>JBAMJV010002350.1:0-518063 GCA_037951105.1 Echinarachnius parma | reverse complement strand
ATGCATTACTGGCATAAAATGCCATGAATTGCTCCTTTTCTGTCTATATCTCCATTGTCTGTGGCGTTGCGCTCTAAATCCCGATTACGGAAAACTGTTCGGTGAGTCAATCACGCATATATCGAAAAGACTCCCAGCGCAAGCGATTACTGTATACATGATCCTATGCGCGCATGCACGGCGTCGCGCAATTGGCCACTGCATGTTATCTTTATACAAGTTGCCACTTCATTACAGGCACGGTTGATTCTCATTCAAGTCCACTTAAGCCCTGGTCAGATAACCCACCGTGCGTGTTTTTAGTCCGTACGTTTTTTGGGGAAGCACGGACCACGCACTTATCACGTGCGCAGCACGCACGTGCGCTCATTGGCTGTAGAGGGCACGCGCGTCACCCGTACGACTGGGGGTGAATCGGTAGCCCGACCGCAGCCCGAACGCAGCGAAAGTTCCTCGTGCACTAAAAGTGCTACGGAGTGTCTGTGTGCTCCCAAATCCGTACTGAGGCGGTACTCACCACGTACGGATGCCCAAATTTTGCCCACGTTTTTGCTAGTAGGACAGCACGCACTTGCAAGTACGGTGGGTTGTGGACCACGGCTTTAATAATACTTTGACAACACATTTGTGCCTATGTGACAAACACGGAGCCACATTCCCATACCTTGGCGCGCCCTCACAGAAGTGGGCCTGCAAATGAAGTAATTCAAGATTACCCTGCAGACTATTTTACATTTTTTGGCCCGTTCGACAAGAGGTGACGGTTACAGATATTGGTCGGCATAGCGCCTGGTGCCGACGATGGGTCGGCCATGGCGGTCGGTCGCCTCGGCGACCTGCCCGGTAGTGATCGCCTCGGACATCTGTGCGACAGCACAGCATCATCATGCGTGTAGCAGCGAACTTCTTGAAGCAGAGCAGCGTCATCATGGGGTACTGCCAACCCGACGCCATCGACATCAGCGGGGCGACGACGGCGAGAGAGTCAGGGATGGTGGTCGGATCGGCGGTCGCCCACAGGAAGACCACGCAGTACGGCAGCCATTGGGCGGTGAACAGGATAACGGATAGGACGCTTACCTACACAAAGAAATTAATTGAAGATAATTAAGTTGCCAGCCTACAGAGACTTGATGGGTGCTGGTGGTCGAGTTGGAAGATGGTTGTCGCCCATAGGAAGATTATGCAGTACGACAGCCATTGGGCGGTGAACAGGATAACGGATAGGACGCTGACCTGCTTAAAGAAACGTGTTACAGTGTTAAGTTTCGGGCCTTTTAAATTGATGAATGGTTGAGTCGTGAATGATCATTCCTCGTGGTCGGGTCGTGGTGGTCCACAAACGAAGGTCCACGTGGAAGACGCAACGCACTGATTCAGCTACTGCAATACGTGACAACTTGTGTAGCGCTGGGGGCATGGGGCACATGGCCCCATAATTAGACAAAAACAATTGTAAACATAAGGAGAAATCCTTTATAAAATAAAGAATATAGTAACCCCATCCCACAATCGACGATGCTACTCCACTGATATGTGGAGAAGAGGACGATGTAAATGACGATGACCTGGAGAAAGAGATATTTAATAATTGTCATTATGTTAAAGTGAGCTGATCGTGAATGTCTAGGACTATCGAATACATGATTCGCAAATTAAAGGTAAAGACATGCGAACACGCCACGCCACTAACGGAAGCCACATCGTGTATTATAATAGCGCTCCATTCTGACAAGTCGACCTTCCGCCTATAGAAAGTGCAAATGGATCGTCGACATTATAAACTACTTACACCTTTACACATGTTACAACGCCTCGGGCTGGCTTGCCCAGTCGACGTGGACTCTCCACATATAAACTACGTGCAATGTGCGTCTCGGGTTGGCTCACCCTAGGTCAATTTGTATTTATAAAGGACCGTCGACATAATCTACTTACAAACGTGCGCCTCGGGCTGGCTTGCCCAGACAACGTGTAAGGGACCGTTGACATTATAAACTATTTACAACGTGCGCCTCGGGCTGGCTGGCCCTGTCAATTTGTATAAAGGACCGTCGACATAAACTACAGTACTTAAAACACGCGCCTCGGGCTGGCTTTTTCAGTCGACGTGGGACCGTCCACATATTAACTACGTGCAATGTGCGCCTCGGACTGGCTCGCCCTGTCAACGTGCAAAGACCGTCGACATAAACTATACTTACAACGTGCGCCCTCGGGCTGGCTCGCCCTGTCAATTTGTATAAAGGACCGTCGACATAAACTACTTACAACGTGCGCCTCGGGCTGGCTGCTTGCCCAGTCGACGTGGACGGTCGACGGCTCGTCGCGTATCTCCCCCGGGAACTCCTCGCCGACCTTCTCCACCATGTAGGCGCGCGCATAGCAGAAGATCATAATGCAGAGCGGCATGGCGAAGTTGAAGACGAAGAGCGAGCTCATGTAGGACACGTAGCTGAAGTCGTTGCGCGACCAGTCGATGGCGCACGAGGTCTGCAGCGGTTCCCTCGACTTCGTAGCGGCTCCAGCCGAAGATGGGCATGACGGCCCAGAAGAGACCGTTGATCCAGGCGCTCATCGCGAAGTAGCGGTAGTGCGAGAACGTCAGCTTTTGAGCTAAATTTCGTAAAAATCAAAATTACTTGATTATCAAAACGTGTGTTTCTAATTTATTAATTTTCAAGGTCGAAATATATACTGCTAAACACATCAAATTAGTCCTATTATTTAGAAAGAGTATTTTGTACACAAAATGTATCGGATGCACTGAAGATAGAACGGTGATGTTACCAATTGCAATACTGTATAAGCCATATAACAGACACAATCATACAAACATACACAATCATACACACGACAATACAGACGCATACACACACTACACACATGCACACATACATACAAATACACATACGCATACACACACACACACACACACACACACACACACACACATTAACGTACACACCCACACATACTTACCCGGCATACTTGTGGGCACCCGACTTGTGGGGTACTTGTGCTACTACAGGCTGAAGGAGTGCTACTACAAACTGTTTTTTTTTTTTCCCACAAAATCTTTGCAACGAAAAAAGGCAAACCTTCTGAGTGCATGGGAGGGTAGGGGTGTGTCTAGAAAAAAAAAATCCTCAAGTATCACTTATGGGGCACAGTCACAAGATTTTGTCACATAACTCTTTGAAGCTAAATACGCCGATTTAAGGCTATTCCTTAGTGGGGTCTATGATTTATTCCCCACAATTAGGAAAAAATACCCCACAAGTATATAATTGTACCCACACGAGACCCCACAAGAATGCCGGCGTGAGAACACACACGCGCGCAAACACACACACATACACACCCACATACATACATACATGATACACACACAAACACCCACGCACACCTACCCAGTTCTTCCCTGCAAACGATGATGTATCTACTAATGGCGAGTATCGTGATGTTGCCGATCACAGTGAGGCCGAAGAACATGTTGAAGAAGCCGTATAGTTTGCAGCCCTCCCATCGGAAGATCCATTCCTCGACGAAATTAGCCGTTGTCGAGAGGGGCATGCAAACCAGCGCCATACCTTGATACATAGAAAAGGAGAAGTCAAAGAAAGTCGAATTAGAATAGTGCCTTTGTCTTCCTTATTAAACAATTTTCTCTCTTCAATGTCAGACTAAATTAATTAGCCGTTGTCGAGAGGGGCATGCAAACCAGCGCCATACCTTGATACAAAGAACAATAGAAACAAATTGTTTAACTTAAAAATAGTCCGATTAGAATCGTGTTTATGCCTTTCTTATTTAAAAAAAATATATAATTATCTCCAATTAAATTAATTAGCTGTTGTCGAGAGAGGCATGCAAACCAGCGCCATACCTTTATACAGAGAAAAGGAGGAACAAAATGTTGAACTTCAAATTAGTCCAATTAGATCATGGTTATGTCTTATTTGGTAAAATAATGTCCTCTCTCCAAATATTCGACTAAATTAGCTGTTTCCGAGAGATATATTGTTATTATTTTACGTCGAAATAGTCCAATTTGAATCATATGATATTAACATCTTCATCCTAGTGCAGTTTTGGTAAGGCTGAGCTTTAATAACCAAAACCTGCACAATAACAATACATACTGATAGTTACAACTCCACCATGCTCAAAAGGTATAGAAAATTACAAAAGCCTGTTATCATTCAAAAGGAGCCATTAAAACACAAGAGGGCGCTCTCTAAAAAAACATTGGTTTCAACCATTTTTCATACAAAATTATGCATGAGATGTTTTGTTGAAATAATAATTAAATAGAGAGATCATCAACAACTATTTAAAAACCTCTTTTGAAAAATTTTGAAAAAGTAAGCATTTTATATTTTTTCTTCCTAAATCATCGAATAAATCTGGGCCCCAGATTTATTACGATCGGATATATTTATTAATAGTTCAGCCGTTTCTGAACCGATTTTGATCAAATCAAGTTTATTCTTTCATTAAAATTGTATGCTCTTTCACATTTTATACTCAGTTTTTCATTATCTCACAAAAAAATTATTTCGTGCAGCGCCCTCTATACTAAAACTGAAATACCCCTTTAAAATGTTCTCTCTACAAGTTTTGTTCGACTAGAAAGGGTAAATGATGTAACCCCCCAAAACAATCATTATCAAATATCATTTAAGACTTAGTATATTGTCCAAATCCTCAAAATCCAATTGGAATTCTAGCGGTTCCCTCATACCTTGTTTTATTCGTATTAACAATAAAAGCATGGAACAGGTTTTGGTTTTTCAAATTTCCTATCGTTCAAAAGATATTTACGATTGAAGTGTTCGGATATGAAATTATCTACGGGACCTTTTCAGCCGTGTACACAGTAAGTGCAATGAGTACACACTCTAAATTACAATGATTTAAAATTAAATCTATTAGATTTACTTTTAAATCTTTCTTCGGCTGTGGTTAGGGACCAGCCGATCATGATTTAAAATAAATCTTTTGTTGGATTTTAAAAAAATAAATCCAGATAGATTAAAAATGAAGCCCTTTTGGATTTGTTTTATGTTAATCTTATTAGGCCCCAGGCGAGTTCATGGCATCCTAATGAATTATTCATAATCAGTGATGCAGGCCACAATTTTCAGTTTTTAGTTTACTGTGCATGATACATTTACTAAATAAAGCGCTACTCACCAATTATCATGGCAAAAGAAAAAATAGAAGACTAAGAGAGGAACCCGTGACACCGAGCGTGGAGGTGCACAGCGTGACCACTACGCTACGTAAATCGATGATGGAAAGAGTGGTCTCATTGTAATCATATCCTTAACTCTAACCAAAACCGTAATCCTAGTTATGAATATTCATGAGTATAAAACTAAGAAAACTGAGCTTCAGAATACCGCAGTAGGTCACGTGTGAAATATCTCTGTTCTCATTCGTCAAATCTCCGATAACCTGGCGTTATTTTCCAATCCTTTGATGGATTGAAAATCACACCTTGGCCTTCGATTAACAATTGCTTTCGCGCGACTTTTTAAGTCTCCATAGATTTACAAATAATCTAGGTGTATTTATATTTGTTTTAATCCAAGCTTCGATTTAGATTTTAAATCCCTGTAATTTAGAATATCACTTTGCATTTTCGCTCATTTCTCGGCCATATTACGTCCATTTAACTTGAAATTTTCACACAACACCCAGTGGACATATCGGATAACAATAATATATACATTGTATCAACGACTCACCACTTTTTGCACATGTCAACAAAGTTACTAGATCCCTTTAAACTCCCTATATACTCATCTATAAACGACGCACTCAAAAACATTTGGCGCTATATACTGGAACTTACAGGCCTGTTAAGTTCCGTAAGTTACGAGTGCATATTAATTGTTTGTGCTTCTTATTACAAAATCCTTCACAAGATGTTGGATATCTATTTAATATCAAATATCGGTTTTTAAAAAAAATATGCCTGCGATATTATTTAGTTTTCTGTTTACATAACCCCCCCCCCCCCCCCCCCCCCCAACACACACCCTCTTTATGGATCCCAACCATTGAGTTTCTTACCTAGATTTGCCATACTGAGGTTTAGGAGAAGAATGTTGGCCGGGCTGCATAACTGTCTGTATCGTACGAAGACGACGAAGAGAATGGTGTTCCAGATGAGGCTACATGTAACTGCGAACAGATAAGTCATGGAATAAGAACGAAGTAATGATTATAATCTTACAAATCAAATGCACTATATTCGCGTACGGTATACCATCTATACATGTAAAACGCAGCACTCAGGGAATGCATACCTCCGCCAATACACCAATTGCATGATATTCCGAGGTCAGAGGTCAAGGTCAAGGTCATGAAAGGTGCATCTTTCCATAAGCTATAATAAGAGCAAAGTTTGAAGTCTTGACGACGAATAGAACAAACGTTCTGACCAAATATGACAACTTTTTGTGCTACCTTGACCTTGACCTTTGACTTTTGACCTTGACAATTCAATGGGTTCTATTCTAGAAGGACTGGAAGCTTCCATGAAAAAATGGTTTAGATATCTGCGAAATTGTGAGCAGGAGAATTTTCACGAACAAAACAAACAAACAAACAAACAAACAAACAAACATACAAACATACAAACGGAACCGAAAACAACCTCCTGTAACTTCGTTGGCGGAGGTAATAAAACCGACAAAAATAATGTTGCTAAACATAATGGTTTGAGGATTAAAATCAGCAATTTTTTTTTGTACATGTATGTGACGCTTACAAAATTAAACACGTCGAACATAATTTTGATAAACACCAGGCTTACTACATTGTATACACATTAGAGCTTGATTGTGAATAATTCAAAAAATATCAAATGGATTCTATTCATATTAAAAAAAGAAGATAAGTGATCATTATTGTGCTGGGTGTGGTCGTATTGCATATTTCAAACTCAATATCACATAATAAACGAATATTTTCAAAAGTATTGATTGAACGTAAAATCTGATATATTGAGACGCGTATTAGGGGCATACGTATTATGCGCTACATAATACCCTTTTTTCTTTGTATCGTTGTTTGACGTGACAATTACATAAAGTAAAACTTACCAAAATTGATTTGTTACTTTGATTTTGATTATTATATATCCAAGAGATCATACCCATAAGTTCTTATCAAACTTCTTCTGATCACTCCACATTCATATTGCCTTAAAGGGAGAGATCCACTTTTGCAAGCCAAAATTCTAAAGTTGCGAGGTTATTGTCTTATATGAAAGGAAATGTCATTTAATAGCATGCCTGAAAAAAATTAGGGCTTGAAATCTCTTTTTCGTGGAGTTATAGACCTAAAACTGAATAAACTGAGGGACGTCGGTTAATTAGGTACATACGTATTTTCGGCCGGTGAGTAAGTTCATACGTAGATTTCACGGAGTGCCAGATCGGTATGCATGACCCCTACGTGACCCGCGCTAGCTACGTGACCCGCGCATAAGTACTAATGTGTGAGCGTTTACCAAGCAAAATACCCAAACATCGCTTAAACTGACTACTATACATGTAATTATATATTCTTTCTTTTTGAGATCTTTTTCCGTGACATACGTTAACAAATGTCGGCTTCACAATACCTTTACGAGAATTAGTACTATATTGTTGTAATATTATGCTAAATCAGTTGAACTCCTTTATTGACCGATATATAGTTTAAATGGAGGGACGCATTCATTTTTCATTCGTAGAATCCAAATTAGAGGGCTGTTCGCTCTGATTTTTTTTTTGCGTGTTACATTGATCCCCATCCGTCAACTGAAAGCTGTTCAGACGTTTTGTAAAAGTGGACCTGTCCCTTTAATGTAATCATAGTTTTCTTATACCTGTTTTATATTCTCTGTTATACATGTTGTGTAGTCTCCGTGTAATGTTTTTTTTTTCTTGTAAATCTTTACATAGGCCTAAGTTGTGACTTTTAATGAATTGTGGAAATAAAGACGACAATTCCCAGGGGAATTTGTAACGAATTGAAAATAATGATCAGTGTAATAAACAGCAATCGTCAATACACCCACCCACATACACAAAACAATACCAAAAGAACGTAGGAGCACATTCTTTTTTTTAGTGGGCTGAGGTATGTTGCCAGAGACCAGCTATGAGTGAGATTTTCAGGCATCGACGCGCGCGGGCGAGGGAGCGAAGCGACCGAGCGGGTGGGAGGGGGGTGTCCCTTTTTTTTTTTTTTTTGCGTGACAAAAAATGGTTGCGATGCGTGAGAGCGTGAGACAGACCCCTGATGTGTGACTCTCACGCATAATGCGTGAGACTTGGTAGGTCTGTGTTTCCCTAATACTATTTTCACCATTTTTACCCAACAAGCAAACCATAAAGATTTAACCGCCCTAAAATGATGTCTTTGTATTACTTTTCCCGAATATGACATGATTTTGCCCGAATTAAACATGCTTTTGCCCGAATATGCATGATATGAGTTTGCCTAAATATGATTTTGCCCGAATATGATTTGAGTTTGCACGAATTAGATTTGCTTTTGCCCGAAGTTTGGATGTGCTTTTGCTCGAATATGGCGGTTTTCAAAACTCCAGGGGGGCTGCAGCCCCCAGCCGCCCCCTCCCGCCTCTATACGCATAGTGCAAGTATTGACCAGCGAGAAGTACGATGAATTGCATGATGGGATGACTTTATGGGTCAGGAACGAATCTAAACTTCTTAGCGCCACACAAGAACAGTGACAGTCGATATACCACACTCAGGTATTGCCCTCTAAATGCAAGGACTTAATCCATCCGAAACAACGATAACAAGAACACAAGAAGACCCACAAGTATGTTGTTTTGCTTGCTGAATCTTCGTTACCATGGCAACTCTGCTTGTATCTGGCTAAACTAGGACTTCGCACCTAATTCCAGAATGGTACCCACCATTTTCGTCTAATGATGCATGATCGAATACAATAATACATAGTAGAATTTAGCATTACATTGATTAACGTTTGCAACTTTTAAACAAAGCGTCATATTGTGTTATGGCTATATACAACAAGACATTTAGAATTTAGCATTACCTTGATTAACTTTTGCAACTTTTGAACAAAGCATCATTGTGTGTTATGTCTATACAAAAATGGTTATATTTGGGTTATGTTTTTCTACTTTTTGAACAACGTTGTGTTTATTTGTCATGTTAAAAAAAACACAAACAAATCAACATTTCCTCGTTAGCATCATGCAAGTTTGTAAATGAATGTCTCATTTTGTGTTATATCTATATATACAAAAAGGAACTTAGAATTTAGCATTACATTGGTTAACTTTTGCAACTTTTGAACAATGCATCATTTTGTCTTATGTCTATACAACAATTTTCATAATTGGGTTACGTTTTTCTACTTTTTTAACAACTTATTGTTTTAGTTTTTATGTAAAAAAAAAAATCAACACTTCTTTGCAAGCATCATGCGTGTTTGTATGTGAATGTGAGTGAATTCCGGTAAAATGTTCAAGGTGCCTTTTACAATATTTATATTATAATTACGTACACGTTTGTGTATACCTGGGGCTTGGGAAATGTTAATGTAATCAATTACTATGTAATACAATAACATTAAACATGCATATGAAAGCAACGAATTTATTTTATCAATATAAAATACGTAAAATACGTCATTATGACACCATAATTGCGTGAAAACAAAAATACTAAACGGACTTGGTATAACAATTTGTTTTGAAATGCCGTAAGAAGTCGGATACAAATAAGATAATTATGTTAATATTATAGAAATCCTTTTCTCGAATTGTTGGACATTTTAAACTAAAGAATATAACAGTTTTCTGCAAGAAGATTTGAATTAAAGGGATATAGTAACTTTGTTGACATGTGCAAAAACTGAAAAATGGTCCACAAAAATTGTATTTCTGTGATAATGTGTGAACATTCCTTGGTAAATTAATGTCATATGACCAAGTAATGAGCGGAAATGCAAAGTGATATTCGCTCACTCATTGCACTGACTTTGTACACAGTTATTATTATCCACTGGATAACTATATATCTGAACACTTCAAACATACATATCATTATAACCTTTAAGAAATTTTGGAAATCGGAAGCTGTTCCATGCTTTTATTAGTAATTATGGTACGAATATAATGAGGTTTGTTCAAACCACTAGAGTTCTGAGTACCTCATGGAGGATTTTGACATATAGATCCCTTTAGTAAGGGATCTAGTAACATTGCCCAAATCCACAACACTTACTTAGAACTCTAGTGGTTCTCGCATACCTTGTTGCAAGGGCGTCGATTTCTTCTCGCCATTCGGGGGATGATATACGTCATTTTGACCATCTCTGGCGAGGGAGCGAAGCGACAACCCAGCAGCGTGCCCAGGTTTCTTATGACTGAGGGGGGGGGATAGGGGGCCCCAAAAGCTTTTGAATTGATCTGTTTAGAAATTGGAAGATTATTAAGTGCACATTGCAAGCATCATGTTAAGAGGTGGGCTTTGTCCAAGATGAACTTAAGCCTGATAGATACATAGATTGCAATCATCATGATGGAACCCTGAATAGCATCAGTCATTGGGAAGCTTATTGGGGGTCCAGGGGGCGGAGCCCCCGGAAGCTTTCGGATTTGTAGTATCCAGTTATAAAGATGTTGTCTATAAGGTATGTAAATATACAGTTAACTATTCTTTAGTTAGTTAGCTTTTGATTTAGCTGTTTAGAAATTGGAAGATTATTAAGTGCACATTGCAAGCATCATGTTATGAGGAGGGCTTTGTCCAAGTATGGATTAACTTTAGCCTGATAGATACATAGATTGCAATCATCCTGATGGAACCCTGAATAGAATAAGTCACGGGATACCCACATTGGGAAGTTTATTGGGGGTCCAGGGGGCGGAGCCCTCGGAAGCTTTGGGATTTGTAATATCCAGAAATAAAGATGTTGTTAATAGGAAATACAGTTAAAGGACCTATAGCGTCTAGATTGCCTTATTTTCACAATTCGGCTCTCTATATGTAATTTGTCCTGAAGAAAAAGAATTTGGCAGTCATTTCTCATGAAATCAATCAATTTTGGGGGTAATTAGTAAATATCTAATTGTCCTGGGAACGCCCCTTTTAAATCACCAAAATGTGACGTCATCTAAAGTACGGACTAATGAACTAAATTCTGTAGATGACGCGTCATGACGTAAGCCAATGAATTGTCAATCACATGTCAATCACGCTGCCGATTCTGGACCCTAAATGTGGGTGGGGCGTAAACTGGTTGCTAAATGAGATTTGGCATCAGAAAATTAGTCTTAAATCACTACTGTGTTTATTTTCATGGATTTTTTTTCGGCAGACCTATTTTACAAGTCATCAACTATGGAATAAGTGCCAAAGTACGTTGTATTCTTTAGGTCCTTTAACTATGGAATAGTTAGCTCAATTTTAGCGAGCGAAGCGCCGTCGCACAGCGGGCCAGAATCACGTGGAAGTGTGCCAAGAGAGAAGTCCTGAATAAAACTATTCAATTAGTACAGGGCCGGGACTGGGTCAAATAACCTTAATGGGGGTCCCAGGGGCGTAGCCCCTGGAAGATTTTTGATTTGGGCAGTTTTTTGGCCACTTCAAAAAGTGGTTTAAAGAAGACTATAGTAACAACTTTCATATTATGAATGAGCATGATGAGAGGGGCAATGCTCCTTTATTTTAAAGGGCAATGAAACCCAAGCAAAATGTTGCTTTCATAGTCTTGAAGAGATTAAGAAGAATAATCTATGAAAGTTAGAGCATAATCGGGTAAGAAACAAGAAAACTACGGCTCTTTGAAGATGTCCATCTATTCCTATGGGCAACTCAAAGTGTGTGGACAACTCCCCATATGTTTTGTACACAAATATTCCCATTTTTACAGTTGTCTTCATAGTCACATTTTTCCATTCCCCCAACTCATGATATGGTATGTATAAAAGCATTCTACAAAACATATGTTGAACTCGAACGAAGGGTAAACATACATTTTGAGAAAATTTAACAAAACTGAAATTTTGTGTACAAAATGTATGGGGAGTTGTCCACAACTTTGCCAGAGTGCGTTGCCAATTTGAGTCACTCGAAGAAATACATGACTCTTTTCAAAGAGCCATAGTTTTCTTATTTCTTGATCGATTGTGCTCAAATTTTCAGAGACTATTCATTATATGTAGCGTCTTATAGTGTATACAACAATTTGTCTGGATTTCATTGTCCTTTAATGTTATTATATATTTTCGAACCCCAAATATTGGGGGAGGGGGTAATAATACAGGCCATCCTCTACCTGAAATATTTGGGGTATACATCCCCCCCCCCCCCCCCCCCCGTGATCGACGCCCATGCCTTGTTGTATTCGTATTACGATTACCAATATCATGGAACAGGTTTGGTCTTTCGAATTTCCCTTTCGTTAAAAGCATATTTACGATTGAAGTGTTCTGATTTTTAATAATAATTCACTGGAAATGTATACTTGTGTACAAAGTCAGTGCGATGAGCTAACCAACATCACTTTGCATTTTCGCCCAATAGTCGGTGGACATACCGTATCAGATCACAATACACATTTTATCAACAATTCATCACTTTTGCACATGTCAACCAAGTTACTAGATCCCTTTAATTATTTGTTAATTGAAGTGATTGAATTGAATTGATACATTTTTTAAATTCTCATAAAATACAATGGCAATGACAAAGCACAACAATAACTCGAAAGATGAATACAAACCAACATCATTTTGCATGTTCGCCCAATAGTCAGTGGACATATCAGATCACAATACACATTTTATCAACAATTCATCACTTTTGCACATGTCAACCAAGTTACTATAGATCTCTTTAATTATTTGTTAATTGAATTGGTTGAATATAATTGATCATTTATTTAAAATCTCATAAAATACAATGACAATGACAAAGCACAACAATACTGACACAATAACTCGAAAGATGAATACAAATTATGAAATCGGGGAGACAGCTCGAAAGAGCAAAATAGCCTTGTTTAATGCTTCCACCGATTACATATTAAATATTAAATTGAATTAAAACCTAAGTATATAACTAAAATATACAACATGAACACAACATGACCCGACCTGAAAACAAAACAAATTTATTGTAACACGATTAAGTTTGAATTATGTGTACTATACTTACACCAGGATATGATAACCGAGCCAGTCGCGTACTGCTGCATCTTGAAAGGCTTATCGTTATCCATTACGGCAGTGGTAAAATAGATCCGACTTTTTCAAATTCAGAAAAACTTCAGAAAATTCAAACCTACAAATGAGCAGGTTTAATCAATTATATTCCATTCCATTTACTGCATAAAGCACAGGATTTCAATGAATTGTTTATACGATTCGAAAGCAATGGATAACTTATTGAGAAAGGACGAATAGTTTGATTAATTTTGTTGTAATCGAAGCCCTCCGAGAGGCAACGCTCCTCTTGGAAGATGTCGGCTGTCTGGAACGAACTGCATCAGTATATCAAGTTTGGATTCTGCGCAGAAAAGGGTTGCTTGCAATTATGACAAAATAGAAATCTTACATAGGCCTATATGACTTCTCCTAAATTACAAAATGCCTATACACGCGCAAATTAGCTGTAAAGAGACTTGATAGCATTTCTCCTACACATTGGAGGACGAACAAATGATATTGGTACACAATATAGTTTTTCTTTTACGTCGTTAAATTGCAATGATAACAAATGAAAATGATAGTTTTCATTATTGTCATGACTATTAATTATCATGATCTCCAGAATCGTCACCACCATCATCCTCATCACCACAATCACGCATTATCACCATAATTATTGTCAGCATGCGTATTATCGCCGTCAATATCATCATCATCATCATCATCATCATCATCATCATCATCATCATCATCATCATCACCATGATCACCATGGTCATCATCAAAATCGACGGCCATCACAATCTCCACCACTATCATGACTATCATCATCATCATCATAATTATCATCACCAAGATCACCACCATCATCATCATCAACCACACCATGACCATGATCATCATTATCATCATCATCATCATCATCATCATCATCATCATCATCATCATAATCATCATCACCATCATCATCACCATCATCATCATCATCATCATCATCATCATCATCATCATCATCATCATAATCATCATCATCATCATCATCATCATTATCATCATCATCATCATCATCACCATCATCATCATTATCATCATACTGTAATTATCTTCACCACCATCATCATTATCGTCGTCATCATCATCATCACCATCATCATCATCATCATCATCATCATCATCATCATCATCATCATCATCATCATCATCATCATCATCATCATCATCATCATCATCATCATCATCATCATCATCATCATCATCATCATCATCATCATCAACAACATCATCAACATTGCAAGCATCTTATAATCATCATTTTACAAAATAATTCAATTATTTTTCCGTAAATATAATTCTGCTTTCTTTCAGTTTCCTCAATAACAATGGCTTGCACAACATCTTCTTCTCCTTCTTGAAAGGCTCAACTCTCATAACTTATTTAGAATCATTTCCACGGTAAGGAATCGTTTCCGGGATGTATAGGGTATAATTGGAAATGGAAATTAAAGGGTTAAAGCCATACAAGGTGAAAAAAACACAAAATCAATAAAGCTTTAACCTCTCTTCCTCAAGTTAATTTCAAATAATTTGCGCACAGAAAAATCAAGCCATTTTATGACAGACCTATGTGTTGGTATATCAGGTGGTAAACAGCTATTTTATCTTTAATTTGTAGCGGAAATAATATCAGAAGACTCAGAACCATCTTCAAGACAGGTGGCTAACAAATCGAGGGTCCCACGACACATATTGGTTAGACTAGTCAAATATTATTTTGTCACAGAGGTTAGTATACGAAGCATTGTTGGTTCAGTGGTAGAATGCTCGCCTGCCACGCGGGCGACCCGGGTTCGATTCCCGGACAATGCAATTCTTTTATTTGTGTGTTTGTTTATTTTATTTAAATTAATCACGGTATATACACAAGGCACAACGCACAAGGAGACTGAGCAATGGTAACAAATGCATATCAATATTATTTTAATCTATATTATATTACAATTTATTTAGGGGCCTGCAGTTGCAAGCATCCTCATCTGTACGACAATGCATATAATATACTAGTTAAAGTGATTCTTTAACTTTGTGAAAATTCAACCAACATCACTTGGAGCTTTCACACTTCTCTTGTACCTTGTTGTGTAGCCTATGATAACAGAATAATTAAATGGGTTATGGTTTTTAGAATGTCTCACTAACTTGGAGATATTTAAGATTGAACTTTAAAGGGGTAGTACAGTTTTGGTAAGGCTGAACTTTAGTAACCAAACCTGGACAGTAACATTATAAACTAAAAGTTATAACTCCACCATGCTCCAAAATGTATACAAAATTACAAACGACTAAGTAAAAAAGCCCGTTATCATTCAAAAAGAGCCATTAAAACACAAGAGGGCGCTTTCTAAAAAGGCATTGGTTTCAACCATTTTTCATACAAAATTATGCATGTGATGTTTTATTGAAATAATGATTAAATAGAGAGATCATCAACAACTATTTAAAAAATACTTTTGACAATTTTTGAAAAAGTGCAAGCATTTTTTTAATTTTTTGAAAAAATCATCTAATTATTTGGGCCCCAAATAATTATAAGATCAGATATATTTATTGATATTTCAGCCATTTCTGGGTCGATTTTGACCAAATAAAATTTATTCTGCCATTAAAATTGCATATTCTCTCAAATTCGACACTCAGTTTTTCATTACCTAACAACAAATTGTGATGTGTAGCGCCCTCTCTACCAAAACTAAACTACCCATTTAAAGCGTCTATAGACGCTTTCCGACCGTAGCCAATAGTATCCGAGTTCGGATACTCGATCGGTCATAGTATCCGAATTCGTATACTTCATGCAAACAATTGGGATAAAATCAGACATTGATTTTCGCTGTTTTCACTGCGTAAAATGTATTCCTTTTATATTAAAATCTCACATATCATTCTCAGGAATCTTGCAATGAAATTTGTAAATGAAAGAAGTCTCAGATATTACTATGGGGAAATAATATAAAGTTTATAAAGGCTGTCAGAATGCATTGCTCCCAAGGGAGCAGAAAGTGCACATCACGTGCGGGTTGATTGCGAGTGTGTGTCCGATGACCGGGATAATCATGTAAAGCGCTTATATTAGGGATGATTCATATTAGGCGCTATATACATACATCGACACATAATTATCATTAAAATATCGTTTTATGAAAATACCAGTCTAAATGAGAAATCAGACCAAACTATGGCACATTTCATAAAATCAAATAATAACTAATAACTTGATTTAAGCACAATTTCACATTTATACTGTATATTTGCATTTTACAATATGCATAATATGTTGATAGTTGATAATTTGTAAGTTCTTTTATAGTTTATTGTTTTAGTGTAGTTGTTGTTTTGATTATATAGCTTTTGTATTATTGTATTTATTCACCATATTTGTATTACTTTGTATCACGGCCTCTCTGAAAAACAGCCGTGTTTAAATGAAATAAGACAAACAAAACAAACTAATAACTTGAAATCTGAATAGACCTACCATGCGAAATCCCCTTCAGATATGAATCCGTCCATGTACTTGCGATTACTAGCTTCTCGTCTAGTAATGGACAATGGTTCAATAGGTTCAATAATTTCAGCAATGTTCTTGTATATACAGAATAATATTGTTCCTGTGGTAAGTTTTATAGTCAACATTAGAGTGACTATGATTTAACTAATTTGAATTCATATATTGCTAAGTCATAGTCTATTCTCTTATCTAGATATCACTGGTAGATTTCAACAGTTTACGTGACGAGTCTGTGAGTAGCAGCTTGGTTTTGCTCCTCATTAATTGGAAGAACTTATCGGAGGGCATAGCCGACGTCCGAGTCTCAAGGCTCAGCCTGTCAAAGACGTCGGACGTCCTTTTCACGGTGTCGCTCGATGCAGACGACGCTGCGAAACAACTCGTAGGTATAGGCGGTTTACCAGTCCTCTCGATGACGCCGCCGGATTTCTCTGCACGAACGGCGTCCCTCCAGCGGTCGGACGCCTTCTTCAGACGGTCGAATTCCTTGCGCGATCTGGCGTCCATGTATTTCTCGTGCAGAGCAACCGAGCTACTGGCGGCGGATTGTGACGTTGCTGGTGCTGATGACGTCTCTACCGATGTGAGATCGTGAGACCGCGATCGTGGTCGTTCCAGAATTCGCCGCTCCGACGCCGCTGATGACGCTGAAGTCGAATTCGAAGGGCTAACGGTGGGTCGAGTCGCGTTGTTTGCTGTAGGTGCTGTTACGACGCAAGACGCACGCCGTCGTTTTCCATCATGTGCCTTCCCCATTGATGCTGATTTTGGGAAGGCGTCATTTTGTATGGCGCTGTCGTGACTTCTGGGTCGCGACGCTAAAAGACGCTCATTCGACGCGCGTCGTTCATTTGATGTTATTGACCCGTGCAATAGGACACCATGTTGTTGCTCCCTGCCTCGCTGTACCTCTAGACATTCGGATCGACGACGAACTCGAGAATTGTTGAGAATCTCCTTCCGTCCTTTCTGCTCCAAGTGGAGATCGATGATTTCACGGTTGGTTCGACGGAGTGAGCGTTCTTCCTGCATGCGATTTTGATATTATAAAACAGACCAAACTTACTCATTAATTTCTCAAAATTAATTTTTAAAAATTGAAAACAAATATTCACAATGAAAACATAACGTCGTGATAAATTCTACCCAAAACGGTAGGGGGGAATGGTTCCAATGAGCCTGTCTGTGTTCAAATTAAAGCGTGGGTCTGTTGTACGAAATGTACATTTTCTGTCGTGGTTAAATTTCGTACGACTGTTGTGGTAGTCGGTCACAATGTAATGTAGCTTTCACGACAGGAACAGACAGAGAAGTCAGAAAAGTTCGTGGTTCGCAGGTCTATCGTACGACACCAAACTTTCGGCACCCACAACACTTTATTTTCCGTACGAATGCATGTCGTACGATGTTATTACGTCACCAGTACGACAAAAGTGTCGTGAATCTGTCGTGGCATAAAATAGAGTAATCCCCACACTTTTCGTCATGAACCTGTCGTGAACTTGTCGTGGGTCCGTTGTGACCAGAGCTTAACCCTAATTACACGTCAAGCATACGTACTTTCAGGAGAGGTGCATAACGATGATTCGGACAGCTAGAAATTCAAACATGAGTCTTTAGTGAAGTATATAGGACGCAGTGGCGTAGCGGGGTCCGACTGATTGGAGAGCATGTGAATTATTGGTTGGCACGCTCTATGCCTTTCTTTATTTTCTTATATGTGTTTTTTGTATGGGGGGGGGGGGTCTTCAGATTATAGTGTGGGGCACTTGCCCCCCCCCCCCCCCCCCATATACCTTACGCAACTGGTATGATGTTTGGATTGTCTGGGTGAGTACAAAGGGGACTTGAAACATCTTTCTGCTTCTTTTGCAATTTTCACCATATATCCGCAAGTAATTTTGTTTTGCCTGTGATGTTAATTTTATTTACGTATAGTATAATTGTTGGGATTACGATGGCTTTATTAATTGTGACAATATAAATCATGTACTTGACTGTTGTATAACACTTCATTGTATTTATTTGACAAATTATAATAATAATAATAATAATAAATCATTTATAGAGCGCGGAAACTATGTATATATATTCTACCGCGCATATTAATATTAATACCCATGGTCATCAGGTACATTTCAAACCCACACAATGATATTGCATACTTTCTCAACTCCCCGGGGAGCATACTAGCCGTGCTGCCACTGATGATGGCGCAAAGGCTAATTAACACCCGACCATGGTACCCATTTATACACCTGGGTAGAGAGCAGCAACTGTGGATAAATTGTCTTGCTGAAGGACAAAGGCAGTTGGCAGGGTTCGAACTCGGGATCTCATGATCAGAAAGCGCGCGCTCTACCGATCTTGCCACACTACATCCACGATTTGGATATGAAATAAATAAATGAAATACAATTAAATGAAACAGTTGGCTATTTTTCTGCATAAGGGTAGAGTTGGTTGGGTTGAATAAACGTGTTAGGGCCAGGCCTGGTTAGGGCAATGGTCGCTAGGGGTTAGTAGAAAATTGTCGTCATTTTACCTGCTGTTCTAATCGTTTGAGATCGTGATGTAGTCGCTCCTGATGACAGCTGTTTCTGCGGTATAGATATAGGTTCGGGTCTTTGTCACCGGCCGCCACTGGTCGCAGACCCATGTCTTGAAGGAAGGGCTCTGTACCATCCATTTTGATCTGAAAAAATAACTGAATAATAAAATAGAATATGGTAAGTGATACATGAAGATGGGATTTTAAAAAAAAAGTTAATCGTGGCGGAATTCGACCCAGCGAACTTCGAATTGGGCTGTTCCGGCGATTGTCCGTCCAACTGACCCATCACAGCCTGCCCTTAAGCCTTATCAGTTGATCCATTGCTGAAGAAAGAAGCCATGAATGTTGCCTTCATTCATAAGGAAGGTAAATGGAACACTAGTCAGAAATAACCGACAATAATTGGGGGTTTCGCTGATAAAAACGACTTCCTATACCGTACTTGTAGTATTCTGGGAAATGTACACCCAATTAAGAGTGTACTAATCAGAAAATTAATAAAGGATCACAGGCCAATTCACTGAGGTGATGCCGAGTCGTGTTTTCAGTGGAGCCAGACACAGTCTCATATATGACAACAGTGGCGTAGCGTGGTCTGACTGATTGGGGGCACTCACAATTATTGGGGGGGCACGTGCCCCCCCCCCCCCCCCCGTCGCTACGCCACTGTTAGATAACGTCAGAACAGAGACTGACAGAACACCCACTCGCACATTTCTAAATTTTGTCTTTTCCAGCTAATAAAAACATGACAGCGTTTTACGCTTATAGCTGCAGTTCACAATAATCACGACTTGCGAGAAGAATATGCGTCGAAACTGGAGGGGCGAAAATATGGCGATAATATTCAAATTGAATGAACCGCCAATAAACAATAAACAACAACAACAGGGCGGAAAATGAAACTTAATTTTCAGTCGAATTGTAGTAACATGATCATCTGTCTCTGATTTTAATCAAATTTCTGCAGATAATAGTTAAATACAACGTAGCTCATTGAATAGAACTTGACTTTCCCTGGTTATACATAATGTATACTGCGTTATCATTGTGATACCTTTTAGTTATCGTGGACGGAATAATGCATGTATATCCTTGCAGTTACATGCAGCTAGATTTTCTCTCCTAAAGTTTTTTTGTTTATATTCCCACGTGCTGTAGAACCAGATGTAAACAATAATTACTAAAATATATTGAACAAAGATGAACAACCAACTGGTAGATCCACAGTTGCGTTGGCTACGTCAAACGGCGGACGGTTACCCGTTATTTTGCAGGATAGGAAGCATGTTTCAATGTCGAATACAAAAACCTTTTCCAACAAAAGATGTCTTCAACTTGCAGGAATTGTACATGTCACAGTTAGTCAGTTATACACATGAATATATTTACAAACCATGCATGGACGTACCGATTCGCAGATTCACTGGACCAATGCCAGAAATCGAAAACAAATATTATAATGAGGTTAGAGGGAGGGGGTGGGGGGGGGGGGGGGGGGGCTAGGAGTCCCGTTGTCAAGACTTTGCTCCTAGAGAATCCAGGGGGTAAAATCGATTGTATGATACGATAACATGTTTCACATTGACAAAAGCAACCGCAAATAGGCTCATTAATCATTCTCATCTCAGATCAAACGGCACAATTAATTAATTATAAAATAGGTATTCAAATACAAGTACAATGGCTCCTTTTCTGTCGTCGCCCAAGGTATTCACTTAGCACAAAAGAGCTCCCTCAATATAAATAACCGTCTGGAAATGATATCTGACCTGTTCAAGTGCACTTGAGTCTACCAAGGAGGTATAAGTTTATACCTCCTTGAGTCTACTGACAAATTACTATTTGTGCATTTAGATATTGATTCGCGATAATATTTATCAACAAGTATTATATCAAGATTCAAAAAGAGGTGTTATCATAATCACTACAAGAGGGAACATCAATCATATACGGTACTCATGCCATGAGTGTGGTAAAGAACGAAACGTGAATAAGTTGATGAACATAATATTTTAATTAATTTATCATTGAATTGCATATTGCAAAACAAATTTATCCAGTATACACAACTCATCACCCACTTTACGCAACATTCACAATGCCCAAACATTATTCCCCGTTATAACATACAATCTATCAGACACACCCACTCACACACCCACCCCACGCTCCTATTTACGTGTACGAGTACGAGTTACATAATTTATCAAAATCCACAAAATTTACTGCGAACTCTAGCTGGCCTCACATACCTTGTTGTATTCGTATATTACCAATAAAAGCATGGAACACTGAGGTTTTGGTTTGTCAAATTTCCATTTCGTTCAAAAGATATTTACGATTGAACTGTTCAGATATTTATCTATCCACTTGATAGTCATAACTGTGTACAAAGTCAGTACAATGAGTTATGGAATATCACTTTGCATTTTTGCTCATTACTCGGCCATATATCATCCATTTAACGTGACTTTTTTCACACGATACTCAGAGGACAATATCAAATCACAACACAACACATTTTACCAACCATTCATCACTTTTTGCACATGCCAACAAAGTTACTATAGATCCATTTAACTGTTACACACGGGTATGTTTGAACCACTTTCCCATGCAGTATTTGTATGATAGGTCAACATTTTACTATAAAGACGAATTTGAACTTTACACAAATTAAGGGTCACAAACTACATTCTTAAATCATGAAATAATAATCATGATATTCATGCATTCTCAATATGATACCATTATCCTAGGCCATGCGTTGATATTATTTTGAAAATAAAGGTATTATATACGTTGAGTACAAAAGGCAACTATATTGTCCTTCAGCAAGACAATTAATCCACATTGCTGCTCTCTACCCAGGAGTATAAATGGGTACTTGGTCGGGTGTTAATTAGCCTTCAGCGCCCGTTGGGCAGCTTTAGCTAGTATGCTCCCCTGGGAGTTGAGATGGTGCACACTATAATTGTGTGGGTTTGAACTGTACCTGATGACCAATGGTAATAATGCGCCTCTGAATAGGGCACCTAGATACATGGCGCTCTATAAATGCTATATATTATTATTATTATTATTATTTATCAAACATATTTTTGTTATGATTTAATTGTAAACAAAATAAAGTCTGATGACGAAAATCACAGATAACCATCGTCATCATGGTAAACATTACAAACAAGAAATAAAAGTACTTACGTGTGATTGAAAATGTACGGGATGTTCGTCCGTCCACCAAAGAAATATAACAAGTTGTGCAAGAGACTTGGCTATCCTCGTGTGATTGTATATAATGCCTCAGATATAATAATCCACTTTTTTATTTTCTAAAGAACTTATATAGGGACAAAAGTCAGAGCTGCATCACTGTAACTGCGTTTACCAATGCGATGTTATGTACGTTCGTCCACCAAAGAAATATGACACGATAGTATGTGTGAGAGACTTTTATCCACGTATGATAGTATTTACAATGCCTCGGATATAATGATCCAACTCTTTTTATTTCTGAAGAACTACTATAAGTATACAGGGACAAAGATCAGATATGCAGGTAACCATATCATACTTCCCACGACACCAACGGGAGGGGCTCCAAAATAGCGCTCAGAACTTGATGACCCCTCGGGTCAAAATTATAAAAATAGAATCTTCCTTGTCAGGGGGTGCTTTTTATTTGTAAAAAGGGCAATAAACCCTCTCTGTATTATATTTGTCGGTGATAAACATCCTTTGTGTACAAGTTGAATGAGCCCAGCGGTGGAAGATTCCCGAATGTTTCGTAAATTTCGTTTCGCTACAATCATGGGAGTCAACTGGCGGGGGGCGGGGGAGGGGGGAACCTCCCACATTTTAAATTGGAAGGGATATATTGTCGTTTGCCCCCGCCCCCCGGTCCCGACTTTTGTATGTGTATTTACATAATGTATTTTGGATTTGCTTACATTATACATATCAAGTAAAATGTCCGCCCCCTCCCCCCCCCCCCCCCCCCCACACACACTTTTGAGAAGATGACGACGACCTTGGATATGATGATAATAAATATAATGTTTCTGCAAAGTTTCGTTACCTGTACATTTTCCCACAAAAATATACTTTTTTTTCGAGCAACGCGTTTCCCTATGAGATTACAACGCACAAACACAACATTTTTAATTAATCAAAGTTGGGCCCACATTCTCAAATGATTGAATTCGCTATTTATTTCTGTTAGACATTTATTTTGTATTACATAACTTGTTATACTAGTTGATGTATTGTATATTTTGATGTTTTCTTTATTTAAACAAAAATTGAATAAACTGAAATTAAATGAATAAATCTAGAAATTAACGGCGCAGGCTAAGTGAATGGCTTCTTCAATGCCGATTGATTTCAAGTTTTATTATCTTCCTTTCATAACGCATATTGCAAATATGACATCAACATTGAAACTACATAATCATCTATATGCATAACAAAGTGTTATAACAGGAAGAGGATGATATCTTGGTAGAAAGCAAAACTTATGTTGGACCGAAACGGAAATGAAATGAATAAATCTAGAAATTAACGGCACAGGCTATAATTGCGTGGCTTCTTCAATGCCAATTAATTTCAAGTTTGATTATCTTCCTTTCATAACACATATTGCAAATATGACATCAACATTGAAACAACATAATTGTCTATGCATAAAAAGTGTTATAATAGGAAGACGATGATACCTTGGTAGAAAGCAAAACTTATGTTAGACCGAAAAATCAGTCTATGTTCCGATGGTCGTTCCACTGACCCTAGTGGATAGTATGACGTCACATTGATATATTAAAGGGAATCCCATAACGAGGGTGTTGGTTTCTGACTAAACTTATACAGTTTGCTAACAGTTACACTCACATATGAACAGTTGAATACATGCATATTAATGATACATGTTGATACAAGAATAACTACACAATAAACAAAAATAATAACAAAATTAACTGTGATTAAAAACTATAAATAAATAATCATCTTCTTTATCAAGTCCTCCTTCCTAACTACTCAGCCTATTATGACGGAGGCTAAATAAATAAATTAGTAAATTAATAAAACAACAATGAATAAATGAAAGATTTAAGCTTGATTAAATCCAATGCTAACTTTATTACTTTTGGATGTGCCTTCAATATAAGGCTTCGTCATTTTCTTTAAAATGTTCTCCATCGCGGACCTTTCGGTTTTCCCCCCCCAAAAAAGAATCTCAATTTAAATTTTAATTGATTAAATTTTAAAAAGAGTAAAGAGAGAAAATTTATAAAAAGTAACATTAACGTGCACAAAGTAAAATAAACATGAAATAAATAAAGCTTTAAAAACTCTTCAAATTAATTTCCGATAATTTACGCACATAAAAATCAAACCATATTATGACAGACCTATATGTTGGTACATCAGGTGTTAATCAGCAAGTAATCTTTAATTTGTAGCGGAAAGAATATCAGAAGACTCAGAACCATCTTCAAGACAGGTGGCTAACAAATCGATGGTCCCACGACACATATTGGTTAGACTAGTCAAGAATTGTTCCAACTCAGCGCTATGAAGCATTGTTGGTTCAGTGGTAGAATGCTCGCCTGCCACGCGGGCGACCCGGGTTCGATTCCCGGACAATGCAATTCTTTTTATTCTTTTTATTTAATCACGGTCTAATACAATGGTAAAATGCATTTTTTGTATTAAAACAAATTATTGGACCAAGCACTTTTTGCTCAATTTTTTGAACTTTTACGCTATTTGTTCCTTTGTATAATATTTTAAAGAAAAATGGGTTAATAAAATACTAAAAGGGGTATAGTCAATGGCACTAGCGTATACCCAGGATTTTTTTCAAGGGGAGTGTTATTTTGTCGGCCAAAATTTCCGAGGCCGAGACCACTGGTTGAGCCCATTTGTTTTCAAAACAAGAATTACCAACAAGTGCCGGGTTTTGCTACAGCCGGTCACAAATGTTGGAGGCCGAGACAGAGACCACTGGTTGAGAGCCGTGTAAGCGGGAGGGGGGAGGGGGGGGGGGGGTGTCCGTGGTTGGTACGTAGTAAATGGGGTAATACATATTTTGATGGGCCTGATCAACCTATGCAGGGCTCCATGCATGTATAGATATTCATTTTGTTTTTTTTTCCATTGTTTAGTATGATTAAAGGCCCGGTCACATAACACCGGATAGTGTAAACGGATGCCCGACGATGTACGTTATTCTATCCGGCGGAGTGCTTTGTGCATAAAGCAATGGAAACGACTTTTACCACCGGATAATTTTATTTTGCAAATTTTCTATTGTTCGGGCATCCGTTCGCTATCCGGTGATATGTGACCGGGCCTCTACTGGTACGTGTTCATACACCCGATTTGTCTACGGAATCCAACCTTCCTGATGTGGGCACTGACCGGAAGTCATAGGCGCCGGAAGTGTGGGGGGGGGGGGGGGTGGGGGGCAGGGTTTTTGCGTTTTTGCCCCTGTGTCTGCCTGGAAAACATTTAGTGACGGACACCCCCCCCCCCCCCCCCCCCCCTTATTTAGATCCGTCTGATCTCTTTTAATTGCTCGAGAGATTAATCAAACTATAATATTACATATAAACAACAATTAAAAGGAATTATTTTAAACACATTGATTTGTTTATTTTATTTTCTTTATTAAAATATGTAGTATTCTTTTTTGTCAACGTTCAACTTAACAATGGCATAATCGACATGTTTGTGAAACAATAAAGCCTGAGAATGATTTCATGAATATTTCTACAAAATCGTTTTTTATAATAGTTCAACATATGTAAATGTTAAACATATAGTAAATAAGCAATAAAAAATGTAAGTTATCATCTGTACAACCCCCCCCCCCCCCCCCCCGGGGTCCAGAGCCATGATATGTCTACCAAATCAATACATCAACATGTTATCATATCGAGCAAAAAAACAATGAAGTGCAAGATATCATCTGTGCGTAATATGCGAATGAATCAATCAAGCAACTTTATGAATAATGTTTTTCAATAATTAATTTGAAGACGACCTCTATAGGCTGATATAATATACTAAAACGGAAATATCCTTCTGGCAATTTGGAAAACTATATAATTATTCAGAATTTGTTTATATCAGTGCTCCATTTCCTATTAAGTTCACTCAGAAATAATGAATCGTAAACCATAACTAAAAGCTACACAATCATGCAACATTGCAATGAATTATCTTATTACATCATAATGGTACTTCGACGGTTCGACCTGTACGGGGGGTATGACCTGCAATAACAGCCAACATATTAGCCATACACCCCATAAACAAATTCTGAGTAATTATAATTTTCCATACACAAATAACGTAAAACACACCGATTGGAGCAAGATAATCAATTTATTAGAAACATGATTGAATCAAAATGACATATTCTGTTAGAAGAGGGCAACCTGCAATGCCAGCCAATGTCAATCAACATAATAATTATCCCTGAAAATATTTGCATCATGTTTTCTAGACTGAAGATCTGTATACAGCGTTCCATTACGTTCGGGAATGCACATTATTACGCACCAATTAAAGAAATAGTTGAGTTCTGGTAAAGAGAGTACAGTTTTGTTCAAACTGAATTTTAGTAACCAAAACCTGCACCATTACATTACAAACTAATAGTTATAACTCCACCATGCCCGAAATGAATAAAAAAAAATACAAATGACTAAGTAAAAAGCCTGTTATCATTCAAAAAGAGCCGTTAAAACTTAAAGGGATCTAGTAACTTTGTTGACATGTGTAAAAATTGATGAATGGTTGATGCAATGTATATTGTTGTTATCTCATATGTCCACAGGGTATTGTGTGAAAATTTCAAGTCAAATGGACATTGTATGGCCAAGTAATGAGCGAAAATGCAAAGTGATATTCTGTAACTCACTGCACTCACTTTGTACACGGAAGAAAAACTCGCCCGGAGTTTTTCTTATCTGAATACTTCAATCATACATATCTTTGTAACAAAAGGGAAATTTGAAAAACCGAAACCTGTCCCGTGATTTTATTGTTAATACGAATACAACAAGGTATAAGGGAACCGCTAGAATGAAAATTTTATTTTGAGGATTTGGACAATGTTACTAAGTCCCTTTAAGAGGGCGTTCTCTTAACACTCATCGGTTTCAACCATTTTAAATAAAATATTGTGCATGTGATGTTTTGTTGAAATAGTGATTAGATAGAGAGATAATCAACAACTATTTAAATACATCTTTTGTAAATGTTTGAAAAGAGGAAGCATTTAAAAAAAATTATAACGGCTGGTTCAAAATTATCGAATATTGTGGGGCCCCACAATTGTTACAAATGGTTATGTTTATGGATATTTCAGCCATTTCTGAAACGATTTTGATCAAATAAAGTTTATTCTGTTATTAAAATTGTATGCTCTTTCGAATTTGACACTCAGTTTTTCATTATCTCACAACAAAATTATTTTGTGTAGCGCCCTCTATACCAAAACTATCCCGTTACTAAAAGAAAAATAACCAAGTATAAGTAAGTATAAGTATCAAATAAACAATTATATTTCGGTTAGAAGGGGGCGACCAGCGATGCCAGCCAACAGGTTATCCACACAATTCCGCATCAAGACTCTGCATATATACATACAGCGTTACAGTTCCGTTCGGGAATGAGTAAAATTAACTATAGGGCAACATCAACTGAGGCAAAGTAATCAAGGAATTATCATAATGGTATTTCTGTTGGAAGGGGGCGACCTGCGATGCCAGCCAACAGGTTGTCTATGCAATTCCGCATCATGTTTTCGACGGTTTCGGCGACAAATCCAGAAAGGTGGGCGGTGACGATGACGTTTGGCATGTGAAGAAGAGGGTGATCCTTGGGGAGGGGCTCCGGGTCTGTAACATCGAGGGCTGCGCCCCTAATCCTCCCGTCTTGGAGGGCGTCTACCATAGCACTCTGGTCAATGAGCTGACCTGTGTGAGATAATGAAATGAAATCAAATGACATGAAATTTATTTACCAAACAACAACATCGTTAACAAAAATAATATAAATCACAAAATAGTCAAAAGTAAAAGAACATTATAGTTGGTTTAAATAAAAAGAACCAGAAATAGCAAACAGGCTAGTCGAGGCCAGTCCTTCATTATTATAATACAGATTTCATAATTTTTACAATTTTGCAGCGTATTTACACTATTTACAGAAGTAATGTTTCAACATACATATTTACCAGCTTTTATCTGAAACCATTCAACGTCATTCGCTAAGAGATATTTTGTCAACGATTTGCGAAAAGTGTTACGTTAGTTTGTATCTTTCAGATCATTAGTTCAGTTCAGTTCAGTTCATTTTATTTCCACAATTTAAAATACAATTCATGTGTACATTCACAGTAAAATACAGGTAAATATATAAAAGTTTGTTATACATCAAACTAAGTAATAGTAAATTATGTGGTGGGGACAACAAAAGCAAACAATAAGCTTATCGAGGTTGTCCCCCGAGAGAAACATGCAAATTAATCAGTTACAATGTAAATTCAAAAATGAATAGTACTGTTTCGAGTAGACACATAAAGTAAAGAGAAACACACACGGACAGACGCACACACACACACACACACACACACACACACACACACACACACACACACACACACACACACACACACACACACACACACACACACACACACACTCACAAACACACACACATATACACATACATATATGCCAGGTTACCGTACTAATATTCACTGGTTAGCGGCATTTGCCAAAAGCACTAATTTATATTTACGTTTAAAGGAGTTCACAGAGGGGCTGTTTCTAATTTCATTAGGGAAACCTCTCCAAATTATACTACCTGCATATGACATGGATTGTTTACCAATTTCAGATTTGATTTTTGCTGGCTTATAATTCAAGTTTTGTTTTAGTCTTGTATCAAAACAATGCTCAACTTTAAGACAATACTCAGTTACATCGTGGGGGAGATTATGATGTATTAGGTCATACATTACAGATCTAATCGCAAATTTGTACAATTTATAAATATCTAGCATTTGCAAATTACGAAATACTGTATAAGTCAATATATTTAGTTCCAGACGGAAAAGAATGAAATAGACTCGAATCATCCGCGAGTAATGGGAAAGATGGTATTCTGGCAAAAGACCCCCCCCCCCCTGGAAAATGTGCTCCTATACGCCCATGAATTTACCTCTCGAAATGTTGATGACGATGGCATTAGGCCTCATCAGGTCGAATTGGTCCTTGCCGATAAGCTGCTTGGAGTCGCTGTTGAGACTCGCTGTGATCACAAGAAAGTCAACCTCCGGGATCATATCGTCTAATGATTGGTAGAAGGTAGCTCTCACTTCTCGCTCGTCCTCTTCGCTTCTGTATATTGAGAGGGAAAAAAAATCATTATTATCATCAGGGGACTTTATCTGCTTATAATTTAGAAGAGATATCAACATTGAGTCACACTATAGCTGTAATTATTCATAAAGGGTAGAAACGGATCGAACCGCCACTTATCATCACCACACATGGCGCAGCTAAGGTTTCGTGGTGACGTTTTTCACATCACCATCGTCACCACCACCACCACCAACAACAACAACAACAACAACAACAACCACTATCACCACAATCAGCGGCGTAGCGTGGTCGGACTGACTGTGGGTTGGGGGGGGGGGGGGGGGCGCGAATACTTGGGGCACACGTTTTGTATTTTTGTACACAAATTTCCCCTTATGTTATTGTTTTTGGCAAACTTGGGTGCACGTGTTCCCCGCCACTGACCAACACTACCATTCTTATCATCATCATCAACTTACCGTCTTCTTCTGTTGTGATATAGAACTTTCATCTTGAATCCCAGAGCAGCTCTCCTCGCGACCTCGAAACCAATGGACCCCATTCCCACAATCCCTAGCGTGGCACCGGATACTCGGACCCCAAAGGGGCCGTTGGCCTTCTGTGCTGAGAACCCTCGGACCTCGCCACTATGCCCCTGTGCATCCTTCATACCTATAAATATAGAATAAACATATGGTACAGTTGCCTTTATATTTTACAGATGCCTTTAATGTTTAATCAATGTTCAACTAGTCTGTATCTGCATGGGGCCACCGCACTTCATGGCCACCATGCATCTTGACCTGGCTATAGGTTTCGAAGCCCGTTCGATTAGTAAAGAGGCAGAGCAGAACCCATAATAAACAGTAACGTAACCACTAGACCTCTCGTCGTGAGTGGGATACCACGATATCAAATGTGACATTAGTATAAAAAAAAATAGAATCTAGAACTACTAGTATATAGAGGTGTTTCACTAAACACTAAAATCGAATTTCGCAACGCTTCAAGGGGACGATTATTACTAAAAATCGATGCTAAAACTAACAACAATTTGAATTTTAGTGAAATGCCATAAACTTAATATACTGTACTAGCTTTCTATATGCGATTATGAAATGCTGTTCCCATTGTAGCGGGAGGGTATAATTTGATAACTAATTCGACATACCATTTGGGTGGGGGGAGGGGAACTTCGTGGCCGTGTACTCCCCCCCCCCCCCCCCCCCCCCCCATAAAAAAATAAAAAATAAAAAATAATACTCACATTCGGGCAGTCTTCTAGCGGCAGCAATAAGAAGTCCGAATGCAAAGTCTGCACAAGTGTCATCCAGAACTCCATAGGCGTAACTCACTTTGAGTCCCAGGCCCCGCAAAAGGGGTAGATCAAGATGATTGGTCCCGATGCTGTTCGTGGCCACCACCTGTTTCACACAATGAAAGTCGAGATTAAGCATGGAAAGTTGACAATGAAAGCTCATTGGTGAAATTCATGTCATTATTAATGTACAGTCATGTAAATATCATTTGTCCGGTACCTAAATGGTGAAGCCTTTTTATTTTGTTTTGCTTATCAGTTTAAAACCTGTGCCACCTCACACTACAGTGGCGTACATAAAGCTTAAGCCCGGCGCAGACAGAGCCGACTCCACCCGATCCGACTGGTTTTCAGTCAGGCTAGAGTCAGTTTCGCTCAGTCGGAGCCGATCCAACATGTCGAATCGGCCTCGAATTACCTCCGAATGGCACTTGACTGGAAAAACCGGAGTCCTGAGGCAGCGCATACTGAGTTAATCAGGCTGAAACCCAGTCGGATCGGGTCGAGTCGGCTCTGTCTGCGCCGGGCATTAGTCGTACTGATCGGGGGCACACGTATTATACTGTATTTTGTAATCAATTAATTTTGTATAAGGATTTTCCCCTGATGTTTTCGTCACAGTATTGAGGGTGATGTGCCCCGTACCTCCCCTCCCCCTCTCTCATGCATAGCTACGCCACACCCCCCCCCCCCCCCCCCTCCTCCGATTGTGCTAACACGGTTTGGACGATAATAATTATCCCATGAATATTTGGGGAATATTTAAAGGGATAGTTGAGTTTTGGTAAAGAGAGTACAATTTTGGTCAAACTGAATGTTGGTAACCAAAACCTGTCCCATTACATTACAAACTAACAGTTATAACTCTACAATGCTCGAAAGGAATACAAATTTACAAATAACTAAGTAAAAAGCCTGTTATCATTCAAAAAGAGCCGTTAAAACTCAAGAGGGCGCTCTCTAAAAACTCATTGGTTTCATCCATTGTGCATGTGATGTTTTGTGAAATAGTGATTAGAAAGAGAGATAATCAACAACTATTTTAAAACCTAATTTGTAATTGAATAATTGTGGGGCCCCACAATTATTACAAATGGTTATGTTTATGGATATTTCAGCCATTTCTGAACAGATTTTGATCAAAATTAATAAACTTTATTCTTTCATTAAAATTGTATGCTCTTTCAAATTTGACACTCAGTTGTTCATTATCTCACAGAGAAATTATTGTGTGTAGCGCCCTCTATACCAAAACTCAACTATCCCTTTCAGCCCTTGCTTTCAAGTTAGGCAGTGACTGCAAGATGGCTGATCTTCGGGAAATGCACATGGTGACAGGGGATAACAACCCTGATAGCAGAAACTGGAAAAAAAATCACGTCTTATTTACGTCTTGTATAAAATATTACGTAATTAAGACGACATAACTTGACGTCAATAAGACGGAGACTTGAAACCGCGTACGTCGTCATAATGACGTCGTAATACAGGTCATAATGACGTCATAATAAGGTCGAACACACGACACAAATTATAATGGCAAAACAATAGTCTTATAGAAAGTAATAATGTCGTCCATACGACCGTGACGACGTACGACGTGTTTTAACATGCCTGCCAACATTTCAATTCTGGAAATAGGGACAAATTTGGCGGGGGTTCAGGGCAGCGCCCCATTGCGGAGGTTCAGGGGGCGCTGCCCCTGAAGCTGACACAAAAAAGCACTTTGAAGGGCCATTAGAGGCTTAAACTTATATCATAATCATATGATCTTATATACACTACATCTTACACACCTGAAAACACACTGGACCACTGGAGGATAAACATATACCAGAGTCATAGAATCTAACAATAAACTGTGGAAGTGTATCCAAAATGGCCGAGTTATAAATATTAATATTAGATGCAGGTCCCTCTGAGAGAACAGAGCAAAAGAGCACTGAAGAGGCTAACCTGGATAAATAAGACTACAAATTAAAAAAATGGGGACCTCCCGATTTCAGGGCTTTATAAAATTAAAGGAACTACAGCGTCTAGATGGCCTCATTTTCACAATTCGGCTCTCTATATGTAATTTTTCCCGAAGAAAAAGAATTTGGCAGTCATTTCTCATGAAATCAATCCATTTTGGGATAATTAGTAAATATCTAATTGTCCTGGGAACGCCCCTTTTAAATCGCCAAAATGTGACGTCATCTAAAGAACGGACTAATGAACTAAATTCTGTAGATGACGCGTCATGACGTAAGCCAATGAATTGTCAATCACATGTCGATCACGCTGCCGATTCCGGACCCGAAATGTGGGTGGGGCGTAAACTGGCTGCTAAGTGAGATTTGGCATCAGAAAACTAGTCTTAAATCACTACTGTGTTTATTTTCATGGATTTTTTTTCGGCAGACCTATGTTTCAAGTCATCAACTATGGAATAAGTGTCAAAGTACGTTGTATTATTTAGGTTCTTTAAGAAATCGGGACTGTCCCGGGAAATTCGGGAAGGTTGGCAGGTACAAGTTTACGACCAAGTTATGTATGACGTCTTAAATACGTCAGTCAGGGTATCAGGGTATGACCCCCTCGATTTTCCCGATTACGCATCTCGATTCCCGAGGAACATCCCAACACCCCCCCCCCCCCCCCCCCCCCCCCTCCCTAACATGTGCGATGACCTTGCCCTATGCATATCATCGATTGTGCAATGTTTCGACGTTTCAAAAAGTGCCCCATGTATTACTTTTAGCTCTCACCTTCAAGTTAGGCAGTGATCGCAAGATGTCTTCAGGCAGTGCACATGGTGACGTTGGGATAACCATGATTCCCTCGATCTTTTCCCGATACGCGTCCTGATTCCCGAGGAACTCTTCCCACAGTACAACGCGGCAGCTCTTTTTCAGGAGCGCCCGGCAACTCTCCACGGGATGCAAGACCGGTGCGAGTATCCAGGGCCTCGTATCTACCCGGTCCGATTCGCTACTCATGATCGCACACTTGAAGTTGAAGCTGAAGCTGCTGTTCACATTAACGGTATGCGCGCTGTTCACATTCAATGTTCTACACTTTGTATAGCGATGGTCTCATTTAACGGTACTTATTCTCAGTTTAGCGATGTTCTGCTATATTATACACTTTATAATAACAATGAAGCGATGGTTCAAATGTAACGCTGTTCTCCTTATATAGTGATCATGTTCAGATAGACACTTTATATTATGAAGCGATATGCACATGTTAACACTGTCTTGTTATATAGTTCACAATTCCCGTCCAGGGTAGTACGCATATTATGAGACTCAGCTCAGATTACATGCGTGGTCCCCTTACAACTATATACATCCCTTTCAGACACACAGTGGATAAAGCACTTTGACCTTCGGATACAATTGAGCTACTCATAGTCATATAGTATAGCAGATACGGCGAAAATCCAACAAAGCAGTAATTTTCCAAGATGGCCGTCAAAAGCTACTTTTTTATGTAACAAATTGACCGAGTTGGCCAATTATAATAATCTTTACGTCGATGTATATGCTACTTCATAATATGCTGAAAACGATTGTGATACATGTACGGACTAATGCACGGGCGTCGATCTGTATACCCATTGATCAGGGGGGATGATTCATTCATCCATCCCCCCTGATGAATGGGTATTACGTAAGTATCGACGCCCATGGACTAATGCCCCGTGATTCTGACGTCCGTGCATTCAACTTAATTTCTTAGCATACATTTCACCATTTGCATACAAAACATTATATTGCCATTTGTGTGCCGTTTCGTGAATATAAAGTGATTATGAATGTTAATTTCCTGATATGTTTGTCTTGTGTAAATAATGTCCGTACAGATATGTAAACATAATATGATACTCATAATCAAACATGTGTATTCAAGGTCTTCTTTACACATGAAATTTCACACATTGTCCAGCATACTGAAATATACATGCAACTTAATGCCGAAGAATAGAATAATTCATATGATTATTTACACGTATTGTACGGCAATTTTCGGATTTGTTTAAACAAATATAAAATGTAAATATGTAATTATGCATCAATCTGGAAATTAAGAATTGTCTACATATTGCAGTGAACCGACTGACTTTAGGGGTGAGCTGGGGCAAGTGAATTATGGGGAAACGCATTTTGTATGTCTTTATTTTTAAATAATGGTTACCCTATATAATTATTATATACGTATACACTTGTTAAATTTAATGCTAAATTTGGTAAACCACTAGACCAAAGAGCTAAATCGAATGAACAAAATCCAATTTTCAACCATAATTTCAAGCCTTCACCTCATTTTCTCGAATTTGAATGACACGCTAATCAATACGAATGAAAAGTTTACGAAATTCACCAGAAACCTATCATTTAGGGGTATTCCTATATAGGGGTACACAGGTATGGCCGGGTTATAGCTAAGATAGGGGAAGGGGTCTGGGGTGAATAAATCCTAATAAGGGAGCAGCCTATCCAAACAAGAACAAATGACATGCATTTCATGATTTCAGTATATACAGAAAGAGGGGTAATACCCGTTCTATCCCTTAGCTACGCCATTGTATCGGTCAGTGTGCAGCACAATCGTTTCAGCATATCAAGAAACATATAAATCGACACCAAGATGATCAAAATCAACCAACTCAGTCAATTTGATATCAGAAGTAGCTTTTTGGCGGCCATCTTGTAAAATGGCAGCCATTTTGGATTTTCGCCGTTATACAGGGTGGCCCAAAAAAAACGGAACGGGGCACTTCCCAAAATATAATACCACAATGTTTATGTTCATCGGATAGTGTGTTTTTTCCAATGAAAAACGATACCAAGAACAGTAATTTTGGTCAGGTCGTTTTTGTTTAAGGGCGCTGTGAGTGAGACCATGTCAGGTGCCAATTTATGTCGATTTCGACCCAGTCAAAGCCAGTTTAACCGCACTCCTTGCCCGTAATACCATTCAACGACGATGCCTATTCTCTCGGCACACGGCTGAGTGCACACTAACAATAGTGCGCGATGCTCAACGTTATGAATGGCGGTTTGTGCGATTCATCAAGCGCTGGCTCAATACAAATTGACAAAAAAGAGAACCTGACATGGTGTCACTCACAGCGCCCTAAAACAAAAACTACACGACCAAATTGACTGTTCTTGGTATCGTTGTTCATTTGAAAAGACACTCTATCCGATAGACATAATACAGTTGTTACTATATTTTGGGAAGTGCCCCGTTCCGTTTTTTTTGGGCCACCCTGTATACTGTAGGTCCGCGTGTATCACAATCGTTTTCTGCATAATTATCAAGAAACATATACATCGACATCACGTTAATTAAAATCGGCAAACTCAGCCAATTTGTATATAAAAAATTGCTTTTTGACGGCCATCTTGGAAAATGGCCGCCATGTTGGATTTTCGCTTCTGAATGTCTAAGTGTTTTGTTTCTTAAAAGTGTCCCCAAGATAGCCTGCATACCAAGTGTGTTGCTTGTATCAAACTTCGAACGATAACCATGAAATTTTACACTTATCTGCTCTACTATATAGGCCCCATTGCAGAAAGAGATAAAATCGATTGTAAGTTACGATTGATTGTAAATCAGAAAATTTGCGCGTTTCAACCAATCAGATTTGCGCATCTAGAACACATGATTTGACTTACAATTAATTGTAACTTACAATCGATTGTATCTGTTTCTGCAACGTATTTTTATTGGGGGAACTGAAGAGTAAAGAGATTACTGTAACCTTGGTAAACAAAACGTTGTAGGCTACGTGTTCAAATGGATAGTATAGTCAAACTGAATTTTAGTAACCAAAACCTGCACCATAACATTACAAACTAATAGTTATTATAACTCCACCATGCTCGAATGGTTTACAAAATTACAAACGTCTAAGTAAAAAGCCTGTTATCATTTTCTTTTTAAGACATTAACACACAAGAAGGCGCTCTCTAAAACACATTGGTTCAACCATTTTTTATTTTTTTAAATTGTGCATGTGATGTTTTGTTAAAATAATGATTAGCTATAGAGATCATCAACAACTATTTAAAAACCTCTTTTGTAAATTTTTGAAAATAATGCAAGCATATAATGATTTTTTCCCTAAATCATCGAATAAATATGGGATCCCACATTTTTTATTCTGATCAATGTTAGAGATTCCTACCACATATTTTCTGCCTTCAGTTTAATAACAAAACCTGGATTTTTTCATATTGAGTGAATTTTGTCCATTCCAATCATGTACATGTATAAGGCAAGCGTTTTATACACATTTATTTAATGCAAAGTGTAAAATTTGTTGATTTTTCCTGTAAGTTGATTATACCATAGAAATGTCTCTCCAGTTCTTAGTGTGAGCACATCGATTCTCGATGAGAGTTGCCAAGTGGCATTGAGCTTTGTGTTGACTGCCAGTGCTTTAGCAGTTTACCAGGATAGAGGCCGTCTTCACCTCGTCTTACTTCTTTGATAAAGGCAATTGACTATCAATTGACAACTCTCATGAAGAATTAATGTACTCATAAACAAGCCCCACAAAGAACTGGAAAGACATTTCTTTGATATAAGCGCTACTTACATAAAATTAAAATAAATTATAAAAATCCACTATGCATTGAAAACGTATGTATAAAACCGATACTTTGTTATGATCAAAATCCACGCATTCACGTCTTCTTCATATTCAAAACAGAAAATCTGTGGTAGGCATTCCTAACACTATCAAAGGGGTATAGTCAATATACTATACCCCTTTGATATTTTATGAACTTATGTTTCTTTAAAATATTATAATAAAAGTGACAATCTCAAAAATTAAGCAAAAAGTGCTTGGTCCAATAATGTTTTCCAAGGCTGTAGTTGTTATATTATGTGAGCATAAAATGAAATAAGATTTTAAAAATATGTGCACTTGGCCACTTACCCTTATATCAGATGTCAATTATAATGTATTGTCCAAATGATGTTCAGATATGTTTTAAATGCCCCTCACAAGTACGACTGATGAACCACTATAATCGAAGTCGAATAATGCAAGTAAAGTGGGCTCTATATTACTCCTAGATTCAATCTCCAAACACCGGGTGAATTTCGCTGTCTAATCAAACAAGTTCTGTATTACCGCATTATATCTTGGACTAACAGTAAAACCAGACTTGGACAACGCGGCAAATTCCTTGGAGTCGATCCGATTGCTGCTAATATAGCCCCGTATTAATCCTATGATCATACATGCATTGCTCTATAACTTACCTCCCTTTTCATTCAAAATAAGCCGCAATACACCCTGACGACAAAGTCAACAGATGAGTAGACAATTAGTTAGCACTTTATTTCGAGAAAGTGACCCTTCATAAAAGATTTTTAAAAGTTGTAAAATATATGTTTGTTCTGCTCACTGCATGCTGCACCGTCGCGGGCTCACAAAAATAGCCTTAATAGCACCATAAATAGCAAAGATAAACAACGTCCCACCTCCAAAAGTGACCTCCAAAATGGATCTAGTAAATTTGTTGTCATGTAGAAAAACTTGATAAAATTTGTATATCTGTGATCTGATTATATGTCCACTGAGTGTGAAAAATTGATGGTAAAATTAATGTCATATGACCGATTATTGAGCGAAAATGCAAAGTGATAATATCTGCTAACTCATTGCACTGACATTGTACACAGTTATAATTATCCAGGAGATAATTATACATTTGAACACTTCAATTATACATATCTTGATAACGGAAGAGTTATTTGCACACCGAAAGCTGTTCCATATTTATATTAGTAATATAAATACAATGAAGTATATGAGAACCCCAAAAATGTTAGCAATGTTACTAGATCCTCTTTCGGGTCATTCATGACACTCAAACTCCATTCCGCCATCTATCCACTCGTAATCCATCCATCCGCTCACCTATCCATCCATCCATCCATCCATCCATCCATCCATCCATCCATCCATCCATCCATCCACTCACCCTTCCATCCATCCATCCATCCATCCATCCATCCATCCATCCATCCATCCATCCATCCATCCATCCATCCAATGATCCATTCATCCATCCATCCATCCATCCATCCATCCATCCATCCATCCACCATTCATCCATCCATCCATCCATCCATCCATCCATCCATCCATCCATCCATCCATCCATCCATCCACTCACCCATCCATCCATCCACTCACCCTTCCATCCATCCATCCAGCCATCCATCCACTCACCCATCCATCCATCCATCCACTCACCCATCCATCCATCCATCCATCTATCCATCCAGCCATCCATCCTGCCATCCATCCATCCATCCAGCCATCCATCCAGCCATCCATCCAGCCATCCATCCATCCAGCCATCCATCCATCCATCCATCCATCCATCCATCCATCCATCCATCCATCCATCCATCCATCCATCCATCCATCCATACATCCATCCAGCCAGCCATCCATCCATCCATCCAGCCAGCCATCCATCCAGCCAGCCAGCCAGCCAGCCAGCCAGCCAGCCAGCCAGCCATCTACACACTCACTCACCCATCCATCCATCCATCCACCCATCCACCCAAGTGTGATGTCACAATGATGTCATAAACATCTTTTTTTTGAATTTTTTTCAGAAAGAGCATAACAAATAATGTCCAAATACCGAAAATCAATTGAATAGGTTACGTATTGGCTGAGATATGCCCATCCGAATGATTTTGTTGTCAATGGGCAGAGTGCACTGGTTCATAACTTTATGAACCAGTGCACTATAACACTGATTGCCCATTGAAGTAAAATTCATTCAGATGGGCATATCTCAGCCAATACGTAATATATTCAATTGATTTTCGGTATTTGGACATTATTATTGATGCTCTTGCGGAAAATGAAGTTCAAATTTAAAAATTCGAAAAAAGTGTTTTTATGACGTCATGGCTTCTGTACTCTATGTCATGAAAAATACTGTGTCGTCCCTTATAAATGCAGAACTATAGTATGGAAGGCGAAGTGTATCCAAACTACAATAATCCCTGGTTTGAAACCCCTGATCAGGTTTTTTTTAACTTTAAAACACTTTGCATTCCATATCGGGGGCACTGCACTCCTCCCCAAAGCAGTAGAAATGGGGTAAAATAACAGAAAAGAAAAGAAATACAAAAGGGTGCTCCAATATAAAGTGGCATGCCAACCAAATCGGTATAGCCCAGTAAATATATTACCCGTCCCACTGGTGCAGAAGATGATGATGATGATGATGATGATGATGATGATGATGATGATGATGATGATGATGATGATGATGATGATGATGATGATGATGACGACGATGATGACGATGGTGATTGTGATGATGATGATGATGATGACGTAGGTATTGTGATGACAGACGTTGTTATTGCTGCTGCTGCTGTTGTTGCTGTTGGTGGTATTGGTGGATGTGGAGGTGGTGGTGGTTGTTGTTGTTGTTGTTGTTGGTGGTGGTGGTGGTGTTGTTGGTGACGGTGGTGGTTGTTGTTGTTGTTGGTGGTGGTGATGGTTGACTGGTTGTGTAACATGTTTATCGTGTTGGCATTCCAAGCGAGATGCCTACTACAATTCCTGTTCTCTTAAGTTGCATTTAGAATGCAAACAGTATGCACCTCTTTTGTTTGGACACACCCGTTATTACTAGCACATTAATAATGTTCTAAATGTGTTGTTTGGGGGCTTTTCCGTCAACATTCCACCATTTCATCAACAGGAGAGCATGTTCTTGTGTCTATGATCATTTCCCCTCATATTCTTGATTGGTTCACTGTGAATTGCCTCGTTTTGAATACCTGTATATGGGAACGACGTAGGCATATGTTATTCTTTTATTTGTATGCATCATCAGCTCTGATCAGACCAAGCTAACTTTCTAATAGTAAAACCTCCTTGATCAGACGGGTGCGCTTCGTTATTCCGAAGGTTCGTTATTCCGAAGGCTCTTTATTCCGAAGGTTCGTTATTCCGAACACGCAAATTTCGTATACCTGAGGGTTCGTTAATCCTAAAATGAAATAGGGTTCGTTAATCCGAACATTTGTTGCATTATTCCGAAGGTTCGTTATTCCGAAGGTTCGTTATTCCGAGGGTTCGTTATTCCGAAGGTTCGCTATTCCTAAAATGAAATCAGGTTCGCTATTCCGAAGGTTCGTTAGTCCGAAAATAAAATCGGGTTCGTTATTCCCCGAAGGTTTGTTATTCCGAAGGTCCGTTATTCCGAGGGTTCGTTATTCCGAAGGTTCGCTATTCCTAAAATGAAATCGGGTTCGTTAATCCGAAAATGAATTTGGGTTTGTTATAATGCTATAATTTCATATAAAGAGATAAAATAAACTTAAATGTTTGATTGGTCTGGCCAAGGGAGGGAAAGGGGGAGGGGTATGCTCAATGCAGACTGTAAATTAAGTAAACAAAACACAAATTATAGTATTATAACAAACCCGATTTAATTTTCGGATTAACGAACCCGATTTAGTTTTAGGAATAGTGAACCTTCGGAATAACGAACCCTCGGAATAACGAACCCGATTTCGTTTTAGGAATAGCTAACTTTCGGGATAACGAACCTTCGGAATAACGAACCTTCGGAATAACGAACCTTCGGAATAATGAACCTTCGGAATAACGAACCATCGGAATAACGGACTGTAACCGAATTAATATGCAAACATTTGTATTACTAGGCTTACTATCTAGGCCTACTACTACTACTACTACTACTACTACTACTACTACTACTACTACTACTACTACTACTACTACTACTACTACTACTACTACTACTACTACTACTACTACTACTACTACTACTACTACTACTACTACTACTACTACTACTACTACTACTACTACTACTACTACTACTACTACTACTACTACTACTACTACTACTACTACTACTACTACTACAATTACTACTACTACTACTACCACTTAATCCCGCGCTTAATTATTATACCAATATTTTTATCAGAGGCAACACAAACAAGAATCACTAATGTTATTTGTAGAGAATGTGTGTGATATTTGTGCACTGCGAGTACGCAAACTATAGCTGGCGCCCTTTCATAAGCAAAGAACGCATTGATCGAGTCTGACCCATAGAGTTGTCAAGTTTATCCTAATAACAGCTCTATTGTCTGACCAGAGCTGACGGTGCATACAGATAATATTATGCCGACGTCGTTCTCATATACGCGTACTCATTAACGCGTAGACAATTAGCAATACAACAATCAAGAATATGAAATGAAATAATCAGGGACACAAGAACATTCTCTCTTGTCGATGAAATGGTGCAATGTTGACCAAAAAGCCCCCACACCACTAATTCAGAAGTTGATCAGAACATGATTGATATACAAGTACGAATGTGTCCGATCAAAAGAGGTGCATAATTTGTGCATTCTAAATGCAAAAGGACAATATTCAGTTCCTACAAGAAGTGCAGTAGGCCTACCGTTTAGATTGCTAACATGATAATTATGTTACAACACAACCACAACTACCACCCACCGTCACCACCACCATCAACACCACCAACACCACCACCAACAACTACCACAACCACCCGGTACCAACAACCAACACCACCACCACCGCCGCCGTCACCATCACCACCACCACTACCACAACCATCACCACTAAGCATGGCACCACCATAACATGGCATCAGCTAGGGACAGACTTCCAATTCCCTGATGTCACCATCATCACCATCACAACATGGCACCACTATCACCACCACCACGACCACTATGGCCACATGGCACCATCATCAGCACCACAGCATGGCGCCACCACCACCACCACCACCACACTCAATCATTATACCAATATTTTGTTATCAGAGGCAAGATGAATGTGACAGTTTACAAGTGTACATTATAATTAATCAACTTACATACATTAACAATTTACAGCTTAATTAGACCTAGTTCAAACACGCGAAGAAAAGGTGGAAAGGAATAGACTCAACCGTATAGAATTTTAAATTAAAGCCAAATGCATTTATTAAAGTAATAAACAAATCACAAATTAACTAAAATAAAACTAGGAAACCGAGAAAACCAACACAGCACCGTCGTGCTGCATCGGGTACATTTGCGACGGAACTTAACTCATCAAAACACGGCGTGTGCGGCGCCTCACCAACCCAAGACTTCGTTTCATAAGGCAACCACCTAAACAGGTGATATAAAAATGCGTTGAGATCAGGGTCCCGTTGCAGAAAGAGACACAACAAGCATTACAGTAGCTGCAAATAAAACACTGTTATCTGGTTCGCATGAATCTTCCAATTTGAAGGAGGCAGAAGAAGAAGAAGAAACAAATTTGAGATGCAGAGATAAACGCGCGGTTACCATAGCGACATGCGCAAAAGGCGCAAACAGCCATGGTAACCACTAACAAAAATTGGCGCGCACACAGTAATCGCCCCGGTAATTGAGAGAGGGCAATCTAATCCTCTCACACTCACCACTGCCTGAATAATTGCCGTCCCCGGCAATATTATGCTATGATATATAAAACAACATAAACATATTACCTACAAACAAAGAAATATAAATTATGCATATATCAACCTGTCCTGTGACACTCACTCCCGACAGAATAATTGCCGTCCCTGGCAATAAAAATAATAGAACATATTAATGTGTATATAGATGTATAACAAATATACGATACACGTGTCCTGTGACACTCACCATCACTTCAATAACTGCCGTCCCTGGCAATATAATAATAGAACATATTAATGTGTATATTGAATATGTATGAAAACATAATATGATACACGTGTCCTGTGACACTCACCATCACTTCAATAACTGCCGTCCCTGGCAATATAATAATAGAACATATTAATGTGTATATAGATGTATAACAAATATACGATACACGTGTCCTGTGACACTCACTCACTGGCGACGATCACACGGACAAAACACAATCAGACAAAACAATCTGCACTCAGTTCATGTGCGGACTGCGGGACCGAGCTGTGAAAGACAGATTAGCCCCGATGCGACCGAGGGACATGCCTTTCAAGGAGCTGAGGCGAGAGCTTCACGTGATCGCTGAGGAGACTCGACAGACGCAAGTGGGACTGTTAAGGCATGACGTCAAACCCGAGTCCAAGGAGGAACCGGACAGAATGCAGGACTTCCTCGAGTCAATGCGATGCCAGCTGGCACAGATACAGCACACCCAGCAGCAACAACTAGAGACCATTTAGTTAATTTGTGATTTGTTTATTACTTTAATAAATGCATTTGGCTTTAATTTAAAATTCTATACGGTTGAGTCTATTCCTTTCCACCTTTTCTTCCCGGGTTTTGGCACCAAAATTATGTGACAGTTTACAAGTGTACATTATAATTAATCAACTTACATACATTAACAATTTACAGCTTAATTAGACCTGGTTCAAACACGCGAAGAAAAGGTGGAAAGGAATAGACTCAACCGTATAGAATTTTAAATTAAAGCCAAATGCATTTATTAAAGTAATAAACAAATCACAAATTAACTAAAATAAAACTAGGAAACCGAGAAAACCAACACAGCACCGTCGTGCTGCATCGGGTACATTTGCGACGGAACTTAACTCATCAAAACACGGCGTGTGCGGCGCCTCACCAACCCAAGACTTCGTTTCATAAGGCAACCACCTAAACAGGTGATATAAAAATGCGTTGAGATCAGGGTCCCGTTGCAGAAAGAGACACAACAAGCATTACAGTAGCTGCAAATAAAACACTGTTATCTGGTTCGCATGAATCTTCCAATTTGAAGGAGGCAGAAGAAGAAGAAGAAACAAATTTGAGATGCAGAGATAAACGCGCGGTTACCATAGCGACATGCGCAAAAGGCGCAAACAGCCATGGTAACCACTAACAAAAATTGGCGCGCACACAGTAATCGCCCCGGTAATTGAGAGAGGGCAATCTAATCCTCTCACATGAACAAGAATCACTTTTTATTTTAGAGAACAATGTGTGATATTTGTAGACTGCGAGTACGCAAACTATAGCTGGCGCCCTTCCATGAAGCAAACACAGAAATACAATATAAATACTAGAACCCCAACTGAATAAGCGTATAGCGTTTTAACCACAGAAATAGGCCACACCTTTATCAGCAAGTTTTTGAAAATACGCACCGAATGCCATGCAAATGAGGTAGTACGTCAGATTTTTTTCATTTGAATAAATTATCAGACGTGGATTCATTGGATAAATTAACACATTACGCAAAAAGCTAAAGTAATTACGCATTGCGCACTTGCAGTTGCCATGGCATTTAAACACGCACTTCTCAGCAAAATTGCGCTTCATAATACCAAAGACGCTTAAGTATTCTAATTCATCTCTATTATTTTAATTACGCGCAGTACTAACAGTTACGCGATGTCATGTATTTAATTGCGCACAGTCAAGAAACAGGGGATTTCCCTACTAGGATCAAAATATTGTTTTTCATTGTGACGTCATAACAGAGGCATACCATAAATTCGTGCGTGATAATTGTGAAGTTCGCGCCCGCGCATTATTATGAATGAATTTACGCTAATATCACCATGGCAGCCAGTCGAATTAACATAACAATCGGTGGTTCTCTTCATTACAAATTTGGCCAACTTCCATTTTGAGTTGGGGGGGCCTGGAAGCAAAGCAGAGCCGTATCGGCTCTGAGCAAAGTCAAAGAACGCATTGTAGTCTGATCGGTTACAGTCCGTTATTCCGAAGGTTCGTTATTCCGAAGGTTCGTTATTCCGAATGGTTAAAGGGATAGTTGAGTTCTGGTAAAGAGAGAACAGTTTTGGTTAAACTGAATTTTAGTAAGCAAAACCTGCACCATTACATTACAAACTAATAGTTATAACTCCACCATGCTCGAAAGGAATACAAAATTACAAATAGCTAAGTAAAAAGCCTGTTATCATTCAAAAAGAGCCATTACAACTCAAGAGGGCGCTCTCTGAACACTCATCGGTTTCAACCATTTTGAATAAAAATATTGTGCATGTGATGTTGAAATAGTAATTAGACAGAGAGATTATCAACAACTAATCAAAAACCACTTTGTACATTTTTGAAAAAGAAGCATTAAAAAAAAAAATTAACGGCTGGTTCAAAATTGTCGAATAAATGTGGGGCCCACTGACCTCTACTAGGTCAGTGGTGGGGCCCCACATTTATTACGAACCTTTTTATATAATATGTAACTAAAATTAAGTTTTGGTATAGATAAATAATTTTTTTGTGAGATAATGAAAACCTGACTGTAACATTTGAAAGAGCATACCATTTAATGGCAGAATAAACTTTATTTGATCAAAATCGGTTCAGAAACGGTTGTAATATCAATAAATATATTCGATCGTAATAAATCTGGGGCCCAGGTATATTCGATGATTTTTTTAACATTAAAAAAAATGCTTACACTTTTTCAAAATTGTTTAAAAGAGGTTTTGAAATAGTTGTTGATGATCTCTCTATTTAATCATTATTTCAACAAAACATCACATGCATAATTTTGTATGAAAAATGGTTGAAACCAATGTTTTTTTTAGAGAGCGCCCTTTTGTGTTTTAATGGCTCTTTTTGAATGATAACAGGCTTTTTACTTATGTTTGAATTAATTATACAAAAAAGCTGCATCACTTCGGTGATCCCTCGCATAATCTCCAAGTTGATTCTGACCATTCGAGCAACGAAAGCGAAGGGGTTTCTGGGACGAACACTGAACAAAGGGTTTTCTATAGCTCAGTCGGTAAGAGCACCGGTCTAGCAATTCGGAGGTCTCGGGTTCGAATCCCGCTGGAATCCTATTTTCTTTGCTCTTTTTCAGTCATGCTTTTTACTTAGTCGTTTGTAATTTTCTATACATTTCGAGCATGGTGGAGTTATAACTATTATTTTGTAATGTTATTGTGCAGGTTTTGGTTACTAAAGCTCATCCTTACCAAAACTGTACTACCCCTTTAAAACGAAATAAGATTAAACCAAAAGCTTATTAAAGAAAACAAATAATTCATACAAACAACATCTCCAGCAAACAACTAAAAGGTGTTAAATTGAAATAATTAAATCAAAATAATTGCATCTTATTAATGATTCAATATACACTAGTAAAATAATATGATCATTGTTATAATGAAGGTGCTTTAATAGTGTCTATTTGTCTCATTCAAATTGGCCATAAATAGTATTTTTAGTTTATAATCTCTCCATCTATATACTTTAAAATGTGATAAGAAGATGAATATGTTTGCTAGCTATAAGTAATCAACATAATTTTTTAATTCATGCGAATCGAGAAAAGGAGGGGAGTCCTTGTGAAAGGACTGGCCTCGAATAGCAAGCTCTGCTATTGCTGTTTTTTTTTTTTTAACGAACTATACTATTCTATCAATTGTGATTATTCTGTTATTTAATTAATTTTTGTAAACGATGTATTGTGGTTCGGTAAATAAATTTATTTTCATTTCAAAACGATGCGATAGGGATTTTTAGCACTATTTGTTTTTAGCATAAAACAGACTTGCATTTTAAAGATTGCACGGCTTGTTTTATGTTCCGAAATTAGGGTATATAGCACATACTAAAGTGTGCACGCAATTTTTACGTACAATTAATTTATGTATGGTGGTTGTGCGGGAATGAGATGATCACTCTCCGTGTGGATAACCTCAGTTTCCAGTAAAAAAAAACACGAATGCCGTTGGATAATGTATGAAGTCCACACACTTTTCCAGAGTCTAACATATGGAGAATATGTAAAGGAATAGTTATAAAGCGATCGTTTGTTTTAAAGGTGAGTAAATAGTACTTGTTTCACGCGTAAAAGTGATCTCTGATAACAATACATTATGCGGGCCGCTCCCGCGGACGCTACCCTTGCCTCGCTCAGCCTCGGGGCGCGTCCCGCGATGAATGGCCACTGCACTAGCCTGTGCTTGCTGCTGTGTGTGTTGGCTTCGGCTGGCCGCTGGCTTTTCTCGGCCCGGCACTCTGGCTCTGCATTTGCAGATTGTAATTGTACTCTGTAATTGAGTCTGAATCAGTTTGTATTTTATGTGTTTTCACTCTGTGCTGCGTACTTGATCTATATATGGTAAACATTTCTGAACCATCCATAAAGTTACATTAACATGTAATTAAATGCAGAACTCAGTCTCAGAAGGAAAGTTCCATGCCCATGCGTGCCGCCGAATTTAAATTGGGCCAAAAATGAATTTTGTTCCGCCGGTCTTACCACTAAAATTCCTGTTCTGTAGCAATCCACCAAAATTTGCATGCGACATAGTTTCTACATAATGCGCGTATGCGCCAGATGTATGCGGTGGTGGTAGTTTGGTGCAAGACTTGAGTGTCATTTCCAACATTTTATTGCTCAAATATTCAATTTCAAGATAGTTTTTGTCCAACTTTATTCATTCTCATGGTATGAGCGTAAATTCACATAATCTAATTTTTTGTGTGTCAGGCCAGGCATTTCCGATTACTGCTATTTGGCGTGCATGCTGATACATCAGAAGTTGTTGACTTGTAAAAATTGAATGGCCAAGTATTGAATTTGAAGTAAATGTATTTTTGCGTTAACGTTAAGACTTCATCTACATATAATTGTAACTACATGCCATGTCTATTACTTATTAGTATTACCATGATTACTATTAGTATTATCGTCAGAAGCTAAGCCTAAGGTTTCACATAAAGTTTTGACCTGGATCGGTCAAAGTAAATGTAATTTTGCGTCAACGTTAAGTCTTCATCTACATATAATCGTAACTACGAGCCATGTCTGTAAATAATTGTCAGAACTGAAAGCTAAGGTTTCACATAAAGTTTTGACCTGGTCCCTGGATCGGAGTCAGAAAACCAGCGAAATGGGGTTTCTGGTCCGGCCCCAAGTCGGTCCGAGTTTGAAGTTGAAAAAGCTGAAACTGATGGACAAAACTGGTGATACAAATAACAAAAAAACATCTATTAATTACCCACAATTACTCTAAAAAGAAGAGAAAATAATTTGTACGAAATTCTTGATTCATTTGACAAATTAACAGACGCAATGTTCAGGACTAAAAAAAATTGCCAGTCAAACGATATTGCCGAAGGACATTCACACGCAATCAGGTGGCCAGTCTCGGCGCTGGCGGGACATCATGTGGTTATCTGCTGATCTACAATGTAGCTAGCCACCTAGTGCAAACAAAAATTCTATAAAAGTTTTTTAAAAATTAAGATTATCAAGATCTAACCTGGCTATGCTAAACCATCTGATAGACTGTTACTCTTCCTACATGATTGCTTTTGAAACCTATATGAGAACAAAAGCATGCAAAAACAACAAAAATATTGGGCTGAACATCTCGCTAAATTTCCGCCGCATAACAACACTCGCTCCATAGATCAGACGATTGAACTTGCATGTAGCTCGACAAATCCCTTCGATCGTTGCCAATTTGCAGACTGTATTGACAATGTGTATACTGTATTACACCTTTACAACTTTAGTTTCACATACATGTATGTTTTTGTTATGGCCTTATGCAGGGCTCGACACTCGCACTGGCCCCGGGCCAGTGAAATTGCACTTTGGGCCAGCAAAAATGTATGAAAGTCATATTTTGTTGGCACGATTGGGCAAGCAGATTTTCAACCAGACATTAACAAAATTTGAAAAAAATATGTTTTCTTCCATGTCATGCTTCATCTATCAGCACAGGTTTAATCAGAAAAGGGTGATATTTTGAATAGTAAAAAGATAACTCATGAAATACAAATTTTGGGCCAGTAAATTGTTCTTTTTGGCCACTAGAAAAGGGGATGAAATTATTTCACTGGCCCGACCGGGCCACTGACAAAAAGGGTAAGTGTGGAGCCTAGGGAAAGGCATGTTACTCTCATCAACTTGCAGAAGTGAAACTTTCACAAACCACTGGTGTCATTTAGGACTTCCCCTTATATGTATTGCATTTCCCACAGTGAACAAACATTTGAACAGGGGAGTTAAAGTGAGAGATATAGGAGATCCATGGTGCACAGTGTATTCTTGAGTAATTAGATTGATAGCGATTGTGTGAAAGGCTTCAACAACTTCCATTTAAAACAAATCCATTTGTTTCTGTTTTTAGTACTTATTGTAATTGATGCTGTTACGACTCTTAAACATGAAATAAATATCCCTATGAAGTGTTATTGAAAAAATGTGTTTACAGTTTACACTTTCACTTTCAATTTTAGTTGTGTTCATGTTATACATGTAGCTGGATGAAATTTAAACTAAAAACTTTAAGCCAAGATATGAATAACAAACTAGAATATTACTTTATCATCAGTTGCATTTCATTTGTACATTAAATGAAGAAAAATGTAATTTCTACTGTTAACTTCAATCAGTTGTCTTGAAAGCTTTCATGATACATTTCCCAAATCACTGATAATTCTTTTGTTCAATTCTTTTTCCTGCAGGTTTGAAGATTATGATCAGGATATATGGCTGACGCAATGCCGCACCATCGCATGCCCAAGTTGGATGTCTGTCTGTGCCCTTTCACGCAAGATGGGCAGCGCGACGAATAGGGGGGCACACCAAGGATCCAAGCCGGACCCCTCCTCGCTTTTGCCGTGATTCATACGGAGAGCAACCCTTCTGGAGGAAAGGCGCGGAAATCATAGAGGAAGGAGAAGAAAGAGACACGCGGGACGTTGTGACGTTGCCGAGAACTGTTGTTGCTATTTCTGGATGCTGGATCTGGCACTGGCTGACTCTTACCCCTTTGTGTTTGAGCCAGGTTTGTAATCCGCTAGGAAAGGGAGCAAGGCTTTTGTTTTGGATTCACCATCTTGTGACTGCGGCTCCTACATTTAGAATACAGTTCATGATACATTCATGTACATGTTGTTGTCACCTTTCACTTCTAAAGAGGAATATGGATTTAAGGTGTGGATGTATTGTGATGGAGAGCAGCATCGTACGGTGTGTTTAATGCCACCTAATACGTTTGTTTGCTCCTCTGGGACTGTAAGCCAAGCTTTGAACATGTTTAACAATATGTTTGTGTGACATTGGAAGCTGAATTACCTTTGCAAACATTTAGTGAGGTATTTCTTTTTTTTAACATATTTAATTTTTTTGAAAGATTCAAGATTCAATCCAAATTGCAGCCTAGATAAAGGATTAACCACAATATCGCTGGACCTCAATGACAGTAAACCAACACCTCTGCAGAATTTCTCGCACAGGACTTTGCCACAACCTTTGAGCAAACTGAAGAAGTTTGAAGGAATTTACTCTTGGGCACCGCTTGGAGGGGCAACGATGACGGTGTACATTGATTCTCACTTCATTCGCTGCCTGGAGCGCCCCCCAGATGAAAGGTCGCCCGATGTAAGTAATAACTGCATTTCACTCATCACCATTCAATGCACTGTTGTATCACTATTGCCTACAAGAACATGGTGGGCCCACTTTTACCAAGGAGGTCCTTGCTTTTACTGGAGATTGCAAAATTTATTACTAGGGAACAGGTCAACTCACTCATATCTGCAGATAATTGCAGCGCATATAGTTAAAGTAGTATTTCAACTGCATCGTTAGATACATTTGTGTATTTAATGCCAATGTACCATTGTGGCATGATTATCTGTGTTATTGCCAGTACCAGCATTATGCAAGTGCCCATTACCCTATGCACACTACTTTGACCCTTTTTATGGCATGGTTCTACAGCAACCCATTATCATTCTTTAGGCAAGAAACCAAACTAGTTAACTTGTTCCCTACTGGATTGTGCAATCCCCATATAGTTAAAACAGGGCGCCAACAGGTACCCAAAGGGAATGGGTTAAATGTTACAACACATGGGCTACACCATTTCTCATCTACCACATAAATAGCTGACCTGCACAATTACAAGTACAAGTAGCAGGAGGCACAATGGAGTTAGGCTAGATCCTAATCCCATCCTAATCCCATCTTAGTGGAATCCTCTTATGAATGAGTACAATTCAATTCCATTTAAAACATTCACACATTCACACATTATCAATGGAACAGGGTAATGACCTGAGCCTGTACACATTTTTAATAAAGAACCATTGTATGTTCTATCTACAGTGTAAATTAATTAATCATTTTTGTCTGAAACACTCTGTATTGTGACCACTAAAAGTGATCCACTGCATCCATTTGCAATTTTGGGGGCTCCTACGTGATTTTCGGGGACTCTTTTTGGCATTTCTGGGGCGAATTCGCCCAGAGCCCCTGTGTATTTTTTTACATTTTTTTTACTGCACCTGTATTTTATATTATTGTCAAAGATTGTTGACATTGGACTTTAGACCTACAGGACCTACAGGTGCAAATAAAAAACTGATCATACATGTACTTCTGAATTCTGAATATGATTAAAAAATGAAAGCAAATATTACCACACACTTATTAATCAGAATGTGTTCATCCCCTCTTTAATACATTTTGAATTGACCTATGTTCATGTATAAAGAAACTATATTGTTTTGAGTTGATAATTGTGATAATTTCTGTTCAATATCCAGTGAAATAATAGGAAAACTAAAACAAAGAACGATAGTATATTTTTATACCTCAGAGTCTACCTGTAGATTTGAAATGTTTTTTCTTAATTCCCATCTAATGCATTTAAGCCATTACATGTTAAATCAACAACAATTACGTACAGAGCATTTCAATTAACATAAACTGTACATGGGGCATGATATGCAGGTCACACACTACTACATTTATATATGTCACAGACTCGCATGGTGTATGTATATAATCAGAAACAGACTTGTAGTACATCAGTATGTACATCAGTATTGCCGAGTGCATTGTGAAAGTGAATTAGTAATTTAATGTACACTTCCCTGTCTCTCATATTGGATATCTAGAGCATCGTATTGTGAAACTGAAACCATTTATATTACATGTTACAAGCCTCCACAATAACCCTTTTCTGTACTGGCCCATTCGGGCAAGTGCAATCATAAATTATGACATTTTACTTGCCAAATATAACATTTACTTGCCCTCTTACTTCTAGATGAGATTTACATGTATGACATTGCATTGTTCTCTCTTAGTTGGACAATGTTTTAGTTGCCCAATCAGGCAAGCAAACTAGACAATTTATTAAAGTTTACTTGCCCGACTCCAATTTTTAATTGCCCCGGGCAAGCGGGCAAGTGCTAGTGTCGAGCCCTGGTTTGTGTTTAAAATGCATCTTAGTGTATACATTACAGGACAATTAGATTTATGAAATATTAAAAATTAAACGAGTAATTTTCATCAATGTGTGGTTCCTTTCATATACATATACATAAATATTTTTGAGACAGATTATAACTTTATGAAATTGCTTGTAAAATACACATAGTTACATGTAGCACTCGATAGCAGAACTTGTAATAGTACAAACTTGCTAATATCACTACATCAAGATGAGAAGAAGGTTAAATTCAAATGAGAGTCGGTGAAGGTCTGAGCTTTCGATCCCAGCAGAATCTTCATCAGAGGCGAAATGATAAACATGACAAGTAGACAAGGAGAACAGGTACTGATAGAGCAGAGGAGGTGGAGACACAAATCCACAAGCTACTGTAAACTTTATGTAGAAGATTTATGGCATAAAGTGTAAAGAAAAACTTACGCAAAACTGAAAATAAATTAACAAAAATATTTGTATTCAGTATCATAGTAGTATGTAACACTTCCTGATAGTTAGATCCCAGCCCTAGTATTTTAATGACTAGCACTGAATTTGTAGGGGGAAAAAGGAAACAGGGCCATTTACATTGTACATTGTACATTGTGGATGAGAATTGATTCTGATAAAAATACTTTATTGATCGGAATATCTGAAATGAAAGCAAATCTGGTTGTTTGTTCTGTAATGGAGCCTTATATCAGATGGAATGATTGATGAGGGTTTGGCTAGGAATGGCCGCATACTTCCAGCACTATTAAAGTTTATCACAGAGAATAGGAAAAGGACACCTAAGATTGGAATTGATTGTTGTAATAAAAATTTATTGATCCAAAGTTCTGTAAAGAACGGAAATTTGGCAAAATTAAAAAATACAATACAAACCTTTTTTTTAATGGCTACATACAATAAGTAGTCCCATTGCCAGGCTTTGTCACCAGCATGTAAAATAGGTTGTTTCCTGCCAGACCCCTGGTAACATCGTTAAAACATATATTTTGATTTAAGTTGAACATCTTTCTGATATCAATCTGATCCATGTACATGTAGGTCCATACATGTCTGAAACAAAATGAGATATGGCTGTTTGTGTGGGAATAGGGCCTTACATGTATAATACAGAATATAGTACACTTGCAGCACTGGTGAATAATATTAGATGGAATGATTGATGGCGGTTTGGCTGCATACTCCCATAGTCCCAGTGCTGGGGCATGAGTCACGTACATAACAAGACTTGGGGATTTATGAGAGGTTGGTGCTAGGATTGACAGACAAGCTGCCTCTACAGTATGTATGTTGTCTGTCCATCGTTGGGTGAGAAAGAGAAGGGCGCTAAGTCACCTTTTGTACCCCAGAGATACTGTTAAAATCATGCTTTAAAGGCAAATGCTGTGTGCTAATCCTATGGCAAATGCGGCACATTGTTTCGCACGAGCGTTTCGGACAAACAAGCGTATCTAGATGTGGCCAGCGTAGATGGGCCGAACTGGCGGTGAATTTAGGCTCAATGTCGGCGGCTTGACAGATATTTCTGCATTTAACGATACTTAGGTTCTGATTTTTCCACACACACCGCCACACCCTTTGTTATGCTATTTCAACAATACTGATCAATAAAGATACTTTTGGTAACTTTCCCAAAACTGTTGTTTGGCTTTAAGTTTGGGAGCCCTGGTGAAACTAAACCAAACGTTCATTTTGATTTACGTTCATTTGTGAGAAAGAGAAGGGAGCTAATTCACTTTGTGTACTTCAGAGATAATCATACATATATGTTCAAAGTTTGAGAGCCCTGTTGAAACCAAATCAAATGTTTGTCGGATGTGAAGGAGAAGGGTGCTAAATCACTTTACGTACTTCCGAGATCACCTTAAAAGTGTGGGAGCCTTGTACTAGCAGCCAAAATGATGCTCTCTTTTTATTTGTAAAGCCTTGTTGATCCCAACCCAAATGTATCACAGCAAGGAATTAAAGGGGACCACCAGGCAAAGAACAACACGTAATTATAATTGTTTTGGAACCGTTTTGTGATATTAAATACATGTATATATACCCAACATTTTGCAAAAGGTTGTGTAACTTCATAAACAAAGCAATAAATTACCACCACTTACGGAACCAATTTTATTTCCTGGTTCCGTACAGGCCAAACATTTGCGAGTGCGCCAATGCTATTCACGCGTACATTTGGAGACAATAGAATCCCGGACGATTCGTTTGTTCTGGACAAAGTAGTCTTCGTACATTCGTTCGCTCTGGACAAAGTAGTCTTCGTACTGAGCACATGCTTTAGAATGATCAATACGTTTTCCAATTATATTTTTTTCTTCTGGAAACATATTTTTGTGACTTTGTTGATGGAATGGACTACATGTACTAAAGATGTTACCTTTTCATTTATAAGAATGTTATTGTTGGGTGGTGGTACCCTTTAATACTTAGTGCTCACATCCTCTTTGGTCTAGCTGCATTGTTAATTGTATAAAGAGCATTGTTTAGATATATGACTGGAGTCAATTTAACCTGAAATGAACTTAACGCCCTTCTCACTCTCACTCCACGATGTCATGATGCCATACATCACATTAATGAGTTAGTTCTTACTAGATAGCACAGACCACAGACCATGGTCTAGTTTAGCTAATTATGAAGCTCTATGTTTAGACCTGACTAGAGTTATGTCAAACCCTTTCCTGACGGGAGCGGAGTTGGCTATACATGTACATGTATAAAGTCTATGGGGATTTAAGAATATCAAAGGGAACGGGTTAAAGGGAACAAACATCTACATGTAAATATTATACTATGATATAGAGTCTTCTTCTGTCGACCCATGAATATATGATTTAGTATGATGATTTTTCAAATTATGATAACATTGTTCTGGAAACCTATTTGTCTGAACTTTTGATACAGTATACATGTAGACTCCTATTTTCAATGTATTATTTTTGCAGAAAAGCTTGAAATGTAGCTCCCCCCCCCCCCCCTCAAAAAAAACACACAACAACAACAACAACAAAACAAGCACCCATACATGAACATGCCTCATGTGTGTGCTGTAGATTACATTTTAATTTGAAACATGAACTTAATACGCTTTACCTAGGGCCTAGGCCTTTTAAAAGTTCATAGGGCCGTGGAGGGCTAAACATGTGATTGTGAAGAAGAAAAAAAATTCTGAGAGCTTAAAATTTCCAATTTCACATATCACTCAAATTCAGAACAAAGACAAATTTTGTATGAAAAGTTATAAACTATGTGAGTAGGATTGACACCTTTGTGACGTGTTGGTTCCAGTTTACGAATGAGATGTCATGCAAATAAGGACTATTCACTCATTTCACTGACTGGATGAATGGAGTCAAATAGGTCATGGTGAAACGCAATTGTGAACACAGCTAGAAAAGCATGACTAATTCTTTCAACCTATAATAATAATATGTCTACATAATATCTGTCTCATGAATTGTCTTAATTCCTTCATTTTACGAATGTATACAAAAAACCTAAAATTGTAGTTGAAATCAATATTTTTCACTCAATTTGTACTTGTAGCATGAAGCAACGCTCGAAATTGGCGTAGGCCCGATGGCCCGGGGCCAGTAAAAGTTGCGGTCGGGCCAGTAAAAACATGAAAATGCCAAAGTTTGGTGGCCCGATCGGGCCACCAAATGTTTAAACCATAAGAAGACAACATCAAGGAATATGAATCTCAAGTTTGACACCTCTTAAAAACACTTTAATTGTGATTTAAATATTTGCAAGAAATGAAAAGGACGGACATAAAAAGTCGCAAGCGCACTTGCGCTAGTTAAATTAATCCTTATTTATGCCTACAAATATGTGCTATTTCCTCATATGAACACTCTCCCTTGAATTATCTACTTCTTGCATGATAAATCATGGTAAAATTAAACAACTTCCAGAGGTGTGTAATGACTAAAAGTAAAAGCATATGCTTATGCTGTTTTCTTAATTTCCCACACACCCCCTGGAAGCCTTTGCAACATGTAGAATATAAACATAGAACAACCAATCCACAGAGGGAGTATGTGTGCATACTAAGACCTATCAAAACACATGTCTAACTTTTCACATTCATTCATATTGCAAAGTGCAGTGTGCTTGCCTTTGCGATACCGTCCGCGATACCGTCAATAAAGGGGAATAATTTCATCTTTTGGATCATTATTCATATTTTTGAAGGTATTACAAAGAATCATTTTTACAAGGTAGAGACTTGTGACTACTTGGAATTATTTTAGCTTGTAAAATAACAAAGATTTAAGTGATTTCATTTCCCGATTTGAAAAGTTAACTAGTTAGCTATGCTCAGTCCCATGTGTGTTTTTTTGTGTTGGAGATTTTATGGACCATAAAATAACAAAATCGTACATGGAAAAGAGCTTAGTTTCATCAGTTGATGACTCTTAGATGAAACTGCTCGATTCTAGGTTTTGTTTTGTTTATTCAGTGATGGATTTCTTTAATGATGGTGGTAATTTTAACACATAACTTCCATAATTTACCAATTAATGACCAAGTAGTCATGACCATTGTTTTTCTTTGTTTGTAAATTTTATTTTCGGGCCACCAGAAAAAAAGATAATTTCGAGCATTGGAATACAGTAACAAATGAGGCTAAACATTGCCCAGTACCCTGAAACTATGAATATGGTTATTGTTTTAATTTTACTTTTGTTTTTCCTTATTTTTTTCGGGCCAGTAGATTTTGGTTTCGGGCCACCAAAATTGGAAAAATACTAATTTTACTGGCCCGACCGGGCCACCAGCAAAAAAAGTTAATTTCGAGGGTTGCATGAAGTATGAACATACTGTACATGTACAGTTTGACATAGTTGTCACCATATTATGTGGCTCTGATACCCCCGTCACATTAGCTACGCTCTCGCGCCGACCTAGCGCCGCTCCTAATCCCCATTCATAAAATTGGAAGCGTGGGGAGAGCGTGTTGAGGTCGTGTGGAGAGCGGCGTTCATTGTTCGCTATTGTTTAGATCGTACACTTTTCTCGGCCGCTCTGGCGCCGCTCCCGCGGCGACCAAGTTAAATTAGCAAATTGGCAACGCAGTGGGCAATGAATGGGAAGATTATCTCACATGCGTCAATAGATATCCTTCCATGAATAGCTCGATGAACAAAAGAGAAGGACGTAGCTAGCTCGGCGTTCGCTTTGGACATGTTGAAAAACAAACTTGGGGCTTCGGCGTCCTACTCTTTGTTCAGGGGCTATTGTATGTCCATGCATGGGAGGATATCTTTTCACACAAGTGTCATAATCTTCTCATTCATTCCCAAGTTGAACAAAAGACATTCTTGCAGATCTATTCCAGCACTTCTGCTAGTGGACGCTATATAGATTGCGAAGTTTGACACGTTTCAACTATAGGTAAAATGATATCACAATTTAAAATGGCATGTCCGGGCAAAAATAATGTACATTTGGGGGAAACTCAATTTCTGGCTAAAACGTGGCATGGCGGCATACAAATTATATGAGGCTCCAATGAATGGGGACATACGCACACCCTATGTATGCATTATGAACACATATTTCCCGCAAATATATGATTGTTTTGTCCAAAATCTACCACTTCTACCACCACTAACACTACTACCACTACTACCACTACTATCACTACTACCACTACTACCACTACTACCACCACTGCCACCACCACCACTACCACTACCACTACCACTACCACTACTACCACTACTACCACTACTACCACTACTACCACTACTACCACTACTACCACCACTGCCACCACTGCCACCACTGCCACCACTGCCACCACTGCCACCACCACCACTACCACTACCACTACCACCACTACTACCACTACTACCACTACTACTACTACCAATGATAGTCAACAATAATAACCCTCCCCATTCCCTCCACCCAACCTCGTGAAACGCACTGAGTGTGTTCAACTACATTCGTACATGGTATTGGATCACACAGAGCGTGTGCATGGAGATCGTGTTTCCCCTGCGCTTTGAAAAAAATGTTGGTTTTTTTATAAGTACGAGAACGCAGACAGAGCGTAGAGCAAATGACCTCGTCTCATTGTTATGAGCTATTGTTAAAGATACACCAAGCGTGCACAGTGAATAGCTGGCCAAAGCGTACGCAGAGCGTGTTCAGGTCGTGGCAAGAGCGGGAACGAGCTACCATTGTGTCATTAATCGCTCGATTTGTCGGCGTTTCCCCTGCGCTTTGGAAAAAATGTTGGTTTTTTTAATAAGTACGAGAACGCAGACAGAGCGTGGCTATAGTGTGACGGCACACTTAGTGATCATGTAATTCAAAACAAAAGTTAAAAGCAAAATGTGTAGTTGAATATAAGGCCAACGTTTATTCACACGCTACTGGTACAGTATATATTCTTTGCAGTATGGAGATATACGTATGAATTTGAAATTAAAGTACACAGTACATGTCCATAAAATCCATATATATTTACTGATAAGTGAACAAAATACATGGGGCCTCAGGGAGAATTTGCTCCCAAAGTGCAAGAAAGGTCCCTGGAAAATCATAAAAGAGCCCCGAAAATGTGTATAGTTGAACGCAAAAATAATGTTGTTATTTTCATGCAGGCAAGCTTGAATTTTGAAAGGTAGCCCCCCCCCCCCCCCCCCCCCCCTGAAAAATAGATTTTATTTTCCCCCTGAAACTGATATACTTTTTACAGTATTTTTACATGATAAAAGCCAGTAGTTGGTTGTTTTTGCTCTTGTTTGTCTGTGACCAACATGCGAAAGGAGTATGGATAATAACTCACAATACTGCATGCATGTTACATGAAGTGGGCCATTGTACATTGAGTGACCAGCTAGTTAGCCAGCCAGTCAGTTCTATTACAAAGCTAATCCCACTGTATCATACTGTACATGTACATTATACGTGCGTTTGTGAGTACATGCAATGCATGTAGACATCTTACACTGCAGTACGGTATTGATATTACGTGCCTTGCATTATGATGCATCTAGGTCCATCCGTACACGTACAAGTGGGCTACTGTGGGTCATGAATAGTAAGTTCTGTATATAATTCCACCTGTAAGCTTATATTGATTGTTTACACCACTGGGTTTATTGAAGGATGGAATGGGGGGTCATACATAATCTGGACAAAAGGTGAATAAACGTCAACAAGTATATATATGGGATTTGTATGGAAAGCTTTGGTTCAGTATGCTGTTAGGTTACAACGAAAGGACATATAAACAATCCATTGGGATAGATTACTACAGTATATAATAATATACTCAATTTATATAGCGCCTAATATTATTGATAATCATCTCTAAGCGCTTAATAATATCAGCTCCTTGAACAAACCTTACATGTAATTTGAATTTTGTAACTTGTACAGTACGTAATTGGTTTATTTGGACTGTACACCAAGACTAAGAGTCTGTCTACAATGTTTACCATTAGAATTTGAAGTTTATTTATGAGGCATGTAACCTTAAAATGCATATTGACGTAGTGTCACGTACATGACAAATGGCTTCTCAGAAAACATCACTTGTAGCCTGCAATTGTTACATTTTAATTTTATTTGGCTAAGTCTTAGCAGAAACTGTAGGCGTTTAATAGCTCAGTACCACTACCAGCAAGAAGTACATTTGGATCTTTTGAACACGGATGTAAGTTTTATTTTGAAAATATTAAATTCAATAAATTATTCCGGTTCCACAAACTTTATTTACATGTCATATTTGGTAATCAGTTATGACATGTAAAAATAGGGGGTTGGGCTGTTAAAAAGCAGTGCAATGTTGAATGACATAATGAACTAATGAAGGCATGAAACATGTGTACAAAGTAACTTGTAAATAATTACATTGAGACCCCAAGCAAATCTTCTGATTTTTTTTTTTTACTAGTGAAAATAATACTTGGGGCTTACGGGAGTTTAGTTTAGCCTGAGCAGAAAACAAAAAGAGCCCCCCAACAATCTCAAAACAGCTCTGTAAATTGGAATTCAACAGGAAACAAAACAAGGTAGCCAGTAAGATTTTTAAATTTTAATTCTGGTCTTGAACGGGTCAAGTTGAGCTTCTGTACATACACACATGTACATGTATGTACGTCTGTTGCATTATGCAATGTATCATTCATTATTAATCCTTTCATTATCACTGACCCCTTGATATCTTGGTATTCAAAACCCTTTAAAAATCAATATAAAGTTGCTTGTTCAGAGTGAAGATTAAGCATTTATTGATTTTTCTCTTGAGCACAGGCCCTTTATAATTGTATTAAGAATTCATGCATACCTATATCCTCGTATCAATTGTGTGAGTGGTTCACCAAATCTCCATACATGCACATTCCTCTCTTTCCTTTATCAATGGCAGAGAATGTAGAGAAATCACAATTGAATTGCTATCGATCAGCTTCCTAATTATTTCTACTTTAATGTACGCACAATACACATACATTGCATATTACTGTAGATAGTGTGTACAGTCTGAAAGATTCAAGGCTTTACACTTATTTTCTTTTCTAGCTGACTAGTAGTGCTGTTGACAAGTCACGGGTACCCGGGTCCCGCCGAAAAATGTCGAGTCCCGGGTGCAAAAATCGATACTCGATATCCTGAAAAAAAGCAAAAGTCCCCTTTTATTCGCTATCGGCATAAATACGCTGCATATTTGTCACTTGAATGAACATGTTTTCTCAGCGGCGTGACATGCCGATAGCGAAATCAACAAATGGTTAAATTTCGGGTACCCGTGACTAGCCCGAAAAATTATCGCGAGTCCCGGGAGGGAAATACTCCCGAAATCGACACCTCTACTGACTAGTCAGACAAGTAAAATAATTTTCTTTCAATATTTGCCTGCAAACAAACATTTACTGGCTGCAAAATTTCACTTCATTTTCCAACTGTATACTGACTTTACTGTTTCAAAATTGATTCAAAATACTACCAGGACATTTCTTCTAAGACTAAAGGTACACACATGACTAGTTTAATCGCACATTGTTGCATAAATAGGTCTAATGTCATTGTGCTAGAAAAACACTGTAACTAGGTAATACAGAAAATCAAATTATAGCCTTCACTACAGGTACATTTTATTTAATTGTCCATCATGCAAAACAAAATAATAAATATATGGCTGGCCTGCCTTTTGAGTTCAATTGGCACAAAATGCAATTTGGGAAGTGGAATCAATCGAAAGCTTTCTAATTGCCCTTTCATTGCACAGTTCACAAATTATGTGTGTGCACGTAAATTGGATTACATATGGGCTTAGGCTCATACAAGGAGACTAAAATTAATGCCCATGCAAACAGTCGGTCTCTATTTAATTACACATTAACAGAATGAGAGAGAGAGAGAGTGCCTAGAGATGAGGCGGGAAGCATTCACACAAAGTGAAAATACAGACAAACCTGTGTAAAGTGACCACCTATAAAAGCAAGTAAAGTGGCCACTGTGAACAGGTATAATTTGTAATCATTGGGTTTGGTTTGCCATCTTGGGATCCGACGAGCCATTCTATAATGTTCCTCCGGTGTGACACAGATAGAACGATAAATATTCTCCTGCTCTTTAGCGGGAAAAATTATTCCCTTTTTTTATCAGACTTTCATTTCATCAGACTTATCCTCTCACGACCTTAGGCTTTCAAATTGGGCACTGAAATCCGGATGCATGCTGCTTAAAATTTGGCTATTATGACTTTATGAAAGGCATGGCATTGAGTAAGGAGCTTTGATTTTACTTGCCCAAGTCGGCCGCAACAAAAATGTAGCATTGCATTAGAATAAAGAGAAGTAGAGATAGGCATATATGGCCTTACTGATAGCCGTCCATTGATTATTGAAGCCCCTCTAATTGGCAATAGGCTGCACATTTTGGACAAGTCTGCATACACCGTACAGTGCATGAGTGATGTCCTTTACCAGATCTGTCAAATACCATTAAGCCCGGCGCAGACAGAGCCGACTGGTTTCAATCAGGCTAGAGGTGGGCCCGGTCGGTCTGATCCGTTTCATCGTGTTGAATTGGCCCCAAATAGCATCCGACTGTCTTTCGACTGGCAAAATGTGTGTTGCAAGGCACTGAAAACTGAGCCGATCCGAATGAAAACCAGTCGAATCGGGTCGAGTCGGCTCTGTCTGCAGAGGGCTTTACACGTGCCATTACAGTATTGCTTGATGTGTCTAATTGGTACAGTTCGTTTATAAAAGTGAAATCTAATCATGAAGCATGCAAATATTTTGTACCTACATGTACCTACAGCGGTCACTTTTCTTACTTCCCTTAGGTGGTCACTTTGTACACAGATTTGACTGCATTTCACTTTGCGTGAAGTTATAATGAAATTTAATATAATGCGAGAAATTCTATTTTGAAATTGTCTACTGTAGTTAAGGCCATATTTTGATACATCCTATACATTGGTACGAATGTGAATGCAGAGCTATAGCATCAAATCATATTTATTTTGTAGTGTCAGTGTGTACAATCAGTAAAATAATACTGAACACTGATTTTATTTGCACCTCCCCGAGTTAACTGTACACATATTACAGTTTTCTTCACATTTATTTTGTAGTGTCAGTGCGTACAATGAACATCATCTAGTTACCAACTTACCATCAGTAAAATAATAGTGAATACTGATTTTATTTGCGCCTCCCCAAGTTAACTGTGCAAGTATTACAGCTTTCTTCACATTTATTTTGTAGTGTCAGTGCGTACAATGAACATCATTGGTTCATCAACATCTACGGTATACAGCAGATTTCCCCCCCCCCCTTTTTTCCTCTACTCTACTCCCCCGGTTTTCTTGTTTAGCGATCTTGTTAGTTGCAAGTAGGAGCTTGCTACGTCTGCCGTATCCATGGCAACGGCTACTTCAATGCCATGATTGTGTGCATTGTCAGATGATGATGAGAATGAAGCGCTCTCAATTTTGAGCCCAAGTTTTTCGCCGCAGATGTGCTCGAATACACGTACATTAGGCGAAAGGAAGAAAATAAGACTAGGATTTAAAAGTAATCAAAAGAAAAGTGAAGAAAAGACCGCGGACAGGTGTGAGCAGTGTATCTTAATGCTTACTGTGTAGATTGATTGGAGTTAACTACACATATTGTGCCTTTTTGTATACACTTATCCCCCATCCACATTATTTTAAATCATATATGAATATGATTTATAATTGAATACTAATAATAAGTTGTTCTTGAAATCATAAATCTACTAAAGATTTAGTATCATTTTGCAACAATTTCCCTGGTATGCACTGTACACATTTACATACTAGATACTACATATTTTCTCATCTATCATGTCAATTCTGATAATGCAATAATGCCTACATGTGTAAAGTTGTATGTGACTGCACTAAAGCCCGGCGCAGACAGAGCCGACTCGACCCGACCCGACTGGTTTCAATCAGGCTAGAGTTGGGCCCGGTCGGTCGGAGCAGATTTATCTTGTTGAATCGGCCCCAACTGGCATCCGACTGTCTCTCGACTGGCAAAATGTGTGTCGCGAGGCACTGAAACTGAGCCGATCGGAATGACAACCAGTCGAGTCGGCTCTGTCTGCGCCGGGCATTACAGTATATATATTTGCATTCCTGGTTTGTAGATTACATACTATACATGTTTACAACCATCCAGTGGAGTGCAGAAATGCTACATCAAATTCCTTTCTTGAGCTCTTAACACTAACTGATAACTTACAGTATGACAATACCTCATCCATGCTTTTAGTCCTTATCTTTCTTGGAATTGATCTTTAAAGGGGACCACTAGGCAAAGAACAAGACATACTGTTATGTTTTGGTACAGTTATGTTACATCAAATAAATGCCCAACATTTTGCAAAGGGTTGTGTAAATTTATAAACAATGTAATTAATTACCAGCACTTACGGAACCATGATCTCTTGGTTCCGTATGCGCCAAACGTTTGCGAGTGCGCCAATTCTATTCACGCGTACGTTTGGAGACAGTAGAATCACGGACAATGCGTTCGTCCTAGACAAAAGCTAGGCTTCGTATGCAGACCCATGAACACATGTTGTAGTATGGTGATGCTTTTTTCCAATTATATAATTTTTCGGGAAACATATTTTTCTGAACTTTTCAGGGGAATGGACTACTAAAAAGATACCTTTTATTTATAAGAATATTATTTTTGGTTGGTGGTACCCTTTAAAGGGGTAGTTTAGTTTTGGTAGAGAGGGCGCTGCACATCACAATTTTTTTGTGAGGTAATGAAAAACTGAGTGTCGAATTTGAGAGAACATGTAATTTTAATGGCAGAATAAACTTTATTTGGTCAAAATCGGTCCAGAAACGGCTGAACTATCAATAAATATATCTGATCTTATAATTATTTGGGGCCCAAATAATTAGATGATTTTTTCAAAAAATTCAAAAAATGCTTACACTTTTTCAAAAATGTTCAAAAGCGTTTTTTAAATAGTTGTTGATGATCTATCTACCTAATCATTATTTCAATAAAAGATCACATGCATAATTTTGTATGAAAAATGGTTTAAACCAATGCCTTTTTAGAGAGCGCCCTCTTGTGTTTTAATGGCTCTTTTTGAATGATAACAGGCGTTTACATAGTCGTTTGTAATTTTGTATACCTTTCGAGCATGGTGGAGTAATAACTATTAGTTTATAATGTTACTGTCCCGATTTGGGGTACTAAAGTTCAGCCTTACCAAAACTAAACTACCCCTTTAAACGCATGAAAAATGTTGAAATACTTGGCTGGGTGTGCATGTTAGGCCTAACAGTAACGTGCACGGCTGTAATTTCTGTAAATGCACCCTGAGCATCTTGTAAAAGATGGAATTGACGCATTATGAAACTCAATATATATATCACAATTACATTATGTGGGTCCACAGGAAGAAAATGAACTTGGCACTGCTGGAATCAAATAACTTCCAGTAAAGTTGACCTTGCTTGCACGATTTCCACAGCCTGTGCAAAATCTATACTATGTGAGAATGTGAAAGAAAAGAAAAAAAACCTTTTCAGTAAATTTGAGGAAGGATTGGAACGGCATTTTTGTAGATCTTTGAATACACGAAGAAAGTAGAAACACTCAGATGGGTATAGGCCTAACATGCAATTCTGTAAAACAAATTATCCAGTTGAGAAAGAGAAGGGCACAATGTCAATTTTTGTACTTTGGAGATAAACTTGTTTAACGTTTGGGATTTGAACAAGTGTGAACCCAATTTGCTCTCTCTTTTATGTTGATAAATATTCCCAAAACTATATACAATTATGGTCGGGAAATTTAGCATCACATAGAGAAGGCTTCAACCTACAAGATAGTATGCAGAACACAATTTAGCCAAAAAGTGACTTAACGCCCTTCTCACTCTCATCCAATGTTACACATGTGTAATATACAATGTAGGTCCACAGGCAGAAAATGAACTTGGCATTGCTGGAATCAAATTTACTCCAACCTTCAAGAAAGTACATGCAGAACACAATTTAGCTAAAAATTGACTTTAACACCCTTCTCAACCTCATCTAACATTATAATATAAGGCCCAGTCACATATTACCGGATATTGTAAACAGATGCCTGACGAATCTATAAAGTTTGCGAAATAAAATTATCCGGTGGTGATACTGATAGACATCTCCATTGTTTCATGCACAAAACATTCCGCCAGATAGAACAACGTACATCGCCTGACAGGGAACGGACAAGGAACGCATACGAACGGATTGAAAATTGTACTCTCCTTTCCGTCGGGGCATCCGTTTATGCTATCCGGTGATATGTGACCGGGCCTATGCTATAGGTCCACGGGCAGAAAATGAACTTGGCATAGCTGGAATCAAATTACTTCCAGTGAAGCTGACCTTGCTTGCAACAAATGTAAACAAGCATCCATTCATAACCCTCAATGACTATTGAATTCATGCATACTATACACAGTGACAGTGCATCGGGGACCTTTGGCTTTGTATTGATTGAACAGAAGAGATTGAATTAAATTGAATAGAAAGTGGTTTATTTATCCAGTCAGTGTACATGTATGCAAATACATGTATACCTTTTCAAATTAAATTTGATTTCAAATCAATGCCTGGAGGTATTGCATATAATTGTATGACATCATGATCAACATGTTTTAAATGTTGCCCTTTATACATGTTCGATGATCAAACTTGTAGAATAGCAATTTCCAGAAAAAACATTTAGCTGCAAAATTATCCAGGTATAATACATCTATTGCGCTTTTTCCATGGCCTGCATGTACTGTACATATTATAATAACATAATGATACAGTTATATCAATTATTTTGATAATGGCAGTATAAATATCTCGAATGTTTACAAGTAAATTATGGATTTTGGGAGCATTATAATCGGTAGTAGTGCATTGCAAATATTTTTTCGTTCACAGATTTTTAGTCCTGAGCAATATATTTTGTTTAAAATGTACAATGTATGCGTGTATTATACATAACAAAAAAATGTATATTGGTCTGTAAACTATGTTATCCTGCTCTCTGTGTCATTATTATATCACGTTTGTTTGCGTAACAGGTGATCAACATTTTTAGGCCCACCGCAAAGCCACTTCCTTTTGTGGGTTGGCTGACCCTATTTTATCATTTGTGAATGACATTACATGTATGTCAGACTTATCAGTGGAGCAAATTAAAGGGAGGGTTCAGGGCGATTTAGTGTCCGAAATGCTAAAAAGAGCCCCGAAAATAATAAAAAAGATCCCATGTAAATTTGCATCTAGAGTCCAAATGGGACTAAGACCAAGTGAACATTAATAATTAAATACAGTTCCTATAGCCATGATGTACATGTATAGGTGGACTCATTATGTTGAAAGGAATTTCAGTCGGTGTATATAGATCATAGCTAGACATTGCACACAGTATGTAGATTAATCAATGTGGTGAGTGGATGACATACATTGTAATTGAAGAAGAAGAAGTTCTACGAAGAAGCAAACTGTATCTCTTCAGGTTTGCGAGTGTGCCAAGAGCAGCACATTTCCACATTAACCCGTTCAGGACGGACTGACTTTGCTATATAACATGTATTCTCCATAGACTCTTGCCCGAGTATTTTCGGGACCAGTCCTGAATGTGTTAACATGTATTATATTTGACATGGTACATGTAGGCAGGGGATTCTGGGACTTGCCTTCATAAACATTATGCAAACTTTGTTTTGCAATTATTAACGAGGGCTATTACTTGTACATTATTTGGGGTGGGGGCTCTTTCTTTGCATTTCAGGTGCTAAATCACCCTGCATGTAGTCGATGTGATTTTGACTATAAAAGCAAAGTTCTGCAAGCTTTGATATAGCTGGAGCAACTTGTACAGTAGTACATGTACATGTATACAGTGAATGTGTACATTTGACATTGAATGTGTAGTTTTATTTGTCAAGTGCACTGCTATGCATGATAATAAGCTGCTGGAACATCGATGCAGTATTTGCTGCGAACAAGCAGGATTTATGTATGTGTGTGGTGCCATAATTTAGCCAAGTGCAGTATGTTGTTGAGTTGTTCCTGTATGCCATGTATCCGGTTTCTAGTTTCTACTCAAATTTCTCAGGATTTTCCTCAGGTTTTTTTTCCCCCTCAAGTGTTTTCGTGGAGACTTTCAGAGTATAATTTTCCTCAAGTTTTTCTTTATAATATGGGGGTGAGGTCTTGAAGATGCCCACTTTGGACCAGCCTGGTAGACTGCAAGCAGGAGCTAAGGTTCTTGCTATGTATGTTGTAATCACATAATATTAATAAGGGCTTTTCGATCGCACATCCACTTTGTGCGTTGGTACACGGTGATGTTGCAGTCACACACAATTCAGCATGAGAGTGGATGTATGGCGCATTCGCACTGATTTGAACAACACTATATTGCCATCATATCCCAGTCAACACAGTGGACGTGCCAGTCAAAAAGCCTTCATCTGTGTCCAGTGTTTATTGAGCTTGATGCTTGTTCCATAGATCCGATGAGTTCTTCTCACCTGTGGAATTAGGCTGAGCTGGGTCCCGCTTGATAAAACTCTTCCAATTGTTGTAAGTGTCCAATTATTGTAACTACCATGTCAACAGCCAATCAGCATGGAGCATTATAGCTGTTGCCATGGTAGTTACAATAATTGGACACTTACATGTATGTACAACGATGAAACGGAGCTCTGGGTCAGTTTTGAGCCCCGTAGCCCGGTTCCTTTTCATTTGCAGCCAATCTCTCTCTCAAACTAAAGGGGGTTTCACACCGGGCCCTATGTAGAGTTGCGTAGTGTTGCATACCGACTACGCCGAGTGTATGCTGCCCTACGCTGTCCTGGTGTGAAAGGGGCTTTAGCAGTAATTTCAACAGACCCAGACCACAGAATAGGGTAATCTTGCGAGTGGAATTCAAATCGATTTGGGTCTGTGCATGCACAGCCCAGCATCCCCCGAATGGAAACCCTATACCCCAAGCCTTGATCCTCCGTCTTTCAACTCATCGTCAAGGATATTTACAATTGTGACCTCGAAATAATAATCGTTGGCCAAGATTTTTCTCAAGATTTGTATTGTGGATTTCGGAATCCCACTACTACAGACAGTAGTGGAATGGGCTACATATTAGTAGGATCCGATATGTGCAGATTGTTCCTCCATGCCTAATTTGAAAAATTATGCATAATTATTTAACTACTTACTGTAATATAAAAGTGCATAATTTGGATGCAATATTCCATTGTCTATTGCATACCATAAATATGCATTAATTAACTGAGCGGTGTGTATGATGTACATTTTAGTCATTTTAGTCATTTTAGAATGTCTTGCATGGGGATGTAGAGTACAGTCCAAATCTTTCCGAACCTGTCCGAACATTTGTAACTACATTTGTAGGTTAGTTTGAGCGCACTACTATACATAAAACTGAGCCAAGGCAAGGCATTCACAAGATGGCATCGCGCATCTGATTTAATATGAATCCGAAATCCCTTTACAGTAATATGATCCAGTGATGTCATCTTAATCTACTAATCTACATTTCAGACATGAATTGAGTTTGCCTTAAGTATATATTCAATAGCAGCTAGCCCTAATTTATTTAATCTTTTAGTCATTCGATGCAGAATGTAATTTGTAATGAGAAGATCAACACCCTGATAAATGATGACTGAGATAATCTTAAATGTCTTTGTAAGTCTAGCCAGTCCAAGATGACACACACAAACATAATGTGCCAGCAAGTTTGTTCATCTTGTATTGTTGGAGAAATTTATACGGTTAATGCCCTGATAAATAATGACTTTGATAATCTTTTCTTTTTGATGGGCCAACCAGTAAAAGGTGACGATAGCCCATTCATACATAATAATAATAATAGTCGTTTCTTATATAGCGCAATCTTACAATTAAGTCTCAGTGCGCATCTTTATTTGCTGGAAATTAATGCCCTGTTAAATGACGTCTGAAATAATGTTGTAACAATCCTTTTTGATGTCCAGTCAGTCAGAGGTGATCCATTTGAGTACAGTGCAAGCTAACTCATACGCATCGTTTGATATGATTAATGCTTTGTAGATGATGACTGAGATAACGATGTTGTCTTTTTGATGGACTAACCAGCTAGAAGTGACATACATTTTAGTGCAAGCCTATTCATATGCATCTTTGGAAATAGACTTAATCACCTGGTAGGTGATGACTGAGATAATCTTGTTAGAAGTGACATACATTTTAGCGCAGGCCTATTCATAGGCATCTTTGGAAATATGATTAAACACACTGGTAGGTGATGACTGAGATAATCTTGTCGTCTTTTTGATGGACATGCATGTATGTTTTGTGCAAGCCCGTTCATACACTTTTTGAATCATTGGAGGTAGATGATTACTGAGATAATCATGTTAGAAGTGAAATACATTTTAGCGCAAGCCTGTTCATACGCATCTTTGGAAATACACTTAATGACATGGTAGATGATGACTGAGATAATCTTGTTGCCTTTTTGATGGACAGTATACATGTATTGTGCAAGCCCGTTCATACACTTTTTGAATCGTTGGAGGTAGATGATCACTGAGATAATCATGTTAGAAGTGACATACATTTTAGCGCAAGCCTGTTCATACGCATCTTTGGAAATACACTTAATGACATGGTAGATGTTGACTGAGATAATCTTGTTGCCTTTTTGATGGACTTACATGTATTGTGCAAGCCCGTTCATACACTTTTTGAATCGTTGGAGGTAGATGATCACTGAGATAATCATGTTAACCAGTAAGAGATGACACACAAAGTGTAAAATGTGCAAGCCCATTCATACATGTACACATCATTTGCTGGATATAATTAATTGACGACTCGGATAATGTTATTGTCTTTTTGATGTGCAGTCAGTCAAGAGGCGACACGCATAATGTGCAAGCCCGTTCATAGTTGATTCATACACATCTTGAGTCGTAGACCAATAACTATCTTAGTAGATGATGACTGAGATAAGCTTGTTGTCTTTTTGATGGACATAAAGTGCAAGCACGTTCATACACATTTTGAATGATCGGAGGTATGATTAACGCCCTGATACAATGTTTTGTAACTGATGGGATAAATAATCTCAAAGATGGTCATGCGCGGGGATGCTGTACCACATGCAGATCGTCACAAAGTTTAACTTGTCTAGTTTGTGCGCACTGCATAACACTGAGCATATATGTGTACACGTATCTTGCACCGTGCGCAAGACATTTGCAAGATCCAAGATGGCACTGCGCGTCTGATTTACGAAGCCTAACTACCTTTAAATTGTCTTCCTGACAGTCCATCAGTCCGTGGTGACACATAAAACGTGCCATACCGTTCACACTACCCTTGGTCGTCAATCAGACGTATTTAAAGAGAGGCTTTGCAAGTTGCAACTGTATGAGGGGCAAGAAATGACTCACTTGATCTCATTTCCATTTAACAGTTCAATACTTCAAGGGTCATTCCCACTCAATGAAATCACACATATTTATACATACATGTAGATCCCACAAAGAACTTACTTTGTCTTACTAAATTAAGGCTAGCTACAGGTATTATATTAACTATTAACCCTTTAATCAAACTCATATTTTGCATGAATTGGCAAACTTGTCTTGAAATTGAATATTGGGTGAAGAATTAGATTTGTTATGGATGAATAAGATAAGGCAGACTTTGTTTTTGCATAATTTATATGGTAGCTCCAGTCTAGATTTCTCTTTAATAATACCAAACAAAAATAAATCTGGCTCAGAAAAAAAATGAAATTGACTTTGTTCACGTTGATGTAGAACCCATACTACAGGCATGAGTCAACTCAACAGGGGGTGTGTCGCACAAAGGAGTGACATGTGGCTTTTATAATGGGCCTTCATTATCAACATTATGCATGCACTCAGTTAATTTTGTCATGCTCTCTGTTGTTTTGTGTTGGGGGTGTGTTGCACAAAGGAATAATATGTGGCTTTCATAATGGCCCTTCCTTATCAACATTGTACGTGCACTACGCTCATTTTTTGCACTATAGGCGTTGTGTTGCTCAAACTCAAAGGAATAATATGCGGCTTTCATAATGGCCACTCGGTATCAACAGTATTCATTCAGAAATTCTGTTCACATTCATACCCCTTTTGTTGTAGGCAGTTCCACTTCATAATTCATATCATACTTGGTCTCAATTCATAATGAAATGGAGTTTGTCTGAAAGCAAACTAAATTGTAACATGTAGACATGTACAGTGTACACTAGAGTGGCTTTACTACATTTCAAAATGGTGAATTGCCGTGTGGAAAAACCATGCATGACAATATTTAAAACGTATATAAAAATTACATACTGTACATGTCAATTGGATTATACATTTGGCACTATTTGAAAGCTCTAATTTACGTAATTCTTTATTAGCGGTGAATTTGTTGGCGTCGGCAATCAAATTACCATTGAAACTGAGCATTTAGTCTTCATAAATTATTCATCGGATAGTACAAGTGTGCAGAATCTTGTTAGCTAGTCAGCTTTGTACTAAAAATAGTACTGCACCATGTGTATGCTCACCGGGCTTGGCAGGCTATATAATTCTGGATGACTTTAAACATGCAGGTTATAGATAGGTGATTAGGAAGTATCTTAATGTGGCTAAAATTAGTTCATAAACTTAAAGGGGAACAAAACGCTGGCAATTTTGCTTACTGTTACTGATAGGTGCATAACTCCCATCACTTCTAGTCGTTTATTTCCTCTTGGGTATCACTAGTGATAGAAATAATCAATGTTTTTTAAAACCACTTTGAACTGTTTTGACTGAACACTGGATGCTGCCATGTTATCCAACACTACCACATGAAACGTCATCTGAGCGCATTTGAACGTGCACTAACAAAAGAAGGTTATGTAACTGCTGCTGTTGAATCTGCTGCTATGTCAGTGGTTACGTAATCCTCTTTTTTTCATACCTACTCAAATGACATTTCATATGTTTGTTCAATATAATTCAATTCAATTCAATTCAATTCAATTCATATGGTACCATTGAAAAACATGGCAGCCTGAAATGCAATGCATGTTGCTCATCACATAATCATAATCTAGGAATGAATTAATATGAGAATGCAATTTTGTTTTACAAAAATAACCACAAACATGTCATCACGCATACCAGCGTGGGTGACAGCTTATTAAGCAGACAATTTTTAACTTAGTGGTGTAGCCTAATTTTCAGACCTTTGTACAATTTATCTCCACATTTAATTTGCTGCTTGAATCTCACTTTTCCATTTTCATACATGTACAAAGCTAATAAATCAAAAATCTGCTTTCATGCTGTCTTCTGCATAGTCAAACATATATCGTCGTTTAATATAAACTAGCTAGTATTAAAAACAAATATTGGTATTAAAATGTAATTAAAAAAGTACTGGTGAAGAAATGTTTTCACACCAAGAAGAACACAAATTAAACACATCTAAAATGCAAGGCTACCTGGTGTAGTATGACTGTCATCTGTTTTCAAAAACATGTCAGCACAGTTGGATATAAGGTGAAACTTGGGTCATATTTCAGTGACGGATTTCAGGAAAGTTTTTATTTTTTTGCAATAAAAGATACGTACCCATCACACATTTCAGGTAAATTTTGTTTCTCTTAATATGAACAAGGTGATTTTTAGAGAAAAAAATTTGTACTGAAATAAAAAGATGTTTAATTACTATCATATTCTAAGCTGCAAATATGATTAAATTAAGTTTAAACAAAATACCTATACATGTAGGTTTCTTTGTAATTGTAGTTTGTAATTTAAATCGTTCTCATTGTGGGAGTTCAAGTTTCAGATTTATAAAATAGGAGTTACTATATCTGGTTGCACAAAGTCCATGAATAGGAAAATGTAAAACTGTACCCTACCAAAGACCACACCAGGGCCACACCCATCTCCATTTCTGGAGCCCTAGGCCACACAGTACCCGTCTTCATTTTGTAAAACAGTACAAAATAAAATATTTTTAAAAACACACGCATTTGAAGGAGTTCCTGCTTCAGATTTATGTAGGGAAATGTGGGGAAGTTACATTTGGTTCCCTACCAGAGACGTACAAAGGGCCACGCCCATCTTCATCTGTTGAGCCCTAGACCACACAGTACTCTTCGTCATTTTGTGAAACTGTTAAACGAAATATGCGTTGTAGCATATTTGTATCACCTGATGAAGTGTTGCAGCGGCGCACGAAACGTTGTGACCTTTAGATTCCTTGTTGACCATACATTGCGAGACAAACGAATATCATTAGCGATATTATTAACGAAATATGCGCTCCTTGCTAAGACTAAATACAAAAAACTTGGGCTATGTTTTATGCAATATAAATCAAATAGTCTTGAATGGGTTAATAATAGTAATACAAAAAGGAGAGTGGATGTAGCAAAAATAATAGTAACCAATCACTTGCAGGCCCCGAGGCATGTATATTGTATTATGTGAGCACTGTCTGCCATCATCTGTCACCATGCAGAATTGAAAAAGACTGGAACTGAAACAAAAACTCAAAATAAAAATACCTATAAATATTATAATTTGTTAAATATTCAAGTTTTATGAATCTCCTCATCTTTTCCCCGGCCCTGTTGTAAGAAGTGGACAATGAAATATGAGATATTCTTATTTTAAAAATTTGTTTTAACTTTCCTACATGTATCCCCTCTCCTATTTTCCGAAAAAAATACTTCTTCATGTTCTGCCTCCTCCATTTCCACCACTTCTACATGGAGCCCTTTCTCCTACAAGTACTCTTGTAACATCTCCTTCTATTAGTTAATTTACTCCTCCCCTTCCTCCTTCTCACGTTCTTCTGCCTCTTCCCTCTCCTCTCCATCCTTCTCCCCATATCCTTTCTCCCTCTTCTTCCCTTTCCTAAAATCACTTATTTTCTCTCTCCTTTTCATATTCTTCCACTTTTGTGCCTTCACATCTTATTGCCCCTCTTCTTTCTCCTCCTCCTTCTCTTTTCTTCTCCCTTCTCCCCACCTTCTCTTAATCTTCTTCCTTATACCACTACTCTTCCTCCCCTTCCTCTTCCTCTCCCTCCTCCTCTCTGCCCCCTGCTTCATTTTCTCCTCCTCCTCCTCCTCCTCCTCCTCCTCCTCCTCCTCCTCCTCCTCCTCCTCCTCCTCCTCCTCCTCCTCCTCCTCCTCCTCCTCCTCCTCCTCCTCCTCCTCCTCCTCCTCCTCCTCCTCCTCCTCCTCCTCCTCCTCCTCCTCCTCCTCCTCCTCCTCCTCCTCCTCCTCCTCCTCCCCCTCCTCCTCCTCCTCCTCCTCCTCCTCCTCCTCCTCCTCCTCCTCTTTGTCCCCTTCTTCTCCCTATCCTCTTCATCTTTGTGTCATCTTCTTCCTCTTCATCATCTTCTCTTCCTCATTCTCTTCCTCTCAATTTTCCCCTTCCCCCTTCCGTTCTCCCTATGCATCCTCTCCCATATTCTTCATGTTCCTCCTCTCTTCTCCTTCAGAATTCATTGAGGATGATTGTGTTCATGTCCAGGTCCATGTGCTCATGTACCCGTCCCATATGTATGCATATTCATTGAGGATGTGTTCATGTCCAGGTCCATGTGCTCATGTACCCGTCGTCCGTATGTATGCATATTCATTGAGGATGTGTTCATGTCCAGGTCCATGTGCTCATGTACCCGTCCCATATGTATGCATATTCATTGAGGATGTGTTCATGTCCAGGTCCATGTGCTCATGTACCCGTCGTCCGTATGTATGCATATTCATTGAGGATGTGTTCGTGTCCAGGTCCATGTACCCGTCCGTATGTATGCATTATGCACATGGATGAGTGAGAGGCTCATTAAAACTTGTTCTTGCAGTGGGGTGTGTGATGATACTGCATCCCAGAGGCAGCCATTGTCAAGAGCGTTGCCTTTGACCTTATGTTGCCATGACGATGAGTAATTGATCTGGGGATGTTGGGAATACACCCAGGAGGAGGAGGATGGATGGGAGAACTCAGAAGAATGATTATGACGATGGAGAGAGAAAGATATTGCTAATAAATATGTACATGTACATGATGCAAAATACTGCTGAAAAAAAAAAGCACTACATCTACTTAAATATCGCCTGTGTAATAAAATGAGAATCCACTTAAAGGAACTACAGCGTCTAGATGGCCTAATTTTTACAATTAGGCTCTCTATACGTAATATTTCCTCAAGAAAAAGAATTTGGCAGTCATTTCCCATGAAATCAATCAATTTGGGGGTAATTGGTAAATATCTAATTGTCCTGGGAACGCCCCTTTTAAATCGCCAAAATGTGACGTCATCTAAAGAACGGACTAATGAACTAAATTCTTTAGATGACGTAAGCCAATGAATTGTCAATCACGCTGCCGATTCTGGACCCTAAATGTGGGCGGGGCGTAAACTGGCTGCTAAGTGAGTTTTGCCATCAGAAAATTAGTCTAAAATCACTATTGTGTTTATTTTCATGGAGTTTTTTTTCGGCAGACCTATTTTACAAGTCATCAACTATGGAATAAGTGCCAAAGTACGTTGTATTCTTTAGTTCCTTTAAAACAAAAACAAAATGAGTCTCCATGTTGTAAATGTAGCTGCCAATTTTTTCCTTGACGAAGATCCTGCTAGGATTGAAAGCTAGGCTCTATACAACTCTCAAAATGAGTCAATATGGGGCCTAAATATTCGACACTAGTAAAACTTAGTAGAATCTTCTTTAGAGGCAAACTGACTTAAAAATACAGATTAAACAGGAGACACAACAAATGATGAAAAGGGAATTTCTAATTGGAATGGTTAATGCTTGTAGAAGGAGGTTCAATAATGAAAGGGTTAGATCTAAAAACTATTATCTTTTTAAGAAGAGAAAACAAATGTATGTAAATATAGTATCCTGCCATATACAGTAATGTAGGGGGGGGGGGGGGGGTGGTTACTTGCACATGTCTGCTTCATGATTGTACACAGTACTTACAACTGAGACAAGACAAAATAATAATTTATTAAATATTTTGTATGAGTACTAATAATCATGGTAAAGATAATCAACTTTAGGGGAAAAATAAGTGTACATACATGTATTGAAAATATGAAAATGTAAAATGAAAATATGTATGAAAATATTATGTCACATAGTAAATGGGATGATGTCCTCAAATTATATGGTGTGTATCCTCAGTATAGTAAAGAAGGGTAAATTTGAACTTGGAGTGAACTACTGTACATGACTGTACCTGGTCTTATAGTGCAGTGCAATGAATGGAGTAACTGACATTGATGCCTCCGCGTGGTGTCTGACTTAAATACAGACTATGAAAAATTATAATTTGTCATGCCCAAGCGGCCACACTTGAATCGGTGCGTGCTCTAAAGTCCATCCATCGTACTTTATTATTATTATTCCATTGTACACAATGCTCATAAGGACAATCATGGTGGTTTTTTGTGAGTCATCGTAAACCGCCGCCGACGACCATCATTGTGATATACTGCATATCAGTATTATGCATGCACCACGCACCCCACATGTATTAAAGAGATCTAGTAACTTTGATGTCATACTGTGCAAAATGTGATGAATAGTTGATAAAATGTGTATTGTTGTGATCTGATGCAGTACATGTATGTCCACTAAGTGATGTGTGAACATTCCATGGTAACTGAATGTCATATGAGTGAAAATGCAAAGTGATATTTGCTAACTCACTGCACTGACTTTGTACACAGTTATAATTCTCCAATGGAGAATATCAAATCTGAACATACATATTGCATATTACATGAAAAAAGCACACATTCTGGAAAAGTAAAATTGTGTGCATTGGCAAGATGGTACTAGTATCTATAGATGATGAAATCCACTGTGCTGCTGTAATGCTGTGTGCAATTGAAATGACACTTGTCATGTCAAACACACATGTCATTACTACAGCTGATGTTTTATAGATCTACAAACTGTATATATCATCGTCGGTTGAGAAAAAGAAGGGCCTTAAGTCACTTCTCTTTTTGTTTTACTTCGAGAGATAATCACATTTAAAGTTTGAAAGTCATGAATAAACGAATGCAGCTCTCCCTCTTTTATATTCTGTGATATATGTTCCAAAAATTAAACAAAATCATCTGAAAAATACTACAGCTCATTTTTTATAGTTCTACATCAAGTGAGAAAGAGAAGGGTGCTAAGTCACTTTTTTTGTTTTACTTCGGAGATAATCAAGTTTAAAGTTTAGAAAACCAATTTAGCTCTCCCTCTTTTATATTCTTTGATATGTTCTCTAAATTAGACAAAATCATTATCTGAAAATTTTGCATCATGTAGAGGAGGCTCCAACCTACAAGATGGTATGCATTTAACTCAATTTAGCGGAAAATCTACTTAACGTCCTTCTCACCTCCCACCAGACGATATGTATCTATACAGTATACATGTAGATATCTGTCAAAGTCCTTTAGAAAATGTCAATATCATTATTGGCGCTTAGATTGCACTTGGTACTAATAATATCCAGGGACAAAGTCGAAGTTCTCATATATCATATATTATAGTGATGATATGTACATTGTACATGTACATGTAGTTGTGCATTATCACTCAGATGATCAGATATATAATATAATTTACACAGAAGGTCATCTGGAGGTGATATGTGTGTATTTTAGCAGAATTATATATTTCTTCATGATGTGCAAAGATATTGGGAATTAAAGATGTTGGACTGGGTTGGTTGGTTGTCTGTTGGTTTTTATTTTCCATTTAAAAATAGCAAAAACATCAGCACCAAATGATACATTGTAATACAATTGTTTAGTTTTTTCATGAATTTCACAAAAATGGGTTTTAATTTTCATGCACTAGTAGATAATAGTTGAACCTGGAAGTAGAACTAGAGTACAATTCATAAGTGTTACATGTATATTGTAAACACATTTGCTTGTAATATCCATAAATGTTTATAGAATGGGTTGATAAATCCCTGCAATCTGATTGGTTGAGAGCAAAATTTGTGCAGACAATTAATTGTACTGGATGCATGAAAAGTCATGCGTCCGGTAAAAAAAATCATGCGTCCGGTAAAAATTTCATGCGTCCGGTAAAAAATTTCATGCGTCCGGTAAAAAAATCATGCGTCCGGTAAAAAAATCATGCGTCCGGTAAAAAATTTCATGCGTCCGGTAAAATTATTTCATGCATCCGGTAATTTTTCTAATTTTTAATTTTTTAACTTTTTGGGGGGCGTAACAATGCCCATTCTATAAAACAGATGATGCGCAAGTTTATTTCGTGGGTCGGTGGAATTGTTTGCACGCGGTAACTATGGAAACTAGTCTAAACCCACTCGGCTTCGCCTCGTGGGTTTAACAGTTCCATAGTTACCTTGTGCAAACAATTCCTACCGACCCACTCATACCTGCGCATCATTTGTATAATGTTATTATATTTGCACATGTAGAGTATGCTGCCTACTGTCAATTGTAAATTTCTGTACATGCATGCACAGTTATAGAGCTACAGTATATGAACCAAACCTATACAATGGAAATGCAAATAAAAACAAAATCTGTAATTTGACTAATTATGGCTCATTTATTTAGTAAGGTTTCCCCCACAAAAACAAATAAGGGATCCTATAATTGATATTTGTTCACGCTGTGCTAATTAAACACAAATGCATTGGTTAACCAAGGATGTTTTTGTTCTACTCTGTGAATGAAAATGTTTTTGTGGTGTAATTTATGGCCTGATTATTTTTGTTTAGTTCATTTTTGTTTACATACATTGTATGTATGTTTTTCTTTCAAGCGTAATTCCGCCAGATATTTTTTGTATGTTTATGACCTGACCTGTTTTTATAATTTGACAAGGTTTTTTTTAATGGTGAAAAATATTCAAACATGATTGATATTGCATCCTGTAATCTAAAAGGGAGTGAAATTTGGAATACGTGAGCACAATGTAGTCTGTAATTATGAAATGTAAGTGGAACCGGACCCTAGATACATTTTGTGACAATATTGAGCCTTCAAGAAGTTTAATCTTGGCCTGATCTGGCAACTAACAAAAAAAAAAAGTTTTGTGTGAAAACTTGATGTACATAATTTGTATATCCGAACTGTAATTTAAAATAATTTTCAACATGTCACGTACACACTAAATGTCATCCCTGTGTTGATTCGGTTGACCTGATCCACCATGACACATGAGGTGTCAGTCCCACTTAAATGTCATTTTCGCAAACCAGATTTGAGATGACAAACGAAAGGAGGGGGAAATCCCCCTGAGCCCGTAACGCCACAACTCATATTAGTTACCGCGCAAGCTGGGAATAATCTGATTTCCCCCCTCGCCTCGCGAACAAATTTGTGACGAAATCTGAGGGATTCTCGCTCCATTAAACCTGCGTATTTGCGAGTTCTAATTTTAGGCGTTTGAACTTTTCAAGTGCCCTTCGCAATCCCCCTGGAAGTTGAAATGTTGCTTCTCCTAAAGATCGAAAAATGTCAATCGGATGAGCATTTTTGTGGTAAAGGTATACAGGAAATCTAATCATATATAGCATGCCACGGAGCTGATCTTGATTTTCTATTAAGTTAACTATGATTGACTGACAATGAACGTCCATGGAATTTAGATGTAGTATTTCATTAGAAGTGAAAGGGTAACACATATTCAGGAGGAAATTGATTGTCTTGTTAGAATAGATTTTGTGTTAATTAATACTTTAAAGTTAAAAAGATTACATTAAAGATTTAAAATAATCATCTAGATAGATTTCAATGCAAAACCATTTCCCAAGTGCTTTTGAAATACATCCAAGTGGATGCATAAGTCGCTTAAAACAATAATTATATATTAATTCCCTCATCTAAAACTCCATGCTACTCAGTGAAAAAAAATACACAAGAGATGAGGGCAAATGAGCCCCCAAAATGCAAAAAGGAGCCCCCCCCCCCCCCAAAAAAAAACCAAACAAACAAACAAAAACAAAAACAACTTGTAAACTTGCAAAGAGTTCAATGCCTAACAAATTTCAGAGTCCTATTTCCATGCTATTTTTTCATGGCCAAATATGTTTTTCCATAGACCTAAACTTAAGGTCTATGGTTTTTCAGCGATCCAGACATGTATGCAAATGACCTGTCTGACCTTCTATCTTGTTTCATATTCTCGGTCACAGTGATGCGATGCCGATGCGCTGCACCGCACGACAGATGAACGTGACACAATCAATTAGGGATACTATTAGCAACGTGGAGTCGAAAGTAATAGGCTAATTATGCAGTACAGTTGAATGGACCTTTTCGCTGCATAATGTATTTTGGGGGGGGGGGCTATATACTTTTCAAGCTTGCCTTCGTGAAAATAACGCAGTTGTCAAATTTGTTTTGCATTAAAATCTAATCTATGCAAATTTACAGGGGCTCTTTTCTGATTTTCAGGGGCTCTTTTGGGGCATTTTGGGGGCGAATTTGCCCTGAGCCCCCATGTATTTTGTTCACTGTTGTATATATAGTAGTGTAGGATAAAACAAAGTGGGACTAGGTTTAGCTTGCACGATAACCTGTTCGGTTCTGGTTCTAGTTCTAGAAATACTTAGGCTGTGGTCTATGGAGAGTGTGTGTTATAAACGCACCAAAATAAAATACTGTAAAAAGTTCAAAAAGTGACTTTCTTTTATATATATAGCCATAATAGCCCCTTTTCTATCTCAGCCAAAGATGTACAATATATTTATGCTCTCAAATAACGTAGGTTACACACTGGTTGCACAGTGCATGTTTGAGCCACTGAAAAAAATCATTCATGAGCGGACTCAGGTGGGGATCGAACCAACGACCTCCTGATTACCAGACAGGCGTAATAGCCACCAGACCACCGAGATGCCCGATGGTTTCGGCTTTGATAATGTACAAGAAGCTACATGTATCATCAAAACATCCAAGGAGCCATAAATCTTTGCTCCTGTTTGTTTGTTTGTAATACCTCCCCCTGGGTAGGATCTTATTTCATATATTTATGATTTATCGCTACGGTGACATCAAAGTATGTATGGCAGGTCACTCACTCACTTCAGATATATCTTACATGATGTATTTTGTTTGCATATGATCTTCCTCAAAGTTCAGAGGCACTTTTCATGTTTTTCTCACCATTTGAAATGAAAATAAATTGTGAAATTATACAACTCCCGAACTAATACACAAGTACATGAAGAAAGTATATATCCCACCATATCATATTTTTCTTCTTTTTGAAATGAAAATATATTGTAAAAGTATACACTCCCGACAAATGGTATAGATAATGGTTAAATAATAGTTCCCTCTATTATCTTGTAAGACAGTAAAATGATATATCCTAACATATCATATTTTTCTTCCATTAGCAATGAAATACATTGTAAAATTATACAACCCCCAAAAGAATACACAAGTAGAGAGTCCATTTTTATCCTACCAACTGCATAATGTATCATGTATCATAATTTTCAGCAATTAGCAAAATGTGGGGGGGGGGGGGGGGGGGTTGGGTTGTTGTGACTGAGCCCTGGGGATACAGGGGGGGGAGGTGTGTGTGGGAGAGGGATATTCCCTTTTCATGGTAAGGATTTTCAAATTTGTGTACAGAATATGGTTATTTTATCAATAATTTTTTTGTTTTTGTTTTTAATGTACAAGAAAGTGATGGAAGTCATTATTATGAAAGTTGTGCAGAGTTACAAAATACATTAATACGTCATGTATTGAAGTACTTGAATTTGAAAGAAGTAGGGTTTCACAACTTGAGCTATTTTAAAAATATATACTTTGAATCCAAATTTAAATTTAAACTGAAACCCTCCTTGGGGTAATTAGAGATTGAAAAACAACATGTCCAATGACGTATAGACTTAAAGGGACTTAGTAACATTGTCCAAATCCTCGAAATCCAATTGGAATTCTAGCGACTCCCTCATACCTTGTTTTATTCGTATTAAGAATAAAAGCATGGGACAGGTTTCGGTTTTTCAAATTTCCATATCGTTCAAAAGATATTTACGATTGGAGTGTTTGGATATGAAATTATCTACGGGACCTTTTCAATTGTGTAAAAAAGTAAGTGCAATGTGTAAGTGAATATCACTTTGCATTTTCGCTCATTTCTCAGCCAAATAGCATCCTTGAAACTTGAAATTTTCACACATTACTTTGTGGACATATCAGATCACACCAATACACATTTTATTAACCACGCGTCACTTTTTGCATTTGTCAACAAAGTTACTAGATCCCTTTAATATGCAAAACAAAACAAACAACATGTTTTACAAATAAATATCCAGGTATCTGGGTTATCGTGTGCCATCCAGATTTCACCCTATGGCGTGGATTTGCTTTAAATCGTCACATATATCCTCGTCACATGCTCAAATATGTCAATTGAAAAAGAGGAAAAGAAAAAGTAATGCATACTACACATGTACATGTAGAACGTACTGACAGTTACTGTATATATAGTATGGTTTCTCTTTGTATTTTTAGCAGAGGAATATAACTATTCACAATGTAGTAAATGTATCCACATCATTTAAGTCTCCGGCTCTCTTTCCGTTGTTTTGTATTTAAAGTGAAGGATTAAAGCCTTCTATCTTCTTTATACTTCCCTCATGGGACCTCATAGAAAAACAACAGCACTGATTTGTAACATACTCGTTATGTGCCCATTTTGACCGTAGAGTTGAAAGATGAAAGCATGTAGTTTTTCAAAACGTGAGAAAATTATTACAAGCTACTATTACAAGTCTTCTGTGTAACCAACGACAAGTGTGCCCATTTTGCCACAAGAGTTGAATAGTGAAAGCATACATTCTATCCATGACTTTCTTTTTGTAGTTTTGCAAATTGTGAGATATTTATTACAAGCTACTGATTCTTTTACTCATCATGTGCCCATTTTGCCCAGAAAGTTGAATATTGAAAGCATATTCTAGGTCTTTATTTTTGTATCTTTTTGTATCTTTGCAAATTGCAATTTGTAGATTATAGCCACACTATTTTGTAACCTATCATAAAGTCTATTTATACAGCCAACTGATATTTCTGATTTCAGCAATACTATGGTTCAGATTTTACCTCATAAGCCCTCTTTTATACTAATTCAACAATATTCATCAATTAGTTTGACCAATATAGATGCTTTCCGTAACTTTCTGAATACAGTTTTTGGGTTTTAAATAGTGGAAATATACACATATACCTTCCTGAATTACACAAGTACATGTAGGAAGGATCTCGACTAAAGTTACATTTGTTTGAAGTAGGAATAAAAGGACGAGTGTTGTACTTGTGCAAAGTTGCGGCAAAGTCCCTTGCAGCGCTAAAGCCATCGCCTTTTTGTCATTATTCCTGAAGAGTTTACAAACAATTGTGGGTTGTGTTTGAATCGCCTCAGTACGGTTGAGTAAATGCAAAATGAGCTCTCTGAAATTCCCCTTTCCCCCTTTCTTAAAGGTGCACCTGTAAAGTGTCAGATCTTGCCCAAAATGACATTTGAGACTTCAATCCTGTACCAAAATCATTGTAAGATATGTCTGAGTGATGTGTGAAAGATTCATTGAAAAAGAACACTGCTTTCCTGGTAAAAAAAGAAAATATGCGTCAGCTTTTACAACGAATTACTGTATGACGTTTATGAGGTTAATGCTCTTGAGCTGAATGAAAAAAAAAAGAAAATATGCGTCAGCTTTTACAACGAATTACTGTATGACGTTTATGAGGTTAATGCTCTTGAGCTGAATGATAGATATCGTCATACTAAAGGGGCATTTGAAAAAATCTAACTCTTATTTTATTCTTCTCTTACCATAAGCTAAACAACACGGTAGAAGAGAAACGAGGAAGCTCCAAGTAATTTTCGTGGAGTTAGACACTTTACAGGCATCCCTTTAAAGTTGAATTAATTGTTTACAAAAAAGTTTTGCCCCCTTTTTTCTAAAACTTTCTCCAGGTTCTTGAGATGCATGGTTGGTCTTATAGTCAAAGAAGCTTAGCTTGAGTGAAAATTTGAAGAGCTTTTATGGAGTCTGGTGAAAGTTTGAGAGGATCTGTGTAATACATCTTTATTTGCAAAGACAGAACTATTCACGAGGATCTGGGTGTGATATTCAGAGTATGATATTCAGAGTATAAGTAGTGGATTTGTGGGGCACAAATCCACAGACTTAAACTGAAAACTAAAAAGGTTCTTTTCATGGTGTGTAAGTTTCCATTGGTATCTCATCAATTAACTCATTCACTCACTATGGGAACCTGGTCTACGATGTATTAACTCTATAAGAAATACATATTCCTGTAGGCAAGGGCTTAAAACTAAAATCTAGAACATAAGTCCCAAAACTTTGCTTGGGGTGTTGTCCATCTGTATTGATCTACATACATGTGAAAGTGACTCGGTTTATAGTGAAAAGTAAAAATAAATAACTTATTATTCTACTAAGTACTGTCTTCATTTTATTATTATGCTAATATTCCAGAAGAAATCACCCTATCCTATGCCCCGACATGCTATTTTTAAAATAAAAATAGATACATTACAATTGAATAGGAATGATTTTGAAAATATAGTTTCAAGATGTTGACAGAGAAAGAAGGAGGCAGAAATCATGACGGCGTCTGTACATGTACCAATAAGTGAACATAATTAATTACCCACTCTTCTTCTGCTACTAACTGTCTTCAATTTATCCTTATGGTGAAATTCTGTAAGAAATTACGCACCCCTATGCCACGGCATGCTCAACAAATGGAGAGTGTAGAGTTACAAGTAAATAGAGATTATGAGAAAGGGGATAGAATTTTTTTCAGATTGTCAGATCTATGTTGACAGAGATGAGAGAGGGATGCAGAAAACTGGAACGTTTTAGAGGTTTCTGGTTTGTGTTTCTGTTTGGATGAGGATGGGAAAGAAAACAGAAGAATAAAACATTTAGATACTTGTAGTTTAATTTTGACAGAGAAAAGGGGAGCGAGACACCAAAAACTGGAACGTTTATGAGGTTTCTGGTTTCTTTTTTTGTTCAGTTGAGGATGGGAAAGGAGAAAACATAATATTTAAATATTTTGATTTTGCAAGAAAGAGGAGAGGGGGGAGCAGAAAACTGGAACATTTTAGAGGTTTCTGGTTGCGGATTTTGTTCAGATTATGATAGCAAAGGAGATAGAAAAAATAAAATATTTTGATATTTTGACAGAGAGAGGGGGATGCAGAAAACTGGAACATCTTTGGTTTCTGGTTTCCGGTTTTGTTGGATCAGGTTAAGATAGTTAAATGTACATGTTGGCAGAGAGAGGGGCAGAGAGAAGGAGAAAGGGACTCTGAAAACTGAAACATTTTAGAGGTTTCTAGTTGCGGCTTTTGTTCGGATTTCAACAGATTCTGACAAAACCTTCACGTAATGCGAGGCTATTTCTGTTTTGCCTTCGTATGGGGTATTGGTAGTGGTGTAAAGGTGTTTTGTCAGTTAGGATTTGATTTAAAAGCTCTAATGTGCAGCAAGGTGTACAATGTACATGCAGACAATGTTCATTCAAAGAGAAATGGCCTCAAAGCTATCATTACTGCATAGCAACGTTGCAAACTGCATAATTTCTTAAAATAATCAAATTTAATAATATACAAGTTCATATTTGCACACACAGATATGGATATATCGCCTATCGGACTGTTTTAATTTAATTATAAACGAATTGGAAGTCAAATAATGTTTTAAGTCATTTAATATAAATTTCATGAATGACAACATATTTCACAAATATCTTGCTATGAATTCATGTTTTTAGCAATTAGTTACACACAAAACGCGACAAAATCAGGAAACAAGAAATATGAGGATAATTGGTAATCAAGAATACCTTTCAATAAAAACACACTACATCGTTAGCTCACTTTCACTATCTACTGTGAAACGAGATAATGTATAAATCAACACCCAGTTCCTTTTCATATGCATTGCATTGCAATATATTTTCTAATTCTATTCTCACGTTAATAGAAGACTAAATTGAAACCATAAAAACAGGATCTTTCCGCTGTGAAAAAAAATTCAGGTTTCGTAGGAATCTCCCCAAGAGATATTCCTGTTATGTATTATAACATATCCTGTTTGGATAATTAGTACACATATATATATGTCCAAATGAAAAGGGAAAGTAAAAGAGACGTTTTCTCTGTTTTCGGCAAAATCTTGTTTGTGCCCGAAAGGCAGAGAGCCCAAAAATACCCCTAATTGCTCATTAAGAGTTGACGCTCTCAAACAGCATGGTACGAAATAACAAATAAAAACAAGGCGCTTGCATGCACAAGTATGTACTGCATATTATCGAGGCCATTATGACGAAATGTTGTCCGTCTTATATCCTCGGTTGAGAAAGAGAAGGTGCTAAGTCACTCTATAGATGTACTTTGGAGATAATCTTGTTTTCTAAGTTTTGGAGCCTTGTAGAAACCAAATTTAGCTAGCTCTTTAATTTTGATCTATACATGTAAATCCCAAATGAGAAATCATTATCTGAAAATTAGGCATTCATGTTTCATAGAGATATGTGTAGCTCTGACCTACAAGATAGTATGCAGAGCTCAATCTGGCAAAAAAATGACTTAACGCCCTTCTTACTCTCACCCAACAATATAACCTTTCTTTACTCCACTGGAAATAAGGCAAATATATAGATTAATTTTTGTATAAAATATGAATTTTGTACTAAATGCCTTATTTTTCTCGTTATCTTCCATGAACTACAGGATCTCCAGAGTATATTTGCGCACCTTCACGATCTGGAAGCTCTGCGATCGCTTCGAGAACCGGCCATCCGCGACATCGCCAAGACCGTCAGATATGAACGGCGAGAGGCGAACGACATTCTATACTGGTAAGCATAAGCTAATTCGATTTTTATTTGCTGCTTAAAAACAATGATATACCCTCAAAAATATGGACAGAAACTATTTTAAAGAAATAACAAAGTTGGCTTTGTAAATGTTTCCTCATTTGTGAGCACATTTCGGTTAATTCGCTCTGGGCCCCAAGAACATATAAAGATTCACAAATAATTGTATGATTGATAATGAATCCCCAGGGCTTGTCCCAAAATACTTTGTCTTGGGTCTTTGGATAATATGTGTAAATACTTTATAATTCAACTAGTCTTGAATGGGATATTATTGATTGTAACAGCAAGCACATAATTTGCCATTCCAGAAATTGGAAAACGTAATCACACTAGGTCAATCCCCACTACCTGCATAAAACGCAAACATGTATCAGTATAATCATCTAATTCTTGGATATATTGACACAACTTGCAGGTTATTCTTAGTTAGTTGTATATAAATCAATCACACAGTACAGGATGTAAGGCAAATCGTTTCTAAAGATAAAACTTCAAAGTTCATATTGCATCACAACTGCGATAGGGTCGTTAATCTCTCTGTCTAATTATAGGTGTTTTCCCTGTGTCCTAAATCTTCAACTTATATTTGCATTCTTGAGATATTGTTAATATGTGAAACAGGATACTTATGTTTTTACTCTTTGAGGTTATCTCGCTCGGCCTAGGGCCTATTGGAGAATTAACAGGTTAACTTATTCAAGACTATACATGTTTGCTTTTCATGCAGGTATTAGAGTGGTAGTGGGGATTTCCATTTTGTTCAGTTTTCCAATTTCTAGAATGGCAAATTATGTGCTGGCTGTTACATTCAGTAATAACCTATTCAAGACTATTTGATTTATAAAGTATGACAATTTGGTATTGGTAGAACAGGCAATCTCTATACTATAGACCACAGTCCAATATCCTCTGTGTAGCCCTCAATACCTAAACCCTTTCAAGACCATTTGTTGATTTTGGTATAACATGTAATCTCCATAGACCTAAGCCAATTGATGTACATGTATTTTGTAGACCTGTTCAGGGCACATAATATTAAGATTCATGATTAATTGTACCATCGATCAATCATTCCAATGATCAGTTGTGAATCTCTACATGTAGGTTACCAGGTCCTGAATGTGTCGAGAGTCAGGGGAATATCTTTATATACCTAATCGTGACTCAGAGAGAAGAAACTCAACTTAATTACGGCTTAATTGGGGAAACAAGCGAAGAGATTGTATCGATTATGCTCAAAAGAAACAGGTTCCCTTCTTTACCCTTTTCATATCCGAAGATAAATGGGAACTTGTCTAACTTTTCTAACATTTCTAAAGGGATCAACAAAACTTAAACTCAATCTGTTCTCACATACCTCTTTGTAATGGTAAATTACCAATAGAAACATGGAGCAGGTTTTGTTTTTCGAAATTTCTCTTTCGTTATGAAGATGTTCAGATTTGAAAGTCTCTAGTACACAGTAAGTGAAGTGAGTTAGCAAATACCAATTTGCATTTGTACTCATTACTCAGTCATTATAAGACATTCATTTACTTTGGAATTGTCACACATCACTCAGTGGACATACCAGATCACAAAAATACAAATTTTATCAACCAACCCTTCATCAGTTTTTGCACATGTCAACAAAGTTGCGTAGATCCCTAGATAAATGTGACTGGTCTAAATTGTACAAAATCGTAAAGAAGACTACTCAACGAAGTGATTCAGGAATATTTGGGGATCGATAAATTTATATTTTGATGTGGAACAAAATAAAATGTATGAATGGTAACAAAAATGTCAGCCTTTGCTTCCCTTTTTATGCCTCCGCCAACGAAGTGGCCGGAGGCATTATGTTTTCGGGTTGTCCGTCCGTCCGTCCGTCCGTACGTACGTCCGTCCGTCCGTACGTACGTCCGTCCGTCCGTCCGTACGTACGTCCGTCCGTCCGTACGTACGTCCGTCCGTACGTACGTCCCGTTTTCGTTCTCGCGATATCTCAAGAACCGGTTGACTGATCAATTTCAAACTTGGTATGAGGGTACATATTGGGGTGACAATGATCTGATTAGATTTTAGGGGTCATGAGGTCAAAGGTCAAGGTCACAGGACTCAATATATATGCAAAAATGCCTCGTTCTCGCGATATCTCAAGAACCGGTTGACGGATCAACTTCAAACTTGGCTTGAGTGTACATATTGGGGTGACAATGATCTGATTAGATTTTGGTGTTCATGAGATCAAAGGTCAAGGTCACAGGACTCAATATATGTGCAAAAATGCCTTGTTCTCGCGATATCTCAAGAACCGGTTAACAGATCAATTTCAAACTTGGTATGAGTGTACATATTGGGGTGGCAATTATCTGGTTAGATTTTGGGTTCATGAGGTCAAAGGTCAAGGTCACAGGACTCAATATATGTGCAAAAATGCCTCGTTCTTGTGATATCTCAAGAACCGGTTTACGGATCAATTTTAAACTTGGTATGAGTGTACACATCGGGGTAGCAATGATCAGATTATATTTTGGGGGTCATGCGGTCAAAGGTCAAGGTCACAGGACTCAATATATGCAAATGCTTGTAATGGCAAGATTTCAATCAAACTTGGTACCTGAATGTTTCTTAGGGAGCCAATGTAGCCATCAAAGTTTGGGGTCATATGGTCAAGGTCACAGGACTCAAAATATATGAAAAATAAACAAAAATTAATTCAGTGCACGTTAATTTAGGCTTGATATTGAAATCGTTGATAGCGGAGGCATAATTTTCGACTGCGCGCAGTCGAAGATCCATCTAGTTATAATTAATTTTAGAGATTATAGTGAACTTAGAGCTGTGGGTTTGTTAAATGCTTCTTCTGAAACAGTCCAAATTTTGAACGAAGATGTGAATGGGGCGTTTGGGTTGGTGTAGATGAGGAAATTGTTATAAGTTGTGGCACGATACATTGAATAATTTGTAGGAAAGGTAATGGTTTAATCATTATTTTTGTTCCATGACCCAAACTTCTCATAATATGAATGTGAACAGACTTCCCATCATTTTTAGTTGTCTTATTTGATGGTCTTAATTTTGAACAAAGATGTGAATTGGGTGTTCGGGTTGGTGTAGATGAGGAAATTGTTTTAAATCGTGGCAGGATGCTCTGGATAATTTGGGAGGAAATTAGTGGACTAATCTGGATGTAATTTTTGTTCCATAACCCAAACATCTCGTAATTTGAATGTGAATGGAATAATGGATCTCCGTTTTTTTTTTTTAGTCGTCTTTTTGGATGACACAGTTTCTTGTTTAATGGGACATCACTTAATAGTTATGTAATTTTATTGTTTCCTTTATTGAATCAGATAGTTAGAAATAACTAGATGAATGAGCTACATAGCATACACACATACGATCACAGGGAAGAATTATTCATTTGAGCAAAAGTTATTATTGGAAACGTAAAATAGAGATTGCTGTTTACCGTTACGTCCCAAGGCAAATATGAAAATATACATTTCGTAATAGATTTGTTTTATGTTCGTACTTGAGATATAAATTTCTCGCCTAAAGTCTCATGATCATTCCACCCTATTCAGTAATTGATCAAATTTGTAAAGTTCATTGTCGTAAATTGCGTCGGCTTCCTCGAATCCAAATGTCAACTGGAAACGAATACCGGCGTTGCCGTAGGGCCAGCAATCGGGTATAAAAAAAATTCAGCAACAACGCAATTAGTATGAAATGTATTTATGCGAAAGATTTGAATTGTATCAAAGAAAAGAGAGGGAGAAAACATTTAGATAGTCAATTTATTTTATTCAAGTACAGCGTCTCATAATGATACACATTATAAGTAGGTATTTTCACCCTAAAAAACGAAGTATGCATAATGTTTATACATGTACGTTCATGGGGTGAGATTGCAAGTATACTTCAGTCCATCAATGTGTCACTTTTAATTAACACTTTTAAGTTAATAAATGTGTATTAAAAAATTAAAAGGATATTAGCTTTTACCTGAGCAGATTTTTATATTCTCAACTTCCTGAAATGCCATTAGGAAACTTTGAATTTTGGGTTCGTTAGTTTGTATGTCAATTGTGCTTACATGTATGTGCACAGTTTGTGAAAAATCATTAAAATGCAACTTCTCAATTGATTTCCCCAATGGTACTTACTGATTTTAAACTACTTTCAACTGACCTAATTCTTCATTACTAATGTGACGAAAAAGAAATGATTACATTTTGCCCAAAGAACTGGTGTCATGTTACATTTACATTTCTATTTTCGTAAGTTTTGCTTCAGGGGGAAGCCATTAATTCCTATTTGGTTATCATTTGATGCGTTTTCTTTCATAACGCTCCCAGGTGAAATTTAAAAAAGCAAATTTGAACTGATGCATTCGTGATTAATGCTTTCCTCAAGTTGAGATGTTAAAATAATGTGGTTGCGATTTTGATTTTAATTATATTTATCCTGGTTTATGTTTAACATTTCAGTTGAGAAAGAGAAGGATGTAATTAAAATCACTTTTTGTCCTGTCCTTCAGAGATAGTCATGTTTCAAGTTTGGGAGCATTGTAAAAAAAGCAAATTTCCCTCTTTGTATTATTGATAAATATTTCCCAAACTAGACATAATTATTATTTGAATATTTAGTCTATGAACTGCTAAAATTATGTCATATGATACAAAATAATACAAGGTTAGATTTAACTCGCTATTAAAATGTATTTTAAATGTGTGTACCATTTTGTCAGCAGCTCTAGCTTTATAATCTTAAAAACAACTTATTTCAAATGTAATTAATGTGTTTGTTTCTGTGTTTCCATCTTTACTCCAGCCGAGATGAGATGAGTGTATGCTGGTACATCCTCCTCTCTGGGTCTGTCTTCATCGACCATGCCATGTACCTCCCTGGAAGCAGGTAAGACACACCCCCACTCTTCTAGAAACCCCTCCCCACCTCTGTAAATCCTCCCACAACCTTTCCCTCTTACCTTTCCCGCATCCTGTCCAGTTGAGATGAGATGAGTGTATGCCAGTACATCCTTCTCTCTGGGTCTGTGTTCATTGACCATGCTATGTACCCCCCTGGCAGCAGGTAAGACACCCTCCACTCTACCTACCACACCCTCCCATTTCCTTAACCCTCCCCTCCCTCCCCATCATCCTGCTCCCTTCACCCTATCTGTCCACCTGTCCAGCCGGGATGAGCTGCATGGATGCTGGTAAATCCTCCTCTCTGGTTCTGTCTTCATCAACCATGCCATGTACCTCTCTGGAAGCAGGTAAGATACACCCCCACTCTTCTAGAAACCCCTCCCCCATCTCCTAAAATCATCCCCTCCCACCATCTCCTTCCCTTCCCCCCCCCCTTTCCTATCCCTTCCTCTGTCCAGTTGAGATGAGATGAGTGTATGCTGGTACATCCTCCTCTCTGGGTCTGTCTTCATCGACCATGCCATGTACCTCCCTGGCAGCAGGTAAGATACACCCCCACTCTTCTAGAAACCCCTCCCCCATCTCCTAAAATCATCCCCTCCCACCATCTCCTTCCCTTTCCCCACTTTCCTATCCCTCCCTCTGTCCAGTTGAGATGAGATGAGTGTATGCTGGTAAATCCTCCTCTCTGGGTCTGTGTTCATCAACCATGCCATATTCCTCCCTAGCAGTGGGTAGGACACGCCCTCCTTTTTTTCTAATAATCATATCCTAGTCCCCTTAATCCTCCCCCTCCCACCATTCTCCTCCCCTTGACCCCTCCACTCGCCCCCACCCTTACCCTCCTCTCTCCTTCCCCTTCCTCTAAAATTTTCCTTATCTCACAGGAGAAATCAAATATTGAAAGCCTAGGAACCTGATTTAAGACTAGTGCAGTGTGGTCAGGTTTATATTTCCCAGGGGGTTCCTAGACTAAAGGTAAACACTATCAGTTAGAATCCACCTCCTCTGTTTGCATAATTATTACAGAAAACAAGTACATTCGTACAGCTTGACCTTTCTGTGATCTCTTTGCTAGGTATTGCTTCCTGTTCATGACCTTGGTTTGTTTTGCATTTGTAATAACCTAATCTGGTCATGTTTGAATTCATGTTTTGAATTTCGTAGACTGAGTGTAAACAATCTCAATTACCGATTCCACCCCTCTGTATGTGTAATTATTACAGAAAACAAAACAAGTACATTCATACAGCTCAACCTTTCTGTGACCTCTCTACTAGGCATTACTTCCTGTTCATGACCTTGGTTTGTTTTGTATGTGTGATATCATATTCTGGTCATGTTTGAATTCCTTGGAGTTTCCTAGACTGAGTGTAAACAATCTCAATTACTAATGCCACTCCTATGTCTGTGTTATTAAAACATGTGTACACACAGAGCTTGACCTTTTGGTGACCTCTCTGCTAGGTATTACTTCCTGTTCATGACCTTGGTCTGTTTTGTTTTTGTTCTGTGTGATATCCTCCACTTCTGTTTTGGGCAGGATTGTTTTCCAGTTGTCCTAGACTGAGTGTAAACAATCTCAAAATACCACCCCCATTTGTCTGCCTAATTATTACATAAAACAAAACAAGTGTAAATGTACAGCTTGACCTGTCTGTGACCTCACTGCTTTGTATTACTTCCTGTTCATGATCTAACTTTCCCTTGGTAACTATCCAAGTTCTTCTTGTCATGTTAAAGAGGAATTCTGGGCCAGATTTATTCACTGTCTAACCAAATAAGGAGAATGAGATGAATAATACGTACAAAATTGATCATCTTGTCGAAATGAGCGATCATTTTGAAATTGCTGCCTTTTGCAACATCACTTACGAGCTACTCGCATAAGGTTTTATACATTAAATTGCTTCTCATTTATGTTGCTAAAAACAATTTTCTTCCGCTTGTTTTTACAAATTCATAAAGGAACATTGATGGGCCAGAGTGCATATGGCAAATCAGATTGTCTTGAGTAAGGCAGGTTCTCAACTTCAATTTCCACCTTACACAAATCAAAACCAGTTCAACTTGTTTACATCCTGACATTTCCCTGACCCCTCTACTAGGTATTACTTCCTGTTCACGACCTTGTTTTGACTTTGTGGGATTGCCTACATAATACATGCAACCTATGTGTGCTTGCAAAATAGCTTTGGTATCAAATCATTTCATGTTGTTTAGCAATTTGCTATTCTAATTTATTGTGCCATTCTTGTATTTAACACTTGTAGGAAACAGACAATAAAAGAATCCTTGGTTACTATTCATTTCATACATACTTTAAAACTTTTTTTTAAATCACCAGATCTTGTTGACATTTCAATCCAAGATATGACTCAAAAGAGTGACATTTAAAAAGAATCTGCAGTTGTAATGTATGTGTGCATTTGTGCATCAACTCGGTGACGTTATTATGCGAAGGTGTTTGTCAACATCTTTTATCGTTTGTAGAGATTCACAACACCTTCAGCTTTATAAAGAACAAGATAAAGAAATATATCAACGTAGTAAATGAGCCGTGGCCATGAGCTGTCAGTCACACCGTTGTACGAAAATCTTATTCGATGAAGCCTGAGAGGCTGTAATCACTTAGCCTCGCATCTAGGCTGATTGATTTATCCTCCCTCATAGAAACAATCTTGTTATTGTAGACTTGTATACTGTTCAATGAGTTTGTTTACTATCCATTTTTTTTGTCACGAGAATGTCAATTACAGGTGAGTAAATGGTAGACACACAAAAAAGAGAAGAAATTAGCATGTTCACGACTTTGTGCATGAAAATTGAAAAACAAGGTGGCTCAAACGATATATGACGTACTGTTTATTGATAAATAAGAGGTGGGTAAAGGGTAGAAATAGTCATTAGCATGAATGAAAGTTGAACAACATGGTGGGGAAAACAATATGACGTACAAGGTAATAACAAACAACTTTGATCTTCATGGTTCCGTTATTATTCAAAACATTGCTTTGTCAAATGACGTATACAGTAGTTATTGACACGTTTGGCAAACGAATGATTATTTTAGCATTTCAAACACGTATCGTATTGTTATACAACATCAAAGCAGAGTGTGAAGACTGTTTCAAACCTACTACTGTATGTATAAACTGGGTGAAGCTTAAAGGGATAGTTGAGTTTTGGTCAAACTGAATTTCAGTATCCAAAACCTGCACCATTACAGTACAAACTAATATTTATTACTCCACCATGTTCGAAAGGTATACTCAATTACAAACGACTAAGTAAAAGCCTGGTTATCATTAAAAAAGAGCCGTTACAACTCAAGAGGGCGCTCTCTAAAAACTCATTGGTTTCAACCATTTTTCATACAAAATTGAGCATGTGATGTTTTGTTAAAATAATGATTAAATAGAGATATCATCAACAACTATTTAAAAACCTCTTTTGAATTTTTTTGAAAGAAGTGTACATGTATAAGCATTTTATGTATTTTTTTTAAAAGTCAAGAAATCGTTTGGCTAGACGATATATAAATAAAATATTTTGATATCAAATTTTACAACTATGAGAGCATTCGAAAGGGAATGATTCTCATTTCACAGGTTTTATTCAATGAACTTTCAAATGGAATTCAAACCATCCAATTTAGTGTCAAGGGGCATTTTGGGAAGTACCAATACTCAAGTGTACTTTTAATTTAACACAAAAAAGTTTGACCACATAATTTTCACATATCATTGGGTGAGATCAAGAAGGGCATTCAGTCGTTTTTGGCTAGATTGGGGTGTGCATACCTACCATCTTGTAGATCAGAGCCTCCTCTTTGTGATCAATGCGACATTATCAGATAATAATGACTACTTTGGGGAATATTTTTAAAAAATGGAAGAGAGCTCCATGTGGTTTCTACATGGATTTAAAACTATTTATTTAAACATGAATATCTCCAAAGGACAAAACATAACTTAATTCCCTTCTCTTTTTCAACCGTCAATAAATAGTAATTTAACATGGTCATTTTGTCATTCTGAAGAAGATTCTGCAAGGATAAAAAAATTGAGGCCATATATTGAATCTCATTTTATTACACTGGCATTATTATAGTACTTAGAAGCAATTTCCGTGCTCAATAATTTGCATCATGTTTACATGAAATTGTTTTTTGTCTGAAAGTGGGACTAAGGTATTATATGAAACCGGCTATAGCAAAACCCGGCACTTGTCGGTAATTCATGTTTTGAAGAAATGAGCATTTTAAGTTCACACAATGTGTGTAAAAGACCTATGATTGTAAAACTGAAACAATCGTATCTTCGCCAGTTATTGACCAATTAGTTAGAACAAAGCATCAAATGAGAGCTTGTGATGAGGCCTTTGTAATGGTATGACAATCTACATTTTGTTTTTTCCCGACAAGTGCCGGGTTTTGCTATAGCCGGTCACATATTCAGAGACATGCAGACGGTACAGAGACAGCAAAGTAAACAACAACAGTCTGAACCCAGATACGATTTCTAATCAGGAAATTGATTGAATGCTCGGTTGGGCCATCATCCATCATCATCTTCTCCTCATCCTCCTCCTCATCGTCTTTATTTCCCCTCTTTCCGCCTAATTAGCAATGGAAATGATCTTTTGATGACTGTCTTATATACTTAACATGTACGTTCAGATTGTGTGGTCAAATTGTAATGACTTTGTTTTTCAGATTTGTGTGGTCAGGTTGTAATGAATGTGTTTTTCCACAGTTGTGTGGTCGGATTGTATAAATGAATTTGTTTTCTTTTTAAAAGATATTTATGGTCAGATTGTAATGAATGTGGGTTGTCTAAATTATTCAGTAAGTTTCTCGGAATCAATTTATCACTTTTTAATGAAGAAAGCATTTTTTTAGACTGTCATTGTTACTGGCATTGAATGAAGATATGTTTGGATGAGTTCAGATTAAGGTTTTTAAATGTGTACAAAATATTGTGGTGGATATAATGTGTGTGCTTGGGTGGGATAATGATCCTCAGATTCCATGCATCTTCAGTTGAGTAGAAGAAGGTCATTTAACTCTAATGAGGTAATAACTGCAACGTCCTTATGGTATTGAATGAAGACATCAATGAATGAAGACACTCTTTAGACAAGTCCAGAATAGGTTTAACGAGATGTATAAAACATTGTCCAGGATCACATGTGTTTATTTAAGTGTCCCTCAGATCCTATGCATCCTCAGTTCAGTAGCAGAAGGTAATTAACAACGGATTTAAGATCTTTGACGTCAAAAGTCCTTATTGCATTAAAATGAAGACATGAACATCCTTGGCCAAATCCAGAACAAGATGTATTAAGCATTGTCGTGGATCACATGTGTTTTCTTTGGATAATGTCCCTTAGATTCCATACATCCTAAGTTCAATAGCAGAAGGTCATTAACACTCGATGAAGTCTATGACGTCATAGTCCTTATGGCATTGAAATGAAGACATCAACGTCCTTGGAATGCTACTTGACCTTTCCCCGCGGCGAGCATTCAAGAAATTAGCGGCCAAATCTAATCGCAGTGTCTGTGATACATGCACATACCACGTCCCCTCATGCTCCAATTAAAGGGGACCACCAAGCAAAGAACAACACAGGCTTATTTGTTTTAGTACCATCATTCGATATTGAATATATATGTTACCGGCTATAGCAAAACCCTGCACTTGTCGGTAATTCATGTCTTTGAGAAATGGGCATGTTAAGTACACATAATGTGTGTAAAAGACTTATATGATTGTAAAATTGAAACAATCCTAACCTCGCCAATTATTGACCAGTTTGTTAGAACAAAGCATCAAATGAAAGCTTGTGATGAGGCCTTTCTAATGATATGAAAATCTGCATTTTGATTTTTACCGACAAGTGCAGGGTTTTGCTGTAGCCGGTCACATATGTCCTACACAGTATCTTGCAAAGGGTTTTAATTCATAAACAAAGCAATTAGGGTTCCCATAATTAAATTGGTTGCTACATGTACCCATATTTTAGTTATATTGACATTGCAAGTCCATTAAAGTGACAGGTTCTGAAAGAGCTATGATTTGTTTCAAAGCAAGGAAATTTGAAATGTTATTTTCTAGTGTCACTTGTCAAGCTTGCCTGTATAATATATAAATGATGCTCTCAATTTTTTCCAAATTGAAATCTTAGCAAATTTATACAGGCTCTTTAAAAAAAATCATTTTGGGGACTAAATTGCTCAAGGCTTTAATAGCCCCTTGTAATTTGTTCACTGTTTTAAATACAACATGCAATAATGAGCTAAAAGTTACCATCCTCAAAATGTAGTTTATAATAGTGAAAACTATTATTTTATCATGGAGAAGAGATTGTTCATGCTCCCATGTAACTACTTTATTAAAGTAAACTATTCTGCATTTTTGAAGTTTAGCACACGCATGTCATGTATTTAATTAGGACAATTCTAGGAATACATGCAATATTATTTTGTATCAAAATGTTTCATATTTTGCCTGTAGGCTGAACGAAACACAATATACAAGTTTACTGACTTACAATGCTATTTTCACACAAATCCCTTCTTTTTTTCTTTTTTTACATACAGTGTACATACATGTTTGTTTACTGTTTTCACATGTTGCTTTACATTTGTTGTATTAATACTATCAGACGGGTAAAAAACATGCCTAGGGGAATGGGATGAGAATCTAATTTAACCCAGTACGGTCGCTAGTGATAAATAATGGCTTATTAAATGCGCAGGGATATGTGCGTAGTCTGCAGAGCACCTGTTTGTAATACTAAAAGCGTGGACTAGCTAGACGTTATTACCGTTGAGTGGATTACACGGTCGCCTTAGCCGCGGTAAATGTCACGCATATACATAAATATGGAGGCGTCGCTATTATCATTTGGATACGTACATGTATATGGGTAAATTGAACCGCTCTGGGCATCCTACATACACGTATGCTCATTGCTCATCATGTACATGTTGCTTATAATATAAAGATAATTTGACTCCATATGCTTACTCCAATAAATATTTGAACTTTGGTTAATTTATGTAATTAAGTTTTTGTTTAAATATGTTTTGTGAGATTCTGAAATGGAATTTTCACACATCACTCAGTGGACATCACAGAAATACACATTATATCAACCCTTTGTCACTTTTTGTACATGTCAACATACATTTAGTTACTAGATCCCTTTAAAATGTATACAAAATGTTTGGAGTAACAATATCTTTTGAGTTTTAAACAATGAAAATTATTCACACATATCCATGAAAGCATAAAACCACACATGCACATAATACAATGAACACCAACCAGGCTTTGAAACAGCAAACAATGTACAGTAGTTATTAATTTGCGTTTAATGAATGTGGTCTCAAGTAAACAATAATAATAACGTAGCTTAGCAATATTAGTGGTTGTGATACATTCATGGTTGGCATGGAAATAAATACACATTGTTTTCTTTATTGCTTCAAATAAAATCCTGTTTCATATCCACATGCTCACCTCAGTAAATTATTCATTAATTTTAAAATTTTGTTTGCTTTACACATTTTATATACCGTAGTATTTTCTGCATTACGACTGAACACTTAAAGGGATCTAGTAACTTTGTTGACAAGTGCAAACAGTGATGAGTGATTAATAAAATGTGTATTGGAGTAATCTGATATATCCACAAAGAAAAAATGCAAAGTGATATTCACTAACTCATTGTACTTACTTTGTACACAGCATCAAATTATCCTGTAGACAATTTCATATCTGAACACTTCGATCGTAAATATCTTTTGAATGAAATGGAAATTTTAAAAACCGAAACATGTCCAGTGCTTTTATTGTTAATATGAACATGATAACGTATGAATGAACCACTAGAGTTCCAAGTAAGTTTTGAGGATTTGGACAATGTTACTAAGTCCCTTTAAGATGAAAATTAACGTGAATATTTTGTCTGCTTTGTTTTCTACTTGCAGCTTTGGCAAACGAACATCAGGGAGCGGCCGGAGGGGAAACGATTGTCTTATACTGGAGGCTTCAGAACTACTTGTGGTGGGTATTTTTAAATTTGATTATTATTTTATTTGTTATATATTTTTGCACAGATGTATGTATACAAAAATAGAAAACAAAATGAAAATGAGCAAATAAAAATAGGCTTCGCCGGGAATCGAACCCAAGACCTCCGGATTGCTAGACCAGTGCTCAACCATCGAGCCACAAAGACCCTTGAATGGGGGACATTCCCATAAAACCATTTTCACAAAAGTTGCACACACTGAAGTAATTCCATGCAGTGCTTGTCTTCATTTACAAGAAAGAAAACACAAATAATCATTTTAATTGTTACCCCAAAAAGAAGAAAGAAAACATAAATAATCGTTTGAATTGTTACCCCAAAAAGAAGAAAGAAAATAAATTATATTTTGAATTGTTACCCCAAAAAGAAGAAAGAAAACATAAATGATATTTTGCTGTTGTTTTATCGAGAGAAGCCACATATGGCTGTGTCATACTCCAGCTATTTAGCCCAGCGTGGGTCTTATTATTACCAGGTAATTTGAGGGAGAAAATAGAGCTTCAGAATGTATAAACACATATGTACCTACACATTACTACTTTGTACATGTGAGACCTCAGCAGGGGATTGCTCAACAACAAATTACATGTAACATACTGTCAAGTTATTAAAGGGAAATGCCAGTAGTGGGAAACGCCCCACACACACAAAATTAAATGTACGCTCTTATTACCAATCATGTGAAAGAATATGTTTTTACTAATACGGGATGATACAAATTTGGCCTGGAAACTGCCTTCTAATTGATATATTTGGTAAATTATAAAGCTATCCGCTGCGGATTGATATCTCGCCGATTGTTGTATGTTGATATACCGCCTCGTGCGATGCGTGTTAATCCTATGGCAAATGCGCACATGGTAATTCGCACGAGCGAATCGCTCCAACGAGCGTATCTATGTGGCCAGCGCAGATGGGCCAAACTGACGGTGAATTAAGGCTAAATGTCAGCGGCTTTCATAAACGTTTTAACTGATATTTCTGCACTTAACGATACTAAAGTTCAGATTTTCCCACACACGCCCCTTTTTATGCTATTTCAACAATACTAATCAATTAATTTGGCCAATAAAGTTATTTTCCACTACTGGAATTTCCTTTTAAAACAGTTCCCTACTAGATTTTGTAATCCCCCTAGTGTTTATATACAGGTCCCACCATGTACCTGTAGGCAAAGAGTTAACTTATTCACAACTAGATTTTGCAATGCCCATAGAAGTTATACAGTGCCCACCAGGTTCCCATATAGGTAACAGGTTAGGTACAAGGTATGTGAAGCGAGTTCCTTTGAAATAAAGAATTTACAACAGCAATCAAATGTGACATTCTGTAAATTTTCAAGTGCACATAACATTCTGTCAATATTAAAGTACAAACAAAGGGTTTCCATACAAAATGAAGAATTTAAAGCAGCAAATTATATGCAACATATAGTAAATTTCATAGTCAGTTTCCATACCAATTTTTTAATTTAGAGAGAAAGCATAAATGCCTAAAATTAATTATTTTATCTTTGTTTAAAGAGATTAGGTTTATTATTCTAATTGATGAACAACCATACTTGGAATGTATTACCGAAACTAAGCTTTTAATATTCAGATATAAACATAATTTAGGAAACACTTTTTTATGGTTACAGGTGGAATTGATTTTAATACTAAAAACTAATCACAAAAACATACATCAAAGAATTACTCGGAGGGTGTTGGTACCCTTTAATTCCTAGGCCAGGATAAAGTGAGATAAGAAATTTTAAAATGAGAGAGGGGAATAGAGTTAATGGTACACTGTAAATCAGGAAAATTGGAAAATAAATTTAGAGGGTGTTGATTCCCTTTAATTTCTAGCCCAGGAGAAATTTTAAAATGAGATAGGGGAAGAGAGTAAATGGAACACAACAAATCAGGAAAATTGGGAAATGAATTTGGAGGATTTATTGTGCGAGTCAAACAAATTAGTCCGGGCTGGAGGGGGATTACCCTTACCCAGTGCATCTGGCTTTACTCCCAATCGAGAGACTCTCGGCAGAGGTGTGTTTTGCATTTTTGATCGGAAATGAATTGATTTTGTTTATATTTGGCAACTTACAGGTAATTCCTGTTGGCCTTGAATGTATTAGGGAGGGAAATAAGCATGAGGTGACTTTTAATAGTATTATGTTTATTATTAATTTGTTTTGTTATCAGGATGGTGTCCCAGGTACCGTTGTTCAATATTTATGTATTTTTGGATTGTTTTATTTCACATTATATTATTAATTATTTCAGAGAGATTATCAGGTTGCGCTAGAGCCTATAAAGTACGCCACTTAATTTTCTAATTAGCAAATATTGTACCATGATTATTTTAAAATGTTGACTAATTTTATTTGGGAAGAACTATATTTAAGAGCATTTTGTAGCTCACTGGTGGATTATTGTTTTTTTTCTTTTTTCTTCGTAAAACAAGGATAGTAGTTGCCGAATCGTGCATGCAAAATTATGCGGACTAAATTTATGACTTAATCTACTAAATTGGGCAAGTGGAATATCCTTACGTCAAACACATATATGAGAATTTACTTTCCCAAATGGACCGGTACTTTAAAAAATGTTCTACGGGCAAAGCACCCTGCGAAAAATCACCTGTTGCTTGTGTGCAGCGAGACAATTATCTCATCAAATTAGCGGTCGGCATGGCATGTGACAAGCGTCAATGTGAATTTTCTGACGTCTCTCTTTTAGTGGAATTATCAATTTACAAACATTGTAATTGTTGATGATGAAACCATACCGGTGTAGTTAGTATTTTTGCCCGCAAATCGAGCAAACTCCCGCGATAACCTTTAAAAATTCTGAAATGTAATTATGTTCTCGGCTCAAGCCTGGGTATTCCTTGATGTGTTTAGATGATGAAAGTGGTTTCAGCGGTTTTGATGCGTATGACAAATTAACGGGGAATTTCGAAATTACTTAATGTTTGAAATTTAATCGAATGCTAGAAAATAGAGAGAGTTGAAACTTGATAGGAAATTGATTTTAATAATGAATTAAACAAATGTAAGGAAATAATCTTGTATCATAAACTCAATTAATATATTTTCTATCATTTGAGCAATTTTTGTTTTATTGTGTCATAATTTGTATTTAAGCTATAAAAATGCTACAATATAGCCAAATCTTTGTATTGGCTAAACTTTGCGATATTGTATAATCACTTACATTGATCATTAAAATCTGCCACTTCTCACAAAATTAATTTTGTAGAGCATGTAAATTCTCAAATTTCACACACAAACATTTTCTCCATCTTTTGGGTATCATAAAAGCAATGGAAAAGGAGTTGCCAATTTTATTTTCCCCAAGAAAATGATTCCCGTCCAATGCATGCGCAGATCAATGTCACAACTTAATGCAGATGTACCATAGCAACCATTAAAACAAAAAACTAACAAACAAGGGAAATATTGAGGAGTTGCCAATTTGATGAGCAAAACAGTGATTGATTTTCCCAAGAAATAATTCTCGTCCAATGCATGCGCGGCAAGGAACTTGGAAGGTGATGTTAATGTACGTGCAGATAGATCAGTCTAGAGCGCTCAATGTCACAGTTAATTGCGGATGCTAGGTGGAGGACCGCCGAGGCGGAAAATCCGTTATAATCCCTCGCAGTTAATTTTCTTTTAATTTTCTGCGGAAGAGTGGCCCAAGCAATCGATTCTCGGCTGACAGCCTTGCATTGATCACGTTCTTCTCCGCAGTTCTTGGATGCCACTGCCTTTTCCATCATCCTTATCAACCCAGGGGTGCAGCTAGAAGGGCATTTAGAGGGGCAAAGGGGGGGGGGGGACATCATTCAGATTAGGGTCTATGAACATCATTCAGATTAGGGTCTATGTACATGTAGTCTACATGTCCACGTAGTCAATACATAATAATAATAGTATTTATAAAGCGCGAATTGCAATGAAGCCTATATATTTAGCGCTATTAATTATTACCCTGGTCAACGGATACACACTGCAATCATTGCTGTACACAAAGTGCACATTTTTCACTCCCTAGGGACTCAACTGGTGACCTTAGTAGACATGTTCCATCGATTTGTTTTCCCCAGCAGGGGATTAGCTTTGGTAGTCACTATAGGCAGGTTGGCTGCTAATGGCAGGTGGCCACTAGGACAGGTTTGAATGTATATACAGTACATGAATGCCAAATCTGAAATGTCCTAATTGTTATTAATTCATTTTTGTCCAGAAAGTGTTTTTTTTCTTTTCGTTTGGTGAGAGCATACTGCAGTGACCAAAAATGTATACATGGCTTGGGCAATTTAACCCCACCCCCTCCCAATGCCCCCCAAAAACCCTTGATAGTGATAAAAAAGAGTCCCCTGTAATTTCTCATATAGGAAAGTGTAAAACAAGTTTGAGATTGCTATTTTAAAGCAGGCAAGCTTGAAAGGTGTGCCCTGAAAAACAGCATTTTGTTTTACTCCTCTGATCATTGCCAGCCACACATCCTTTGTTCAAGGAAAAACAAAACAACCAACCTTTTCTCAATTTTTCCATCTGACAAGCAAGCATATATAACTTTCATATAAGATGTGGTGATTTGAAGTATTTCTTTACTGAAATCGACTGATACAGACAAACTCCATATCAGTTTCGGATTAACGAACCTTCAATGATGATATGGTCATTCTAAATATGTTTCTTCTATGTTCTTGTCTTGTGCCACAGCCAGCTGAAAGTTTTTCCTTCGAGAAACAACAAATATTTTCCAAAAGAAAATCTCCCTTTTCTCCATGTTTTCATTTGACAAGCAACAAGCAAGCATAAATCTCGGTATGCGGTAATGTCAAGTATTTCTTTCCCGGTATCGATCGATCGAGATCCACTGCACGTCAATATTTAGAACACTTCTCGGATATTGTGGTGGTTAAAAAAGAAAGAAAAAAATCTCTGCCGTGTTCTGAGCTTGTACCTAGCCAAGTCCTTCAAAAGCCTCAAAATAAATATATGAAGAAAAAAAAACACAGTTGGTGTGCATGTGTTAAATTCTCAACATATAAAGCAATTCGTATTCAGTACTTAGGGAGTGGTAGAGATGAAGAAGTAATAACTCATTATTTGCTTCTCTGGGAAATGTAGATTTCTTTTATAATGAAGCACTCAGCGGCATGGCATGTCAGCCTTTAGCATTCTTCATTACCTGATGGTTTTATTTTAGTTGTAGAATATATATATTGTTCTCTCTTAAAACTCTGGGAAATTAATTTTTCATTTTATTTGTAGAATATATAAAGTGATCTCTCTTAGAACTCTGGAAAATAATATTTTATTTTATATGTAGAATATATAGAGTGATCTCTCTTAGAACTCTGGGAAATAATATTTCATTTTATTTGTAGAATATATATAGTGATCTCTCTTAGAACTCTGGGAAATAATATTTAATTTTATTTTGAGAATATATATAGTGATCTCTCTTAGGTCTGTGGGAAATAATATTTCATTTTATTTGTAGAATATATATAGTGATCTCTCTTAGAACTCTGGGAAATAATATTTAATTTTATTTGTAGAATATATAGAGTGATCTCTCTTAGGTCTGTGGGAAATATGCATTTATTTATAATTTAGCACTCGGCGCCAGGACACGTAGCCTCTTTCTTTCAGGGACGCTAGCACTTAATTTTTCATTGCTGGAGAGATCCATGGGTGTCTTGGGAGTGATTCGGCCTACCATAATACTCTTCCATGCATGCACACACACATGGGCGTACCGAGGGGGGTGTTTAGGGTGTTCAACACCCCCCTCCCCCCCCCCCCCCCCCCTTTAGCGAAAAAATGTATGTATTAGGTATAGAAACACACCCCAACTACGCCACTAAATGAACCAAAACAACCCCCTTGAAAAAAACCTGGGTACGACTATGCACTGACACACACACACACACACACATACGCCGTGCAGCACGCATCATTTATTTGACGATCTTAAAGACAATTACCAAAAGTTTCCCAATGCCCTGGACGTGCAATAAGAAGCATGTAAGAGGCAGTTTTTGTTGTCAGATTTTCTGGAATTTGAAAAGATTTACAGCAAAATATTGTTTGATATGTAAATTTTGTTTACCCAGAATGTTTTTTTTGTTTTTTTTTCATTCAAAAGTTTGTTTTCTGCTTTATATCTGTGGAAAAGTATTGTGCTTTTCCCAAAATGTATTCTTGTGACACTTTCTGCCTCAAATGTGTACATGTTATTAATACAGGTTTCATGAAATCTCATCTTTATTTATCTTAATAATTGCACAGTAGAATATTAATTTATAGGCCAATTGCTTAATTGTTTAAATATGTATTCCTATTTTTGATGCATATATTTGTTTTATTTTTGGGCAGTGAAAAAGCTACACAGGGGACAATATGGCCCCCAAAATGCTTTTTAAAAAAATGAAAAATGAAAATCAATAAAAAAAAAAAGCTACACAGGGGACAATATGGCCCCCAAAATGCTTTTTAAAAAAATGAAAAATGAAAATCAATAAAAGATGTGAATACTCAAGATAATTCATTGCAAAACTAATTGAGAATACCGTCATAATACAGACAGGCTTGACAAATGGCCTAAATTAAAACAAAATGTTTCCTGTGCTGTGTACCTTTAAAGGCATCCAATAACAGTGTTCTAGTTTCTTGAAACATTCACGAGGGGACATATGTCAGGCCTGGGACATGTATAATGTATTAGCTGATAGTTTATGCGTCTGCAGAATGAAATGAAAAATGGATTGGCGCAGCCTGGTGTGAAGAATGTCTCGTCTTTTCCTGAACCATTATTTTTTTTTTTAATGGTGTAGAATTTATTCATTGAACCTCTCTGTTTTTGAAGTGCCTCACATGTATAGTGTTAGGACATGTCATGTACCGTAAAACTCCGTGTATAAGACGCACTTTTTTTCCGTCGGAAAATTTTCAAAGTGGGGGGTGCGTCTTATACACAGGTACAGCCAAAAAAAAAAAAAAAAAAAAAAAAAAATTAAAAATTTTTTTTTTGGACACCCGGTAGTCATGTTTAATGCATATTAAACTGGTCTAGGGCATGACAAGAGCTTGATATAAGAGGGAACATTTATCAAAATATACCTTTTTCCTACATAAATTATAGTGGTTAGCAAAACAAAATGCAAGTTTTTAAGCAGTAACACTGCTACTAATTGAATATTCAGATATTCATGAGTAGCAGCACTCATTTAATATTCAATTTTCTAAACAGTGGTTATACATTTTTCTCAACAAAAAAGTTATTAATGAATTTAGTATTTTGCATATTTAATGAGCATTGCTACCTCATGAACATATGAATATTCATGAAAAAAAATATTCTAAAAAAAAAAAAAAAAAAAAAAAAAACTTTTTTTTGTTTTTTTTTTTTTAAATAGAAAGTTGGGGGTGCGTTTTATACACGAGTGCGTCTTATACACGGAGTTTTACGGTAATGTATTTATGCAGTGCTTGGAAATTGCACCAGCCCAGGGGCTGTCAAACATGTCTCGCTGGACAGAAAATCACTGTTATAAAAATTGAACCTGTCTACAGTGGTCACTTTACAGGTTGGCCTTAGGTTGTCACTATACACAGGTTTGACTGTAATATCTTGGTAATACTTGCTTTTAACAAATTGTTGGTACCAACCAGTCCCTGAATATGTCATTGGCTTTGTACAGAACAATACATTTCATAATTGATATCTGATAGATACCAGCACAATATTGTTTTGTTTATTATAGCTAAGTGTGTTTACTGCCTGTTTACATGAACAACAAGATGTAGCATAGTTATTATATTCACAATTGTTTTTATGTCATCGGACAGACATTTGTGCAAGAGGTGACATTTTATATCTTTATAATATTGTAATATCAATGCTATCTCCCCCCCCCCCCCCCCCCCACTCAATAAATGAACAAAAAGTTACATTTATCACTATCCAAACTCATTTGTGTATTCCTGTTCTGAGAAAGAAATAAGTATATTAGAAATCACATTGTACTATCAAAATGCACTGAAAAAACCCCTCAAATACAGAACTTTGTTGTTGTTTTTTTTTTTTTTTTTTTTGGGGGGGGGGGGGGGATGTAAGGGTCTATTTTTTCCTCCTTGAACATTCATCATTCACAGCCAATCGCTAAATGTGTACACAAACCAAAAAATTAGGAAGCGTATTGCCCTCATATGATATTTTCTAGGGGCTATAGTTTGAGGTATCCAGGGGCCGCATTTGAGCTCTGCCTTAACCTGTTCCCTACGGGTTTCTGAAATCCCCATAGACTTTGTACACAACCCACTGACCTGGTTCCCGTAGTCAAGTGGTTAATATTTAAAACCTATTCACTACAATCTTGATTTTGCTATAACGTGCAATTCTCCGTAGTCCCTTTGCCCAATATCTTATGACCAGGCCAAGACACGTTAACCCCTTCAAGATGATTTGATTTTGGTATGACGTGCATTCTCCATAGACCCCAGCCTAAAGTATTTTTGGTACCAGTTCTGAACGGGTGAAAGAAATTGCTTGGAGGGGCCTGGAAACGAATTGCGTATCGAACCGCAACGCTGGGGATTATAGATTTTCATCCCCTGGTCGCCTTTGCAAGTGTCACTCATTGGTAAAGAAAAGTACAGGGAGATCGTTGCAATCAGTCCTGTAAATAGGCTTGTTGTATTGACTGCAGGACTACTCTGACGTCTAATGTATGAAGGTGATGAGCACACAAAAAAACTGCTGAAGAAAAGAAAGACTGTTTGACGAAAATGATGTAGAGATTGAAGAGGAAGAGAGATGTCTTCAAAAGAGTGATAGGATACTGCTGAAGAGACGGAAGATAATTCAATGAAGATGATGAAGAATTTGACAAGGAAGAGAAATATCTTAAAGAGAGAGAGAGAGAGGATAGAGAAAATGAGAATGATGGAATTTTTTTCCAATTGCTGAAGAAAAAAAAGAAGAGAGTTCGACGAAGATGATGAAGAAACTAATGAGGAAGAGAAGGCTATTCGTAAAAAGCGATGGGATAGAGAAATGAGAACAATGTAAATGTTCAAACTGCTGATTCAGCTAAGAAGAAAAGATTGATCGATGAAGATGATGAAGGAAACTTGATGAGGAATAGGAAGAGAAAGATCTTATGAAGAGTGAGGGGATAGAGGGAAAATAAGAATAATGTAATTGTTTTCAAACTGCTGAAAGATTGTTTAATGAAGATGATGAAGAAATTGATGAGGTAGAGAGAGAGAAAGCTCTTCCGAGCAAAGAGTGAGTGGATAGAAGAAAATGATAACGATGGAATTTTTTGTTTGAGGGGGACCCTTTGAGAATGGTGTAACAAGTCTAGATGATTGATTGAATGATTGATTTTGTCAACAGCTATGGAAAGTAAAAGGGAGAAAAGCAAATGCATTTATGTATAGAATACTGCTAGATATTATACCTTCCCTGCCTGCTTTGTTGGGCAAGTCAAATCAAGACTTTCACATTCTGGTGGCCCAAAGTCTGAATTTGGTAGCCCAAAATGTATATAGAATAATGCTTGTAGGTTAACCTTTTCCCCAATGTCCCTGTGGGGCAAGTAAATTTAGGGCCTTCAATTTTTGGGTGGCCCAAAGCCAGAATTAGGTGCCCCCAAAACACATGAAAACTTTACTTGCTACCGAGACCTCTATATTTCGTAGACTGGTGCTCTTTATTTCATTTAAAATTTATTTGTATATGATGATTTCACCTACTAAAATATATTCATTCTATTAAAATCTGTGCAAGAACTCTGTAGCCCTCTCATATGTATGTTTTCGAGTTGAAAAGATTTACAAAATAAACAAAACACAAGAACGACAACAATGGTCACATAATATTGCAACTGTGCTAGATCTCCCGCACACTGCAACATCCATCCACTGGCCCGTTTTTCTTTCCTGTTTTCAAAACCGAACAAATCTTTGGTAGTACGCTGCCGACTCGTTTTAGTGAGCGTGTGCAATTCTCAGGTTACCGTCAGGGAGGAAAGTGTCGAGGGGAATATGATAGTTGTGGAGAGGACATTATAGGCTCAAGGATATGCGCGTAGATAAATGCTGGTTCCTTTTTGCCGGTGTTTTGTTTTTTGCGGTCTCTGTTCGTTTACCCTTGTCGGATCCTGTTCCTCTTCAAAGAAACTAACAGAGGCAGAAAAATATGATGGTAGGTTTTGACCCCGTGATATAAACACGTTACGTGATAGGGTTAGGACGTGTTGCATAAAATACAAAATAGCTTGCAGTTAGACTTGACAGAATAGAGCATGCAAAGAATTGAGTCGTCTTTCAATGAAAGCAAACCATACTTGGCAGTAACTGTTTTTTGCTTTCATGTTAATACAACACAGCTCAAACCTGTTATTTCATACATTTCAAAGTTCTTACTTTCAACGAAAAATGTATTAATCATTCATGACAATAACTGTTTATCTTTATATGTTTCCTGAGTGCTTGAATTTTTTGCAGTCCAGGGCCCCGTTGCAGAAAGAGATGCAGTTGATTGCAAAGCTGCAATTAATTGTAAGTCCGATCATGTGACTAAATGCGCACATCTGATTGGTTCAAATGCGCAAATTGTCTGACTTGCAATTAATAACAACGTTAAAATTGATTGCAAGTCTATCTGCAAAGGGACCCAGAAATTTTTAAAGATAATGATATTTGAGAGTTACAAAAGCGCAAGTTGCATTTGATTCTCTTTATGCAATGGACAGTTGCCTTCAATTGCAAAGTTGTGTAAAATCGCAAAGTTGCCATTGAACGCAACTCAGAGTTTTATGCTAGAACTGAAGTCAGACACACTAGTTATCCTTGTACAGATATTCATTTTGAGTATGACCACATAGTCATAGCCTTTTTTGGTAGGATTAGTAAGTCATTTTTGTTGATGCGCTACCTTCTGGCAAACTCCTCATTAGTATGTATGTCTTGTAATCTTGTTTTCTAGACAGCATATCAATATTGACTTGTATCTCACCAAAAAAAAGCATGTCTTTCCCCCTCCGGCTATGGTGATGACATGATGGTGATTGTGTTTTTTTGCCACTATTGATTGATCTTTTTTATATAATGTATATCGTTGGGTGAGAGTGAGAAGGGCGCTAAGGCACTTTTAGTACTACAGAGATAATCTCCTTTAAAGTCTAGGAGCACTGTCATTTGAGAAAGAGAAGGACGTTAAGTCAGTTTCACTACTTCACTACTTTCACTCAGTTGAATACAGATAGCTCTCCTCCTTTTTAAAAATCAATAACTACAAATTTAGAACTTATCATAATGGACAAATTGGCATCATATAGAGGATGTTCCAATCTAAAAGATGGTATGCATATCTCCATTTAGTCAAAAACTGACTTAAGGCCATTATGACTCTCACCCAACAAATGTTCTAAGGGTAAGGTCGCTAAATGGTTGCAGTAGTTTTTTGTTGAAAGTTCCTGTCGACACCCTGGCTCTGATTATCTTTTAAAGGAGAGGCGTTGAAAGATAAACGGAAAATATCTTCGATACAGATACAGATACAGATACACGTAGTGTAGCCTGCATAATACCAATTTATATGTAGTATCAGGGTGTTAAGAAAGAGAGAATACAAAATATGTTTCTTATCCTTCGGGTTTGTGTCAGGTTTATAATAGCTTCTGGACCTTCAGGAGCATTGTAAAGGGTTTGAGGGATGTACAACCATCACAAGAGCTTTCTAGCTCAGCAGGTAGAGCACCGGCCAAGCAATTCAGAGGTCGTAGCCCGCATAATACCAATATGTATTAAGTATCGGGGGGGGGGGGGGGGGTTAACAAAAAGAGAATACAAAATTGTTTTCTTATCCTTCCGGTTTGTGTCAGGTTTATAATAGCTTCTGGACCTTCAGGAGCATTGTAAAGGGTTTGAGGGATGTACAACCATCACAAGAGCTTTCTAGCTCAGCTGGTAGAGCACCGGTCTAGCAATCCACAGGTCTCTGAATCAAATCCCAGGCGAACCCTATTGCTTTGCTCATTTTCATTTTTATTTTATATTTCTGGTCAGTTTTCTTATGTTTGAAATCAAACAAACAGAAAGAAGAGACAAGCGTAATTATGAGATTACTTTTTTGTGTGTGCCAAGTTAAAAACAAAAACATACTACCCTAAAACAGCCCAAACCATTTTGGGTAACAAGAGATGATGATAACCATTTGATCTTCACCTTTTGATACTCACATTTTACATTATTACAAAATGTATACATATCCGGTGAGTTTAAATGATCACAATAACCATTTAATGTAATGAAATTATTTTATGTTTTTATTTCTGTTTTGCAGTTGAATGAAGTTGTTATTTAAAATATGTTGTGCCATTTTTCAATGAATATTTATTTTGTATGACTATGCATGTGTCCCATGTTACTTTAATATTTTGAAGAGACTATCCCCTCCCATACCATACTTCACACATTATTTAAAATTGATATGCATTTATCTGACTTAACCATGGGGGCATGTTTAATCACATATCTTTATTATACCGTGTGGTGGATTCAGAAGCATACATATTCAATCTCTTTTGTCCCCTTTTGATAAAATAATATTCTGCACTTTTGGATTGTGTATGCTTTATATTCCTTGGAGCATGAATGTTCGTCACATTAATATGGACGTTGTTTTAGTGAAATTAATAAGATATTTTAAGTAAATTGTCATCAAATTTTCTTAATTCACTGCTACAGAACATTGTTTTCAGTGAAATAAGAAAATGCATGGTCATATTGTTATGTTTTTTAATTCTTGTCTAGGCTACTTAAACCCCAAATATCATTTTGAAGTTTATTCCTCAATATCTTCGGCATACCTATTCCTTGTATCACTGTTGGGCTAGTAAAAAAACAAGGATAAATGTCAGTGGCCTGAAACTTGATTCTTGTGGTCCCATACAAGGAAATACATTACAACTCTGTTATAGTTGGTTCCCAATTGGGAAAGTTGCGGCCCGAAGCTAATTTATAGCGGCCTCAGGCCAGTTGGCCAGTGCTAAATTCCAGCATTAGAAATAAAGGAGCACATACACTGTACATTGCACTTTACATTTAATTGCATTCCCTATGTGTATACTACTAATCTTCAGTAGATGATAACATAGTGTGTATGTAGATTGATTTTGTAATGGAAATAAACAAATGGATAGGCCTATGCATCTTTTGGAATAGAAATTGAATGAAAATATATTCAATATTGTTGATGCATGATGTCATTTTTTTAAAGGGGAAAAATGCTAACTAGTTTAAGACTTAACCATCGTCAATGCATGGTATACTCTTTTACTTATGGCACTGTTAACACTTATTATTGGTTCATTATGATATACAGTCAAACCTGTGTTGATGGCTTCCTGTCTATGACAGCCAACCTGCCTATAACAGCCAACCTGCCTATAGTGGCCAAAAGAAGAGATCCACTGCAGAGAAAACAGTGTTATTGAACATGTCTATAATAGAGGTCACCTGTATACAATGGCCAATTCCCTTGATTCCTTTATGTGGTCTCTATACATATGTTTGACTGCACTCTGTTACGTTATGGCAATGTTGACAATATCATTGGTTCATTTATGATATATTTTGGTTCATTATGATATATTTACTCAATCGTATCTGTATATCATTTTCCCCCATATCTCTTTCTTTCCATATTCCAACACTTCTTTTCTCCCATTTATCCCTGGTGCATTAATGTCCTTATGACTTGAATACAAAACAAAACATAAACAAACATAAAACAAATTGTTTAATCTTTTCGCTCCTCTTTATGATGCCTTTTCTTTGCTTACTTTCTTTTTATAATTTCAAAACTTACTACCATTGCTTACTTTTGTTTGTAAATTCTTGCAATCTGAAATTTACTCTTTGAACATTTTGTGCACGATTGTCATAATTCTAACCTGTGTTGCTGATTTCATTGGATTGGAAATATTGCCACTTATATTTCCTTGGTTGTCGGATACCATATGAATAATACACTCATTCTATTCATATTTCATTGATCTTGCTACTCATCGTATTGCTGCTTGCAATACTAAATAACACTGACTGTGGATCATCAATTTTTATTTTCGATCCGGACTAACAAAATGAAAAAAAATGAATTAAATTACCAAAAATGTATAAATTCAATTTTGGTTATTACCAACATATTTTCTTAATATTTGAACGTACCATTGCATCCAACTGCTTGTTTGTCAAAAATAACATTAATTGCACATTTCACATTTGAAACTGGCTAATCCATTTCAATATTCACCCCTATTCTTTCCTTCCATTTATCACCACCACCACCACCACCACATGTCTATTCATCATGCACAACATACGCACCACTACATTGCATATATTTACCTAACCCTTACCATTTCAAAACCACCTCACTTCATACATTTACCCAACCATACACCCCCTCCCCTTGCCCCCAAATCTTCTCCCCCCTTCCTACCATCTTGTCCCTTCCCCTTCTCTCCTACATACCACACCCCCTTCCCCCCCCCCCAAAAAAAACACAAAAAACAAACAAACAAACAAACATACGTTTGACGTTCCCCATCTGCCTGCTGTACCCTGTGCCCCTTCCTACCATCTTTCCCCTTCTCTCCTACCAACAACACCCCCTTTGCTACCTACAACACCATCTATCCCATGCTTCTCAAATCTTCGCCCCTTCCTACCATCTTTTACCCATCTCTCCTACCTACCTCCCCCTGCCCCCCCCCCCCCCCCCCCCCTCCAAATCTTCTCCTACTTCCATCTTTTTCCTTCCTCTCTTACATCCCCCTTTCCCCCTCGGTTCCTCCTCCCCCAAACACACATCCCCCCTGCCGCCCCCCCTCCCCCCTTCTCCCCCAAACATACACACACGCGGGTGCTGACCCTACAGATTGATTACCCCGATGCACAGTTAATGCACCCCGGCCAGCGCCAGTCCCCCACCCCGAACAACCTGGAGCGCCTCATGGCCCTGGATCAGGAGGAGGTTAAAGTCTCGTCGTCCCACAACCTTAGAGGGCGCTCTCTCAGCGAAGATCGCAGCCACGAGGACGATCACGAGGTATGGTTTTTAAAAAAATCTTGCAGTCAATCATTTGAGTCTATTGTTTTGTTTTTTCTGCATCACTGTTTTTATTTCCCATGAGCCTTTTCCCTTAGAGACTCTTTACAATTGATTTAGGATTATTTTGTGTGTGTTTTTAGTATTCACAAACATATTTGTGAATATTTATATTTAGTTATTTGCAGGTCTATGTAGTATATTATATTTTGGCATTGGCAATATGTTTTATTTTTTGATCAGTCAAATGGAAGATCAACTTTTTTTTAAAGGCATTGCGCTAGTTCTGTTTTCAGCAGTATGCCTACCTTTGTGCTCTATAAAAGGGATCATTCAAAAAAATTGAATGACTCTTTAAATTTAATCCATGGAATTATTTTGTGTTATTGCTATTTCATGTATTTTAAATAATTAGCAGAGGCTCTTTGATTTAATGAATGAAATGATGGCTGATTGAATGAAAAATGTGGTGTTGATAATTTATCATACCATGAACATTTTGTTGCTGTTAATTTAATTCATTTCTTTATGTTCCTATTTCTTTCTTATGTATCTATTCCTTCAGCTGTTCTTTGTATTCATGTTCTTTTAAATGTGTGTGTCAATACATTTCTTTGCCAAGCGTGCCGGAAGACTGTACCCGTATGAATCGGGGTTAGCTACTTGGCTGTATGTTAGAGGGACTGTCTTGTCAGTTTGAGAGGGCTTTCTAACAGAGGCACACCCACAGAAATACAATACTATAAAGACTAGAAAGCCCAGCTAAAATAATGCTATGATGTTTTGACTATGGATATGCCACATCCTCCAAGTTTTGCACAGCCAGCACAGGATAAATAATAAAGGGTAAAAATATATGCAAATGAGGTGAAACACCAGAGTTTCTCATTTGAATGAATGTTACCATGGGGGCTATCTCATTAGCATGTATTTTTACCCCTTATTCTTCTCCCATGCCAAAAACAAATGCCAATTTTTAAATGGGGAGATGTGGGCCTACCAGGCGGTGCCTTATATTCGGAACCAGGCGCGTTTGTGCGTAACAGGGAAATTAAAATAATTACTTTGCGTGCTTACGCTATGTAGCGCACAGCATATTATACACACTGGCTCATTGTTATGTAGTGAGCGGCACAAACTAGCCTAGTTCAAAATGGCGATCCGCAGAGTAGCATCCCCACGCATGATAATCTTTAAAAGAAAGTCTTTGGAAAGCGCCCTCTGACATGATGATGACCCAGTCCCTTTAATGAATGCGACTTCTGCATTTGATTTTTTTTACATACATGTATCTATCTGTATAAATGTTTGGAATGGTTACCGTTCCTTTCTCTCTGTCTCACTCTCCAGCCACTTCCTTCTATTCGTCTTGAGCGAGCCCTCTCGGTGGGCAGCGAGAAGGTAGCTTTACCAGTCTCTATCCTCTTGCCCAAGCTCTTATCAGAGGGGTCATTATGTAACCCTGGGTTACTTTAGTCAAATTGGCATCATATGACACGATTAAACCCAGGGTTAGATTCAACCCGCTGCTTGAGAGTTTGGGCCTCTATTTATGAGTTCAGTTCTTTTTAACCCTTTCTCCCGTCTCACCCGTTTGTGCATGTGACCTGTTTGTGCATGTTGCCCGTTTGTGCATGTTGCCTGTTTTTAATGTTTCTTTTTTGTTTGGTACTGTAATTATGTAAGGCCATCTTCTAACCTTTTTGTGTAATATGTTCAACTTTGTTTTGTATTTCTACGTGGCTGTACTGACTTTATGTTCACATCTAATTTGTACTAACTGAGCGTATGATGACATCAAATATGATATGCATACATTGATGATGTGTAAGGCTATCCATAACTGTTCCTTTTCTGTAGTACTGGTAGATAATACTTGTCTGGCAGATATTTTACGTTTTAATTTTGTCACGATATGTGGTGGATAAGGTACTATGATATAAATTTAGTGCTGGAAAGTGGTTTCCTTAGAGAGTGACAAAGAGAGAAAATTATGATGTATGTGGGTAAGGCATGGAGTAAATCACCTTGCACAAAAACTAATAACGCTGCACTCGTAAGTGCGACAAAATCCAAGCAATTTTCTTTATTATTTTGATCTTGTAAGTTGTAACCGTGCTATTTTTACTACCCTGCACTGACAATATACTGTAAACGTTGTTATTTTCGCGGGATTAATACACGTTCGCGGCTTTTTAATTTTGCCGCCAAGCAAGTGTTCACACGTATTGCAAATTGCACATTTATATTCACAGGTTTTAATATTCGCAGATGCGACTTCAGCGTGAAATTTGCGAAAATGAATGCACCGCGAGCATAACCACGTTTACAGTAGTACTGAAGTGTTGATGTCATGTTATTTTGTTTTAACGTAGTAATGGTTCTAAACAACTTGTCCCTTGATTTGGGCTTTGGACAGTGGGTTGCGGCTGGACGTCTGCCTTCTTAGCAACCGTCTTGTCTCACATGATTACTGGCTTGCCTGACATTGTTTACAACCACTATCCTTTGTAATGAGTAAGTGAGACATCACACTTCAGTACTCTTTGTCAGTGACCTGGGCTATGAAGTTCCGCTTGTTGTTGCAGAATTTATAAATTGATGCTTAAAAAATAAAATCCAATTTTGGGCTAAGGGGCCATCTACAAAGTACGTACGCATTTTTTGGTCCGAAATTGACCTCCCCTCCCCCCCTGTACGCACTTTTTTTATACACGTGGTTCAATGGAGCGTACGCATCAGATTTAACCCCCTCCCCCTTGTGTGTACGTACCTTGTAGATGGCCCCTAAGGAAAGCACACTGTCGTACACAAGCACAGGGTTCTGCTGGTTAATGCAAATCATATCAGAAAGAATTTGTAGGTTATCGCAACTTACACAGTTATCCTCAGTTTATCTCAGAAATGCTTTATTGGAGATCATCTTAGTAATCAAATCGCTCATGTGAGATTTAGAGGAATTTCATGTCCGTCCTGTAAAACAGATCTAAATGTAGCATGTATACTAACAAGTTATTTATTTGTTGTTTTGTATTCACTGATCATGACTTTGAAAATTGTATTTCATTGCACACATGCACTTTCTATATTAAATTAAATTGATCAATATATCAATGAAAAAGAAAGAACAAGACATTTCACTGAAAGTTTGTGTCGTCTTTAATTTGGCGCAATTCTCCCTATCATTGAGAAAAAAATATAAGTATGATTTTTATCAGTTTTGAGAAATTGACTTTCATAATTAATTTTAGCTTATTAACAAAAAGACAAATGTTAAAATGGGGAGTGCAATATTCAACAATTTGTTTGTGATTGATATTTCATTATTCATCTAAATTAACACAGAATGTATAGACAGTAGAGAAGAGAATGTTGTGTGCATGCTGATGTTCAAATATAATGTTTGTGGACTGTTTGCAGTTTGCATTGATGAATTAATTTCTTTAATAACTGAAAATATGTTTGCTAAAAACAATTTCAGTATTTCATGGTCGCCTTGGCATTAAAAAAGCTCTGAATGATAACCCTCATTCATGTCTGTTAATTCCAAAACTATGTAGCCCTCTCCGTGTTGGTGTAGGCGTTAGTCTATTTTTGGTCATTAATGAATAAATCTTTCTGATTTAGGTGATATGTTTGTTCAAACTATTCCTGTACTTCATGGTTAGCATTATATAGCTGAGTGCTAATCCTTAATCATGTCTGTTTATTCCAAAACCTAAACTCTAAAGCCTTCTCCGTAGGTGTAGTTTTGATCAATCACTTGAATTATGAACAAATTTCCCTTATATGGGAGATGATTGCTAAAACTATTTCTGTATAATTTCAGGGTTGTTATTGAGTAGCACTGTCTGACTATCAGTGTATGTGTAGGTTTAGGTGTAGGTGTATTTTTTTTTTTCATTAATGAATCAATTTTACTAATACAGAAGATGTTTGCTTAAACTATTTCTGAACTTCACGGTTGGCATTAAATAGCTCTTCAGTCATGTCCGTTCATTCAATTTAAGGGGAATCCCTCTCACAGCACACAATGGAATTAAAGTGTTTTCTCTCTCAGAAACAGGATCAAAGAAAAGAAAAGATAAGAAAACCACTCAAGGTCAATTGTACTTTAATTTCACTTTCAAGTTTCTCCACTTTCACACTGTAATGAATACAAAAGAATGTTGGAAACTGTCACTTCCTTGATCAGTTCTTCACACATTTGTCTTTAAATTGGCCCTCTAGTATCAAGATTCACGATTAATCGTACGATCAAGAAATTGATCGTGCGATTGATTAAGTGGTCATACGATTAATCGTACGATCGATTGATCAATCGTACGATTAATCATGAATCTTTATGTTACGGGGCCTAGGATTCACATATATGAGAATTTCAAACATGATTTGTTGACGAAGTGTTGCAGCGGCGCACGAAACGTCGTGATCTTTAGATTCCTTGTTGACCTTACATTGCGAGACAAACGAATATCATTAGCGATATTATTAACGATATGAATTTGTTTTCTTTCAATGATGAAAAACCCAAGTAAAACAGTTGAAAGTTCTACACATGGGACTAATGGGATTTATTATGTGAATATTTATGAGGGTGGCTGCTAATGTGTTAATAAGGGAATGTAGTTAAAATGGGGATGCAAATACAGGAGTACTCTTGTAGATATGTCAAACATGATTGTGATCATTTGTGAATTAGATCATTTTAAAGTACAAACCTAGGTTGTTCATGAATATGGAGTAACAGGATATGTTTGGTGAATATTTCTGAGGGTTGGTTGTAATATTAAGCACATTAGTTCAAAGTGAGAGGTGCAAGTACAGAATAACACTTGTGGACGTCAAACATGATTATGATTATTGTCAAAGTTTGAAGAAATACTAATATTAAATGATCATTAGAATAAAAATGTGCGCACATCAAGCAGGATGTGTTTTCGGAATATTTGTTTGTGTTGGTTGTAATAAGAGCATTTACGTTCAAAGTGACACGCGAGTACAGAACTTACATGCGCAGTAATCAAACATGATTATAATTATCGTCAAAGTTTGATGAAATACTACTATTAAATTATTATTAGAATAAGGATGTGCACCTATTTGGACATGTTTTATAAATTTTTATGAGGGTGGGATGTAATAGGAGCATTTTAGTTAAAACTGAGGCGCGCGTACAGAAGTACACCGATGATTGATGACGAACACGACTGTGATGCACGCAACGTTTCAGTTAATCAACAACAAAAATTACAACTTGACACAAAATCAGTCAGTTGTTTCATCCATATTGTAACATTCCTCTAATGTTGTTGCGGACAAATGCTATGAACATTGTGCAAATATGTACCGTCGACCGTCAGTTTTCTCTTGGAAGTTCAGTGTGCATGTAAGTTTTGTAGTTCATTGAATATATAGTTCATGTATAAGTACAGGAAGACACAAGGGGGTTGCTTTAATTTACAGTTCTAGTTTGTATGTCTGGAATGCATGTAGAAAATATTGTCAATATTTCCTCTGCAATTTAAACAAAAATAGTTATTTGATCATTTTGAAGTACTATTTTGTTATAATTTTGAAGTACTTACTTCCCTTTCTTCTACAATACTTGAACACTTTTAATGTTTATTACAGACAGTGTAGCTGTTTTGGGTTTTTATTTTTTTAATTTCATGTTCCAGAAATGTTGATGTAGGGAATTTTGGTCATAACTTTTGTAATTAACATTTCTTGGATGTAAATGTACGCTGCATTGCTGAAAAAGAACTAGAACAAAATATGCTAGTAATATATGACACAAATTATGACATCTAATTATGGGAAACATCATGTTCATGTGTATGAATAGATCAAAACAACAGCCCAGTATTTGCTAACATGGGCAGGCCTACATTTATACTTTTGAGAGAAGGAAAATAGATAAAATAAAAGATAATTCCATGCGATATGCATAGTTCCAATGCACCGTGTTGAGAGTACTCACTATAACTGGTTATTTCTTTACAGATAATATACAAGTGAGAAATGGACCTAAACAAACATATATAAATATACTAAAGAAGAACTCTAGGTGAGGCATGGCTAGCTGTATCTTCAATTTCATTGCCAATATTTGGCTGCAAGGCCTTCATCATGGCTGTATATATACAGACAAGAAAAGGGAAGAATACGAATGAGGCACCAAACGGTGTACGTGGGTTTTGGCGCTCTTCTACTACTAGTACTACTAATAATAATAAATTTGTTTATATATAACACAGCTACTATAAACAAAAATAATATACTCTTCTGCGCTCTCCTGTGCATGTACATGACATTCAGTGAACCCATGTTTACACATGTACTGCAACCCCATTGATATCTGCCCCCATTGACTGGAGACAAATCAAATCAAATTCATTTGCAACTGACTGACTGGCTGGTCCATGGACCAGGGATTTCCTTCCAGAAAACAAATCCTCCGCTCTTTGTCCTTCTCAAATGCATTTTCTTACATCTTTTCCTCCGCATTTCTCATTCATGCTTTCATGCTTTTTCTCTCATCTATTTCTTGGTTTATTTCTCTCTATTGTCTTTATATTTTGTCTTTCTTTTTTTACTCTTTTCACCATTTATATATTCTTCTTTTTGTTCCACCTCTATGTGAAGTATCATCTTCAGAGATGAGATAAAAGTAGATAAAACAACAATTAGGCACTGTGTTTCTTATAGACAATACAGGGCATTAATATGAGAGATGGATAATAACAAGTGGAAGAAGAGAGAGAGAGGGGGTAAGAGAAGGACAGAGGGGAGAAGATAAAGAAAAACAAATGGAAAGGGAATGGCAGATTGTGAAAGAGAATGACAAATAAAAACAAAAAGGGAAAGTAAATTGAAGGAATGGAAGAAAAAAAGAACTAGCAAGAAAGGTTGATGAGAAAAGACACGGAAGGAGATGATCGTGATCACAACACAAGACCCAAGTCCAAAATCAAATCCAGATGCGATTTGCCTCATCGATGCTCGACCATTTAAAAGAAAATTGGCCGAAATATATGATTGCCCGTCTGGTAGTAAAGTGAATGGACCGATGGATAATGTAACTTGCAGATGGGAATATTATCAGGTGGATGGATGGATGCTGCTTCATCACAAAGAGACGGGGGATACTAGGATGGAGTTGTGATTATCATAGAGAGGAAGGCAGAGATGATTTTTGAAAGAAAATTATGACGTGGATAATCTTCATGAATTGAACGGTTAAAGAAACGGGATACCAGTCAGGATTTGAGTAGTGATTTAGACCAGTCAAAGATGGATGATGATTTTTTAAGGAAATTATGAAATGGATAATGTTCAGGAGCAATAGAAAGGTTGTGATGAAAGCGTAAAAGAACAAAGGTAAATTAGACAAATATGTAGGAAGAGAATTTTAGAGATCATATTCAGAACAGAAAAGCATAAAGTTGAGAGGAATGAAGTTATGCAGTGGATAATGTTCACAAACTATGAAGTTGTGATAGTGTCAAGAAGGTGAATTACAATATTTTAATAGGAAGGAAAGTTTAGAGATCATATTCAGAACAGAAAAGCAGAAAGGTTAAGAGCCGTTTAGAAATGCACCACGCTAGTTGTAACTTAGAACATACTTTGACGGAAAGGTAATTCTATGAGAGATAGAGGAGAGAGAGGGGGAGAAAATACACAGAGATGGTTTAATAATAAATAGCCATCTGCAATCCCCGGGTAGTGAGCCATGCATCCAAATGAATCACAGGTAATCAAAGATAATTATCTCTACCCTTTATGAGGATAACTTAATGCTAAAAATACATTATATGTCAAAAGGTAGCTCTAATTTTAATAATATTATTTTGTTTAAAAAATGCACCGCATAAGTTGTAGTCATACTTTGATGAACAGGTCATTCTATAAGAGAGATACAGGGGCGAGAGAGGGAGTAAAATACATGAAGAGGGTTAATAAATAGCCATCCTTGCGATGAACTCCGCGTCCAAATGCATCACAGGTGATCAAAGATAATTATCTCCACCCTTGATGAGGATAACTTAATGCTAAAAATACATTTATAGATTGTATATGTCAAAAGGAAGCTCTAATTTTAATATTATTTTGTTTAAAAAATGCACCGCACAAGTTGTAGCTTAAAGCATACTTTGATGAACAGGTCATTCTATAAGAGAGATATAGGGGCAAGAGAGGGAGTAAAATACATGAAGAGGGTTAATAAATAGCCATCCTTGCGATGAGCTCGGCGTCCAAATGAATCACAGGTGATCAAAGATAATTATCTCCACCCTTGATGGGGATAACTTAATGCTAAAAATACATTTATTGATTTTATATGTCAAAAGGTAGCTCTAATTTTAATAATATTATTTGGTTTTAAAAATGCACCGCACAAGTTGTAGCTTAAAGCAAACTTTGATGGATGAACAGGTCATTCTATGAGAGAGATACAGGGGCAAGAGAGGGAGTAAAATACATGAAGAGGGTTAATAAATAGCCATCCTTGCGATGAACTCCGCGTCCAAATGAATCACAGGTAATCAAAGATAATTATCTCCACCCTTAATGAGGATAACTTACTGCTAAAAATACATTTATAGATTTTATATGTCAAAAGATGGCTCAAATTTTAATAATATTATTTAGTTGAGAAATACACCCCACAAGTTGTAGCTTAAAGCATACCTTGACGAAAAGGTAAATCTATGGGAGAGATACAGGGGCGAGAGAGGAAGAAAAATACAAGTAGAGGGTTAAAGGGCAATGAAACCCAAGCAAAATGTTGCTTTCACAATCTTGAAGAGATTAAGAAGAATAATCTATGAAAGTTAGAGCATAATCGGGTAAGAAACAAGAAAACTACGGCTCTTTGAAGATGTCCAATTATTCCTATGGGGAACTCAAATTGGCAACGCACTCTAATAAGTGGGTGGACAACTCCCCATATGTTTTGTACACAAATGTTCCCATTTTTACAGTTTTCTTCATAGTCACATTTTTCCATTCCCCCAACTCATGATATGTTATGTATAAAAGCATTCTACAAAACATATGTTGAACTCGAACGAAGGGTAAACATAAATTTTGAGAAAATTGAACAAAACTGAAATTTTGTGTACAAAATGTATGGGGAGTTGTCCACAACTTTGCCAGAGTGCGTTGCCAATTTGAGTCACTCGAAGAAATACTTGGCTCTTAGTTTTCTTATTTCTTTACTGATTGTGCTCAAATTTTCAGAGACTTCATTATTTTTAGTGTCTTATAGTGCATACAACAATTTGTCTGGATTTCATTGTCCTTTAATAAATAACCATCTTCGACCCCCTTGCCATGAGCCATGCGTCCAAATGAATCATGGGTAATCAAAGATAATTATCTCCACCCTTGATGAGGCTGTGTCATCCCTTAACGGGCAAGATTACTACCCTTATTTCGCTGCCCTCAAGTTAAGACCGCATTATAGCAGGATTAGTTGCTCATTACATGCCCTGATTATAAATGACAGGTAATAATGGTAGTTATGACATTATGATGATAATTACAGTAGAAATAGTATTAACAAGAATGATAATTATAGTAGAAAATGTAATAAGAATGATAATTATTGTAGAAAGAGTAACGAGAATGATAATTATAGTAGAAATAGTAGCGAGAATGATTATATTAGTAATAATGATGATTTAATTGCTAATGACATGTCCTAATTGTATATTACTGGTAATAATATTATGTATGACATTTACCTTTATGGTGGTAATTATGGTAGCAAAAGTTAATACTATTGCTTCAAGTAGTAACAGTAATACTTTTAATTATAATTATAGTTATGTTGATGATAATACTGGGAATATTTTTAAAATGTTCGAAATAATACTAATAGAAAACGCTGGGGAAAATTGTAATAATGATAATAAAAAGATCCTTTCATAGTTTAAAACATTTTGAGTAATGAAAGGTGTATGTATTATTATATCATAAATAATATTTTGTTTATAATTAATGAACAAAATAATTGTACACATTTTGAGTTTGAATATGTATCCAGTATTTACAGAGACAGAAAATCGAATGAAAACAAATCACAATGCAAAAAAGCTAGAAATGATGCTGTCCTGATGCCTTGTAACTTTGTAAGTCAAGTTTACGTCTTTTTGTGGTGTATGGATTTCTCATTTGCATGAGTCGTGATCACAGTGCAAACAAAAAAGAAAAGAAAAGTGTAATAAGACTTTCCTAATTCATTGTTAGGAGTCATTTTTTAGGACTTTTCTTAGTGTGTGGATAATCAAGCTGTATGATTCATGTTTTTAAGGGGGGAGGGGAGGGGGGGGGGGGGCGAGGTGGAGAAAATAAGAAAAGAGTGAAAATAAATTATATCTGAGGAAGGGGTGATTGGGTACTGAAGTGGTTGGTTGATGTTCATTACAGATGGACTGTCAATGTCTTGGCCATCTGTGTTTTGTTAGCACAATTTAATATCAAATTGGCTGGAAATTGTAAAATGAAATAAGGGGGAAATAACTACATGTATAAGTTAATCTAGTCTGTACATGTGTGTGTGTGTGTGTTTGTGCTGTATGTATGTGTGTGTATTTGTCTGTCTGTATATGTGTGTGTGTGCTGTCTATACATTATGTGTGTGTCTGTATGTATTTTATGTATCATAGTCTCTGCTTGTTTCTGTAAACAATATGCAGTACATACTGTACGTGTGTACATATGTGTGTTTCTGCTAGTGTGCGTGTGTGCATGATTTTGTAAGTTTATGTTTGTGTGAGTGAGTTTGTGTGTATGTTTACTCATATATGTGTATTACCCTAGTGGCAGGTTATTATCTCAGGGCATATTACTGGATAGGCATTTACATGAACAAACTAAATTACCTTGTTCATGCAACCCCATGTGCGAAAACACTCTTTACTTGCGATCATGTGTAGGTTTTTTCTTCTTTTTTTTTTGGGGGGGGGGGGGGGGCCTAAATTCTTGGAGAGTCTTGGATAGTAAATCTCCTTTTCTTTCGTTAGTGCGGTTGTTTCATCCAGGGTTGTGTGAAGAGCCACGTTTGTGGCTTCGCTTCGGTGAATAATTAAGAAGTGATCGCCAGCTTCTGCCACTTCCATCTACATAAATCACCCAAACTTCCTGCGACTGTATAATAGAATAATTAGATGTTCCACAGTAATACCACAATTACTATTGTATGCAACATGCACTCTTTCCACTCTCTGGGGAGCATTTTGATGATGATTGTCTGAGTACTCTCTCTTAAATCCTACCCCGATGTAATGATGATGATGACAAGTACTTCATAGGTAAACATTTTTTGTTTTAATTCAGCTTCTGTAAATCCTTATTGCAAGTAAAAAAACAAAACCTAATATTTCCGATACTATATCCGCAATGAGTAATATATTTAGTAACTTGTATATTGTTGTATTAAACTACAATACATTTTTTAAAGATATAGATATGTAACATTTACAGTACATTGTTTTGAAAAACTGTTTTTTATAAACAATATTAGCAGTTGGTTTAAATGGGTACTTTTTAACCCCTTGACTACGGGAACTGGATGGGGTGTGTACAAAGTCTATGAGGATTTCAGAAACTCGAAGGGAACGGGTTAATACATATTCAGGGAATTGTTCTTGTCCCATTTGTCATACTTTGTTTTCTGGCCAATAGCTCCACTTGACCCGTCTTAAGATACAAAATCGATTGCAATTTGCATTCACAAGTTGTTGTATATATACGTGTATGCACATTGGCAGTGACGTCCCGCACGTTTTTCGTGGGAGGCCCATTTCGTGTGACAAGTGAAAGTGGAAAGCCAAAGATATATTTGCATTGGGGTCAAGCTTTCATACATGCAGTGCGCAAGTATTTTTTATGTGCGTTTGTTTGTTTTTAAAGCATAGTTTCACTTCATTATAATATGACTGGACATGCATTCTATTGATATTTTAGTGATCATGAATATGATGTGAATTTGAAATGTGTTGTGCGATTTATCGCGAATAGCTCCCTAAATATGTATGTGGCAGGGCATGAATTATGTTTGTTGTTTTGGGGGGTTAGTGTTTGGGCACTGTAGTAAATTTCTAACGTTCCCTATGAAAGGGTAAGAAATGTAAAACACTTTGTATTCAACCCCAACTTCTTGATACTGTGGTGCTATGGTGTGAATATGTAATGTGTTGTATTTGGTAAATTCATTGCGGATACCTACATGTACCTAGTTATATGCCTGTGCATGAATTAAATATACATTTTGTATTGCTTGGACACTGCAGTTACTTCATAACATTCCCTGTTATTAAAGGGTAAGATGTGTAAATTGTCCCTATTAAATGATAAGCAATGCAAATAATCCCTATCAAAGGATCAGGGGCCTGTTTCATAAAACTTTTGCCATTGTTATATGTGTCCAATTATTGTAACTACCATGGCAACAGCTCCAATGCTCCATGCTGATTGGCTGTAGTGATTTACTAGTCACACTAATTGGACATTCGCAACAATTGCAAAAGTTTGATGAAATGGGGGCCCAGAAATGTAAACCAGTTTTTATTCAACCCCGATTCCACAGGTCCGGAGGTCTTCCCCTTTTCCCATCCCTCGGAAGAACAAACGAAAGCTTGACCTCCAGTTTATGGTATACACTCCTATCCACCTCCCTCATATATTCACCATACCTCATTAAAAACCGATAATAATAATAACAAACATATCGTTAACCTGTAACGTTTTTGTTTAATTTGTTTCCCCCATTAATTTTGACAGATATAATAATGTCACCTCACACATTTGAGTGCCGTGTTTTACATTTAGAATTATATCCATTCCTATTTGTTTCTTTGATGACAAGATGAACCAATTTCTACTATTATTACTCTTACATCATAAATATAACAAAAACTAAACTTTATTCCTGTTTTTATTTTTATTTTCAATCATTTGACAGATATAATGACATCCTTTTCATCCGTTTGGTGTGGTTTTCTTTTACTATATTCCTATTTGTTTCTATGAAGACAAGATGAATAAATTTCTACTATTATTACACTTACATCATATATACCAATTAGATAGTTCTCAAATAATAATAATAAAATAATAAAGTACACTAATATTGCGCAGAACCTATATAAATATACTCTACTGCGCATTACATAACAAAATAATTCCCTTTTAAAAAGCTAAACTAAAAAGATATGTTTTTAACTATAACAAAAGACAAATTTAACCCTGTTTTATTTTCATGAATGTGACAGATATATTGACATCCTTTTCATCTGTTTGCTGTGATTTTCTTTTACTATATTCCTATTTCTTTCTATGAAGACAAGATGATTCAATATCTACTATTATTACACTTACATCATATATACCAATTTGATAGTTCTCAAATATAACAATATCCCCGTTTTCATTTTGTGGACGTGGTGTGGCAAGATTGGTAGAGCATGCGCTCTCCGATCATGAGATCCGAAGTTCGAACCCTTTGTATGCCCACTACGTTTGTCTTTCAGCAAGACAATGAATCCACAATTGCTACTCTCTACCCACTTGAAAAAATGGGTACCATGGTCGGGTGTTAGTAAGCAATCACGCAATTGGCAGCATATGGCTAGTATACTCCTCGGGGAGTTGAGAAAGTATGCAATATCATTGTGTGGGTTTGAACTGTACCTGATGACCATGGGTAATTATAATAATTTGCGCTTTAATAGATACTCTGTATTAAGCGCTATATAAATGCAAGCTATTATTATTATTATTTTCATTAATTAGACAGATATTATGACATCCTTTTCATCCGTTTGCTGTGATATTCTTTTACTATATTTCTATGAAGACAAAGTGTACATATTTCTACTCCCATTACACATACATCATTTATAACAAATTAATGATTTTAAAATATAATAAACACAACTTTAACCCTGTTTTATTTTCAGATTTTTAAATTGCATGATTGAATAATAAGTATAATAGATTGCATTTATACAGGGATTGTTTTTCTTGTAGCATTATTATTACCCTTCAGGTACATTTCAAACCTGCTCAATCATCTTGTGCGCATCTCAACTCCCTGGGGAGCATACTGAATGAGACTGGAGTGTCATATTTAAAGAATGTGTTATTAAGCCACCCAAAGTCAAGTTATTAAATTACTATTTGGCTGAACACACTGCATTCACAAGTGAAAAGAAAAGGGTTGATAAGAACATGAACTAGACATGATTAATGTTAAATATCCTTATGTTGAGTTATGGAATAATAATAGAGCTTAACACTGATCAATATACTTATATACATCTATGGAAGTAAAAGTGGTGATACATATTGGAAAATGTATTATATCAAATGATATATTATTAACCCTTCAAAGTGTCAAGTTATGAAATGACTATTGGGCTAAACACACTGTGTACACATGTATGGCGAGGTAAAAGTTGATATGGACATGTATTCGATATTACCAGCAGAAGTATGATGTAACACATATTATGCAAATAAAATGGGTTTATGATAGAGAGATGGTAAGAGAGGATGAGATAAGAGGAAGGAAAGAAAGACAGAGAGGAATAAAGAGAGAAGAGAGAGGGGGAGAGAGAGAGAAGGAAATCAGAAAGAAGCAAGATTTTAACAGCATAATGAAAGGCCTTCATGGTAATTCTTTTATATTGTATAATCTTTCCCAATTTATGGGTTTTGTGCTGATCTGTTAATACTCTTTCATAATATTTTTTATGATTTTACAGTATTTGTGGCAAAAAAAGCACAACTTTGGCATGTGTTATGCTAAGGTAACGTGATTTAAGCAAGTTACACACATACAAAAAGAGACACAAATAGTGAGTTGGGAAATTTGTGAATAACCAAATACTAAAGACTATCTTTAAATCCTGATAAGGATATGGAAATTTGATATCTGAAAGTTGTTTTGAACCCTCTTGTATATATCGGTATAGCAATGATAACACTTTCATAGTGTGGTTCTATTGTCTATTACTTCCTCAACAATCCATTGAATAATTGTGTGTGTATTTCCTCTATCGACCCGGAAATCTTTCCATATCTTTATTGTAGAAAAATAATCATTTCCATATTTTTCTTCATAATCCATTGACTACGATTGTATTTCCGCTATCTTCTCAATTTCTCTAATTTGTATTATTTTTTTGTGGACCCATGTGTTATCTTAACCTGTGTCCTTAATATAATTTAATAGCACATTATTATACAAATAGCCTCTTTAACAGAAATTGATATATATATATTTGGGGGGGGGGGGGGTCCATGGAGAGGAGCTGAAAATGGATGGCGGCTGTATATATATTTTTTTGTTTTGCCTCAGCTTAGGAACTTAATTTCATAAAATAATCAAAATACTATTTTTTTTGTGAATTTTTTTTACTCAAACTGTAAATTTTGCATTTAAAAAAAAATGTACATCATTCATTATACATGTTCTTTGGCTGTATGGATAATATACTGCGGAGACAGCTTACAAGCAAATACAATAAACGTGTGTAGGCCCATGCAACAAATGTCCTATCATCATCTGATATTTTTATGACCATTTAAACAAATTAATACCGGTAACTACACTTCTTGAAAGATCATGAATTAAAAAGCTTGGTACATGTTAGAACAGGGTGGTTGATCGCAACTAATTAATACAACACAGTAAACACGTGTAGAACCATGCCCCAAATGTCCTTCGGTGATCTAATATTGTTTATTAGAGCAAGTACAATAAGCATGTGTAGGCTCATGCTACAAATGTCATATCATCATCTGATATTTGTATGACCATTTAAAAAATAAATACCGGTAATTACACTTCTTGAAGGATGAATTAAATAGCTTGATACGTGTTGGAACAGGGTGGTTGATCGCAAATAATTAATACAACATAGTAAACACATGTATACCCATGCTCTGAATGTCCTTTGGTTATCTAATATTTTTGTAGTACCATTATTCTTAAATTAATATTAAGACTTCTATGAAGGGTAAATTAAATAGATCAGTTATGAACATATTGTTACCAAAGAATGAACATACATGTGTAGACCCACGCTCCAAATGTCCTTTAGTTATATATTCATATATCTTTTATTAGTATTTTAAACAAAATAATATGGGTTATTAGACTTCTTGAAGGTTAAACTAAATATGTGTAGCTTGTTGTTTATTCTAACAAGTCGATGGAAAAATAATGGTACAACAGAATTAATAGGCTAGCTAACTACTTTTCTCAACAAAGTGATTGGCTGAAATAAACTCATTGTAGAAGCATGCTCCAATGTGCTTTGGTTGTCATTTCATAACCACTTTTTGTAATGTATAATTAGACATCTTTGAGGACTATTTAAGGTTAGCTTGGTATGTGTTCTATTAAGATACATTAGTTAGAAATTGACAATAAAATAACTTGCAACCCATCTCAACCAGTAGACTAGCAAATATAATGTATTGACACACACCAAATGTTCCTTGGTTGTAAAATATTTTTAATGACCATTTTTTATGACTAATTATACTTGTATAAAGGATGAAATAAATAACTTGGTATGAATGCTAATCCGGTGATTAAACGGCAGAATAAATAGCTTATTACCTTTCCTGGTAGGCGATTGATCGGCTATGAACTAATGACATGGCCGTACTTAAACCCATAAAAGAATATTGTTATCCTTCTAGTTACCCAAGAGTAATGAGATAGAGTGGGTGTATTCTGAAAAAGAAGTGATATTTTTTTTCAAAACATGTCATTTGTATGAGACTTTGAAAGTTTGTATTGTGGAGAAATACAAACAAAACAAAAACCAATTATTTAATTGGCCATTTGTGAAGATAATTATGGAGACACCACCTTCCAGTCTGTGTTTCGTCTAGTCCGATGTTTGGAGAAAAATGAAGATAAAAGCTGAAATGTGCTAACATAAAAATCATTTGTCATTTACATTACGTTAAAAGTAACACAATAGAGATGGAATTTGAATGCAAATAGAGTTGAACCTGCGTATAGTGACCACCCAATGGAAACAAGAAAAGTGGCCACTGTAGGAAGGTGACCATTATAGACAGGTTCCATGACACTTTTCTATGCAGGGGAACACTTTTGGTGGCCACTATAGGCAGGTTGCCTGCTTTAGACAGGTTTGACTGTATTTGTTTGAATGCAGAAAGGCTACATTGCTGTACATTGTGCACTAGCTGATATGTTCACATTTATTACATGTCTAAATGGGGAATAGATTATATTGCATACTGTATTATTTGTTTGATTCCCTTTGAAAAGTGTTAGTCTGCACCCAGTATAAATTGAATGCGTTTTATTACATTTAGTCAAACATTGTCTCTCCTCTTCAATACATGCTGTATTGTAGAGGACGGTGAATATTATGAATATATGTTTTAGGGCTCTACAAACCCCACTTGCCCGCTTGTGAAAATCAATGGAGAGCAAGTAGACAGGGGGAAAAAATACCCAGGGTCTCAGGGGCAATTAGGGCAATTTAGCCCCCGAAATGTCATAAAGAGCCCTCCAAAATCACAAAGGAGCCCCAGTAAATTTGCATGGAGTTCAATGCAAAACGAATTTTAGAATGCTATTTCCATGCAGGCAAGCTTGAAAAGTAGCCGCTGGAAAATAAATTTCATTTGTTTTCCCTCGCAATTAGAAGTCACTTGATTAATCAGGGCGAGTAATCTAGATCCGTATTATTTTGAGAAAATGTTTGGAATTTTTATGCAGGATTATTTGAATAAAATGCAAGGAAAGATATTGACAGCAACTTGTTACACAAAGTTTTCAAATGATTTCTCTTGATTGCTCATAATGACAGTAACAAATGGAATCCTCCTTTTCCCAAAAGACTTTTTTTTTTCGGGCAAGCTATTTTCTTAAAAGCTTGAGAAAGTCGGAAAACAAGTTTTTGTAACTTTTTTTGTAATTTGTAATGGTAACAAATTGAATCCTGATTTTCTAATATACCACCTTATTCGGGCAAGCTATTTTTTTTTAAAGCTTGCATGACTAGGAAAGTCCAATTTTTTTGTTGTAGACTTTTTTTGTAATTTGTAACGGTAACGAATTGAATCCTGCTTTTCTTATCTACAATCTTACTCGGGCAAGCTATATTCTTTAAAAGCTGGCATGACTGGGGAAAGTCTGAATTTGTTTGTTGGTAGAGCCCTTTTTATTGTGTTATGTGAGCACGTACAATGCATATACATGTATGATGCACATACAGCACTGATGTAGATCTTTATTACTTGTATTTCTTTTGTTCAGTGGGGGGATGATGATCTATTCATTCATCCCCCGAACAATAGACATTTGAGCAATTCTATGGCAGGGAAAGATTTAATTGGTATTTACTATTCACCAAGTTTTTTCCTGATAGTTTGAGTGTGTTTGAAATGTGTGTGCATGAGTGTTTTTATCAGTATGACATGTTCATTTGTGCACATTTCCATGCATATTGTAGAAGCACGCTATTAAAGGGATAGTTGAGTATTGGTAATTTCCAAAGTGCCCCCCAAAATTAATTGTAACGGATTTGGTTGATTTCAATTCCATATGAAAGATCATCGAAAAAAACATGGGAAATACTAATAATTTCCATTAAAATGCTCTCATTGTTGTGAAATTTGCTTTCAAAATATCATATAAAAGTGGTTGACGCCCGGGTATCACTTTTTAGAGAACGCTAGCGCGAGTCGCTAGCGTTCTAGGTCCTCCTGATAGAGAACTGAAACTAAATATTTGTGTGCACGCTAATTGTGCTTAAAACTATACATATGATACGGTACTTACCAGCAATTCACTCTCCAATATGTGATCCAACTATCGGGTGGATTAAGATTATGATTTTTCCCTCCATTCCGCAAAAAAGCAGTGATATATGCGCCTCATGGCGCGACTCCGAAACGAAAGGCGAACAAACGGGGCTTGCAATACATGTACATATACTACACGTACTATTACCGCGCACTGCACTACAGTCCCGTATTAGGACCTAGAACGCTAGTTCTTCGCGCTGGCGTTCTCTAGAGTTAATTTGACACTTCGAGTTGTAACGGCTCTTTTTGAATGATAACAGGGGTTTTATTTTCTGGTTTGTAATTGTGTATACTTTTCGAGCATGGCGAGGTAATAACTATTAGTTTGTACCGTAATCGTGCAGGTTTTGGTTACTAAAGTTAAGTTTGACCAATACTCAACTATCCCTTTAAGGATTTCTTTTTCTTTTTAATTGAAAATGCATTTTATTCACTTTTTTAAAAGATACATTGTACCTATTGAGCTATAGATACGTATTAGATGTGTTGTAAGAAATCAATGTAAGATAGTGCAACATTTTTATGCCTCCGCCAACGAAGTGGCCGGAGGCATTATGTTTTCGGGTTGTCCGTCCGTCCGTCCGTCCGTCCGTCCGTCCGTCCGTCCGTACGTCCGTCCGTACGTCCCGTTTTCGTTCTCACGATATCTCAAGAACCAGTTGACGGATCAATTTCAAACTTGGTATGAGTGTACATGTTGGGGTGACAATGATCTGATTAGATTTTAGGGGTCATGAGGTCAAAGGTCAAGGTCACAGGACTCAATATATATGCAAAAATGCCTCGTTCTCGCGATATCTCAAGAACTGGTTGACGGATCAAATTCAAACTTGGTATTAGTGTAGATATTGGGGTGGCAATGATCTGATTAGATTTTAGGGGTCATGAGGTCAAAGGTCAAGGTCACAGGACTCGATATATATGCAAAAATGCCTCGTTCTCGCGATATCACTAGAACTGGTTGACGGATCAAATTCAAACTTGGTATTAGTGTAGATATTGGGGTGGCAATGATCTGATTAGATTTTGGGGTTCATGAGGTTAAAGGTCAAGGTCACAGAACTCAATATATATGCAAAAATGCCTCGTTCTCGCGATATCTCAAGAACTGGTTGACGGATCAAATTCAAACTTGGTATTAGTGTAGATATTGGGGTGGCAATGATCTGATTAGATTTTGGGGTTCATGAGGACAAAGGTCAAGGTCACAGGAATCAATGTATGTGCAAAAATGCCTCATTCTTGCGATATCTGAAGAACCGGTTGACGGATCAATTACATACTAGGTATGAGTGTACATATCGGGGTGCCACTGATCTGATTAGATTTGGGGGGTCATGAGGTCAAAGGTCAAGGTCACATGACTCAATATGTATGCGAAAATGGCTTGTAATTGCAAAATTTCAAGAACTGAATGTCAGATTTCAATCAAACTCGGTACCTGTATCATAAAGAGTCAACGTAGCCATAAAATGTTGGGGTCATGAGGTTGAGGTCAAGATCACGGGACTCATTATACATGCAAAAAAGCTTGTAATACCAAAATCTCAAGAACTAAATGTCAGATTTCAATCAAACTTGGTACCTGACTGTTTTTTAGGGAGCCATCAAAGATTGGGATCATATGGTCAAGGTCACAGGACTCAAAATATAAGAAAAATTAAATCAGTGCATGTTAATTTGGGCATATTAAAATCGCGTGATAGCGGAGGCATAATTTTCGATTGCGCGCAATCGAAGATCCATCTAGTTAGTAATGTTTTTTTTTACAAGTGCAGAGTCAATTTAATAGACTTATATTCATTGAACACCAGTAAAGAATAACAACAGTGATATTAGAAAAGAACCTTCTAAATTTACATCAACATTTAAAAACCTAACATTGTTATATTGTTAATAATATGTTGATATTACTTGACAATAATTTGAGAATTTATTTTTATAATTGATGTCTCTTTTGTGCATGCATTTGCAGTTTTCCCATTTTCAGTTTAGTATAGTATCTGTCTCCAATTAATCAGTTTTATGTTTTAATGATAAATGAAGTTTGCTTTTTGACCAGTATTGTTTTCTTTTATTTTTCTACCCTCGTCTTTTGCGACTCCCAAACGTGCTGCATTCTCTGTGCATTCGACGCGATATGATTTTTTTTTTGTTTCGTGCACGCTTCTCGAAATCGCGTCTGGCGATTTCTGTCAAAATTGAATCCGATCAATGTGAGTATGCAAGGCTTTTTGAGCTTTTGCATTCAGCACAAAGTGGTTTGCCGTTTTGCACTCACAAAAAAAAAAAAAATTATGCCAAGCACCTATCCACTTATTATGTTTAATAAGTGTGCAAATAATGTTTGCTGTGAATAATTACATCATCACAATATACCTACGTATTTCATATGTATATTTTACTTGAATGTTTGAAGCAAAGTGTATGCATGTTGTTACAAATGATCAATACACAAATTCAGAAGTGTTATAAAAGTAAATGTTCATACTCACTCTTTAGCTACATAATGATAACTTAAAATTTATTTGCGTGAGGTTTACTAATCCCAATTTTTTTTGCTCACTTTTAATCACAATATATTCTTGGTCAGTTTCCCTATATGTTTGAATTAATTATTACAAAAAGCTGTATCGCTTCGGCGATCCCTCGCATTTATCCCCAAGTTGATTTTAATCCGCTTCGGGTTTATGTCAGGTTTATAAAAGCTTCTGACTACTTGAGCAATGATGAATTAAGGGGTTTCTGGGAAGAACGCCGTCGTAGGGTTTTCTATAGCTCAGTCGGTAGAGCACCGGTCTGGCAATCCGGAGGTCTCGGGTTCGAATCCCGTTGGAATCCCATTTTTCTTTGCTCACTTTTAATCACAAAATATTATTATGGGACAAGAGGAAGACTAGTCACTATGCCGAGGTTGTATGCTGTTTTATTATGATTAACCTGCTCCCTACCAGATCATGCAATCCCCATATTGAGTTAATACAGGTCTCACCAGGTTCATGTAGGCAATGGGATATAAAGAGTCCTGAGTGAATTATGAGACATTTAGGGCACCATGTTCTAAAAGATATTGACAAGAGGCAGAGCCGACTGGCTCACGATACAAATGGAACTGTGACATCTTCTGCAAAGAAAGCAGAGTAAACTGACTGCTGGCTAATCACAAGCCAGACATATTTTGGGGTTTAACAGATTTGTTGTATAGCATGCATTTCCTATAATACTCCCCTTTGTATATGCTCGAGATTAACATTACAGAGTCTTTGGTGTCACACAATCACAGAACCTTCACTTCACCCCCCCCCCCCCCCCCACCCAACCCCTGTACAAAAAAAGAAGCATCCTATTAAAAGCTCTCATTTGACATCTATTCTTGTGCCACACAAGCATGTGTACTCACTCAACAATATTTCTTCACAGTCCTCATCACCTGTAACTTTCTCTATTTTTTTTTTCTCACCGAAAAGTTGCCAATTTTGTTTGTACCCCACCTGTTATGTGCATGACAACTTTATCGTCGGGTAAGAGGGAGAAGGGCGTTGCGTTGATTTTGGGCTTAATTGAGTTACACGTATCTTGTAGGTCTGAGCCTCATCTATGTGATGCAAAATTTTCAGATTCAAATTATGTCCAATTTGGGGAATATTCAGCAAATATTAAAGAGCGCGACATTGGTTTCTACATAGCTTTCAAGCTTTAAACATAAAAAAGAGCTACATTTTTATATGTGCATTGCAAAGTTTTCAGATAATAATTATGTCCAATTTGGGGAATATTCAGCAAATATTGAAGAGTGTGGTTTATACATAGCTTTCAAACTTAAAACATAAAAGAGACCTACATTTTATGTACATTGTAAAGTTTTCAGATGATAATTATGCCCAATTTGGGGAATATTCAACAAAAATTAAAGAGATCTATATTGCTTTCTACATAGCTTTCAAACTTAAAACATAAAAGAAAGCTACATTTTTATATGTGCATTGCAAAGTTTTCAGATAATAATTATGTCTGAAAGTTGAAGAACCATTCAAGCACATATAAAAGAGAGGTAGTTTGGTTTCTACATAGCTTTCAAACTTTAAACATGATTATCTCTGAGGTACAAACAAAAGTGACTTACGCCCTTCTCTTTCTCAACAAACAATATGTTGTGAAGCACTAAAAAATATTTTTAAAAGACAGCCAGCCTTACTCATCACCTATGTGCCATGTAAAAAAAATATTTAAAAACAAAAAGAAACTGGAATAAGATACTTTTGTGAGGAGTGCACACTCATTTCCTAGCATGAGGAGGCAGTTTTTATGCCTCCGCCAACGAAGTGGCCGGAGGCATTATGTTTTCGGGTTGTCCGTCCGTCCGTCCGTCCGTCCGTCCGTCCGTACGTCCGTCCGTACGTCCGTCCGTACGTCCGTCCGTACGTCCCGTTTTCGTTCTCGCGATATCTCAAGAACCAGTTGACGGATCAATTTCAAACTTGGTATGAGTGTACATATTGGGGTGACAATGATCTGATTAGATTTTGGGGTTCATGAGGTTAAAGGTCAAGGTCACAGGACTCAATATATATGCAAAAATGCCTCGTTCTCGCGATATCTCAAGAACTGGTTGACGGATCAAATTCAAACTTGGTATTAGTGTAGATATTGGGGTGGCAATGATCTGATTAGATTTTGGGGTTCATGAGGACAAAGGTCAAGGTCACAGGAATCAATGTATGTGCAAAAATGCCTCGTTCTTGCGATATCTCAAGAACCGGTTGACGGATCAATTACATACTAGGTATGAGTGTACATATCGGGGTGCCACTGATCTGATTAGATTTGGGGGGTCATGAGGTCAAAGGTCAAGGTCACATGACTCAATATGTATGCGAAAATGGCTTGTAATTGCAAAATTTCAAGAACTGAATGTCAGATTTCAATCAAACTCGGTACCTGTATCATAAAGAGTCAACGTAGCCATAAAATGTTGGGGTCATGAGGTTGAGGTCAAGGTCACGGGACTCATTATACATGCAAAAAAGCTTGTAATACCAAAATCTCAAGAACTAAATGTCAGATTTCAATCAAACTTGGTACCTGACTGTTTTTTAGGGAGCCATCAAAGATTGGGATCATATGGTCAAGGTCACAGGACTCAAAATATAAGAAAAATTAAATCAGTGCATGTTAATTTGGGCATATTAAAATCGCGTGATAGCGGAGGCATAATTTTCGATTGCGCGCAATCGAAGATCCATCTAGTTTGTTCATCTTTCCACTTTTTAATGCAAGAAACTGAACATGACATGCAGTGTGGTTGCATTTGGTGCATTTTGACGGTATCTTGTTACTTGTCCTCACACCCCCCCCCCCCCCCCCCTCCTCCCACCATATTTGTATGTGACCCTAGGGGGTGTTTCTCAAAGATCCCAAGTATTACTTAAGACTAAGTTGGACTTATGGAAAGCCATTTGTTGCTTCATAATTAAACATATTCAAGAACCCCCAAATGCAAATATTTGAAACTTTCCACAAAATGTCACATCAATAACTTGAAGTCTCTTTGATAAAAGAAAATGTTAATGATTTTTATCAAAGTTGTAGGCCTGCTTAAAGAACTTGTGTATTAACAATTTTACAACAAAACTAATGGCTTTCCATAATTTTTAAGTCCAACTTAGTGTTATGTTCGACTTGGGATCTTTGTGAAACACCTCAAGACCATTTGAATAGGAAGCTATATAGCTCTCCGCACACAGAGCCGACTCGATCCGATCCGACTGGTCTTCAGTCCGGGTAGAGTCGGTTTCGCTCAGTCGTAGCCGATCGAACATGTTGAATCGGCCTCGAATGATCTTCGATTGGCTCTTGACCGCCAAAACAGGGGTCCAGAGGCAACGTATACTGAGCTGAATCGACTGAAAGCCACTCGGACCGGGTCAAGTCGGCTCTGTGTGCGGAGGGCTTTATATCAAGCCTTGGCAAATATTTCACACCTTTAATACATTGTCATGCACATTCTAAGTGAACAAAAAAGTTGTACATTTTATAGAACTTTGTAAGTCTTAGTTTTTACCAAGAGGAAGGGTGTTCTTATTGTAGGTTATAGTACTCCCTGTATGATAAAATAATGTGTTTATATATATATTTTTTGGTTCTCATTGCTATTTGGGAATTAACACTCACTAACATAATTTTTTTCATGAGGTTTGTTACAATTTTAAAGGTGATTATGTTAATTACCTACCTCACTGCCTGAAATAAAATTGATGATATTATAAACCAATGCACATTAATATGAAGCCCAAAGCCCAATCCAAACTATAATTATGGTATTTTGATAAAAATATGTGATTCCTATATTATGTTTGTCCACCTTTTATATCAATCTGATTGATGTGGAGTGGAATTTGTTCATCTATTTGTTTGTTTGACTGTTTGTTTGTGGCTTTGTTTTTGTGTTTCTTTGTAGCGAAAAGGGGAAGTATAACTGGTAGCAAGATTTGTTTTCCTCCAGTGGTGTAAACAAAAAAGAAAATCATTATTATTATCATTATCATCATCATTACCATTTCACAATTACACTATCATCCTCATTCCCACAGAAATACAACAACGCCAACAAAAAGGACCTGGACGATGTGCAAATCATCATGGAGCCCAACTCGGCGGGAGGGCTCGACCCAAACTCCAGCCACTCGCGCCACTTGATGGCGCTGTCCGCACACACCACCCCCACCCACTCGGCGGGGAGTGGGGGCGGGGGCAGCGGGGGCGGGGACCGGAGTTCGATACACAGCAGTATGAGTAGTAGCTACTCCGACATCTACTCGGCCACGGAGAATCAGGACCTGGACTTGAGTGGACTTGTGGAGAGCACGGTGGATTCGGACGAGGAGGAGTCGAGCGAATCGGGGGTAACAACAAATTTCCCTCTTTATCCTTTTACCAAGTTAAAAGGAAAATTACCCTGTTACATCACAATTGCGAATGCATCACTTTGATTGTGCTTTACCAAAATAAATTTGATATTTGGTTTGTGAATTTCAAGTACAACCACAAAATACAATAAAGGGTCTGCAGTTGTTAGACTAATTAAATGACTGTAATGATCCTTCCTTGTTTTGAGCTCTACAAATCATTTATTTTCAAGTTATAATCTTCTCAGACTAGCCCTTAAATGGTATTTTCTTATGTGTTGATTTTTTTTTCATTAAGAGAGAATTTTTAAGAAAATGAACCACTTTTTATTAACAAAAATATCAAATTTTTGTTTTTTGTTTGCAGTCACTTCTGGTGAGGGATTTAGTCCGAGATTGTCTAGAGAAGGACCCCATGCATCGGACTGAAGACGAAATAGGTGAGAACATTACAACAAATAATTAAATAAATAAATACATTTTATTTTTTAGAACAAGGATTGTTATGTTTCTTTATGTTAAACAGTAATAACAATGAACTTTCATATAATGAGGTGAGAAAAACTTAAGTTGGGTCGAAGGTATATAAAGGGAACATAGAAAGCAACAAAAATAGTGATAAAGAAACGATCATAGATAAACAAAATAGAAAGTAAGAGAGACAAGGAAAGAAAGAAAGAAAGCAGAAGATGAATAAAGAGAGACAAAAGTTTGGATGAAGATAAGGGAACATAGAAGATGAAAACAAACTGTCAAAGGAAGAATTCTGGATAAAAATAGAATTAAGAATTAAGGAGAGATAGAAAGAAGAAAGATAAGGAAAGAAAAAAGTAAAATAGAGAGAGTGGGAGAGAGATGTTGGAAGGGGATGAGGTGAACATTAATGACAAATAGCTGGAGCAACACTTTAAATCAATAAAGAAGGATGATGGTACTGATAAAGAGGGGGGGTAGATAGATGTGTATAAAGAGAGAGGGGCAGGGGAATTAGGAAAGAAAAATATTATGATGATAGCTAATGAGACAATAGAGAGAATATATATAAATAGAGAGAGGGGGCAGAGGAACATGAGAAAAGGAAAGATGACGATAGATGAGAGGGAGAAAAAGAGAGCAGGGAAAAGGGGAGAAAAGAACAGGAGAAATGACAAATAGCTGGGAGGAACGATTTCAGGAAGCCATTTTTTGTCGCTGCAGACATGGTTGGTAAGCTAAGAGGAAGCTAGAATCCCCCCTGGACGATACCTTGCCCATTGTAAAGCGAGCACAGTCAAGTTTGACATTTTGTGTCATCATGGACCCATTGCCACCTTGGATATGAGTCAGTTTTGCCATGAGCTTACAATTCACATTTTGAAATGAATTGAATCGATATTCACATTGAAACCTGTTGTTACGGGAACCGTGTGGGCTATGTACAAAGTCTATGGGGATGTCTAAATCTTGTAGAGATTATATATAGCGGGTTATATATTTGCTCAGTACTACCATGCGTTCACAAATTACAAATTGAATTAATTTGATTGAAATGTCAAGATTCTATGTTGAACTTCACTCTCAAATTGGACCTAACAATTATGGAGAGCCGTTAATTTCTTTGTAAAATTAACGTTTTTTTGAAAAGGCATAAAGTTTGATAAAATCAGTTATATTTGTTCTTATCAAGGATCCTTGAGAAATAATTTATATATTTTTCTGTTGGAAGTCTCAAATTCTTAATTGTTTTGCTTTTGAATATTTTGTTTTTGTCAAGGCTACAAATGGCTTTCCATAATTGTTAAGTTCAACTTAGAATCTTTGTGAAGCACCCCCGGGCCAGTGCTTGTAAACAAGTTATAAATGTGGCATCCTGCTCAAATGCATGCAGGATTATTGGATAATATATCCAGGGTATCTGTGTGTGCTTAACCCCTTGCCTACAGGGGAACCTAATGGGCCCTGTATTAACCCGTTCACTACGAGATTCTGAAATCCCCATAGACTTTGAACATAGCCCACCCAGTTCCCGTAAGCAACGGGTTAACCTGTTGAGTAGCAAATTGAAAAGATTAATTTAATCCAAATCTGTAGACGAGTTTAGATGAATAACGTAATCCCCCATTCATCTAAAATGAATAAATGAATAGAAAAGAAACTGTACTTAGTTAGAATACTGCACAATTGAATAAGAGCAAAGAAAATGGGATTCCTGCGGGAAAAATTATTCATTTATATTATATATTTCTTGTCAGTTTCTCTACGTTTGAATTTTGTATATTATACAATTAATTAAAAATATATCTATTGTTTGCATGTAGTAAGAAACGAATCAATTAATCTAATTCTATGACAAGTGTTGACCATGGCATTCAGAGGGTTAATATGTGCCACAGAGGGAAGGAAAGAGGAGGGGGGATTAGGTAAATAGGCGAGAGGGGATTAAAGGTGAAGGGAGGGGATGTTGGGCTTAAACCACTTTAGGACAGTGCCTGTGAAATCTCAGGCGTTTGGTCTATGGAGAATGTTTGTTAGGCCAAACTCTTTCTCATCGGGACAATATGAGCATTCAACATTAAGTAATAATGCCACATGTTTTCATTTAGTTCATAATTTTTAATAGTCCGATTTCACTTTTTTCTTGTTTTTTAAATTTTTGTTTTTAAACAGGCAAAACTTATGAAATAAAATAAATATAATCACGGGGAAGTCCAATTTTCTTTGCTCATTTTAATTTATTCAATATGTTCTGGCCATTTTGACCTATTTTAGAAATAAATTTATTAAAACATTTCCTTTTGAAATAATTGTTACTTGATTTTATGCATCATCTGCCAATCAGTGTTTGCGAAAACTTTGGGGAGGATGTTTTTCTGCAGGGCATAACGTTCAGTCAAGGTCCTTTGTTGTCATCAGTATATCAAATCTTTCCTTTTTTCAGCAAGCTTTTTGTCAAATTACATGGAAGATTTTACATTGGAAATAAACAGGAATTAATTTTAAGAATCCCTCTTTACATAATTTGTCCTCCTCAGGATTATTACTTGCCAATATGGTGATGCTGGTCTTGGGGCAATATGTCCTCTCATTAATCTTAATGTCATTGTATTTCTTTCTCATTTTTTTCCCCTAACAATTTTATATATAAATAAAAGATTTGCATTGTAAGTTTTTAAACTTCTTTTCCAGAATTGTTGCTGGATTTTATGCGTCAATTGCGGGCGTTTGCCAACATGATACGGTCTGCAGCGTGTTATGTTCGGTCATGTATTTCAATACTGTCATCAGTAAATCATCATATTTTTTTCATAACGAGTTCATGATAACGATTGCATCGTTGAATGTTTAATGCATTTTATTTCTAGGATTTTATGCGTCATTTGCGGGCATTTGCCAACATGACACGGTCTGCAGAGTGTTATGTTCGGTCATGTATTTCAATACTGTCATCAGTAAATCACCATATTTTTTCCTAACGAGTTCATGATAATGATTGTATCGTTCGATGTTTCAATACCAAATTTATTTCCAGAATTGTTGATGGATTTTACCTGCCGGCGTTTGCCAACATGACGATGTCTGTCAGCGGGGCATTATGTCAGAAAATCATATTTTTTCTGAGTACATAATAATGTATTATTGTATTTTTTAACATGTTTTTAATGCGTTATTTCAGAATTGTTGCTGGACTTCATGCGTCACTTGCCGGCGTTTGCCAACATGACGATGTCGGTCCGCAGGGCGTTATGTTCCGTCATGGTTTTTGCTGTCGTCAGCAAGGCTGGAACCGTCGTCATGAAAGACGGAGAAGAGGTAAAAAAGGAATACAATCTTTGTCTTTACTCGTCGTTACTGCCATTAAAAATGTGGGAGTAATGTTATAATTTTATTATGACGATGGATGCTGCATTAAAGCTACCATTCAGTATTTACTGTAGAAATTCATTTGAAAATAGATCGTCAAGTGAGAGGTAGGAGGGTGTTAAATTGTCCTTGCTAAAATAAGTTACACATACCATCCTGTAGGTTGGGATCCTCTACCATGTGTTGCAATTTTTTTCAGACTATAATTATGTAAATGATTTTTTAATATTCATCAAATATAAAAGAGTTCTACATGTACATTTAGTCTCTACATTGCTTTCAAACTTTAAACATGATTACAAAAAAGTTTTTAAAAAAGTGACTTGGCGCCATCCTGTTTTTCTACCAACAAACTGGCTGTGAAATAAATCTTTACTGCGCATCATATTACAAATGAAATCCTGATGCACATCTTTGTTGCAAGCACCTAAACATTCTTCGAACCACATCTCGTACTAAACAAGAATCTCTGACACAATACATACACAGATATGCATATGTGGGACTGTGTTACAATCTCTTGTCAATTGATAAATTATCATTGTTGTTGATTATTATCAATTTTATTATGATTATGAGTATGATTACGATGATTATAATTTTGATTATTGTAATTCTTATTTTCATTGCTATTATGATTATGATTATGATTATAATGATTATACATGTAATTATGATTATTGTAATTCTTATCATTATCAATATCACTATCAATATCATAATCAGAATTACTATTATTATTATGATTATTATGATTATAATTCTTGTTTTCCTTTCACTAGTTGGACTCGTGGTCTGTGATACTGAATGGACATGTGGAAGTATCGAGACCAGACGGGAGTATAGACGAATTGCATTTAGGAGACAGGTATGTTTGAAATTTAGGGCTTGAAATTTACCTTTTTTTTTACTTGATGGCCTGGACGGCAAGTAAAGTCAAGTCTTATAAAATTTTCTTGTGGCCCTAATACAAAGAATATAAATCAAAATATTGATTGAGTTCCTGTTTTCTTATGCCTCGGTCACACCTTTGCGTATTGGGCTTGCGTATTGCTGCGTATTGCTCGAACGCAGATATACGCAGATACACCCAATAAAGCGCAATGATGCGAGCTCACTACGTACTCAATACGCAGACGAACGCAGGGGCCTGCGATGTCGCTCGCATGTTTTAAAATTTTTAAAACTCTCGCAAGCAAACGCAAGGTCAAATTTCATACGAGCTGGAGCGAGTGACAACCAGTGAATGCGAGCAACAGCGAGCGACAGCGAGGTGACCTAGCGCAGGTATACGCAATCATTCGCACCTCATTTTTTGGAGCGCGTGTCACTGCGTATAGCTGCGTTTCCCACACGATTTACCTCGCTGTTGCTCGCACACCACTCCTAGCAACACGAATCACTGCGATGGCCGCTCGCTTTGCTGCGAGTCTCGCTCGTGCGCCACTCGCTTTGCTGCGAGTCTCGCTCGTGCGCCACTCGCTATGCTGCGAGTCTAGCTCGTGCGCCATTCGCTTTAGCTCGCTCTCGCTGGTTCCCGCTCGCTTTAGCTCGCTAGCACTACGATTGGCTGCCTAGCAGGACGCGCAAAATAATCAGATTTTATATACCATCGCAGCCCGAGCGAGCTGGTACGCTTCATATCGAGTTGGCACGCAACAGAACGAACGGCAGTCGAGCTAAAGCGAGCGAATACGCAGTGAGACGCAACGATACCAACTGGTGCGAGTGGCTAGCGAGCGGCAAGCGAGCAAAGAACGAGTTCCATACGCAATGTGGCGAACACACCGCGTATTGAATCGTACTGCGTCGAGCAACAGCGAGCTAAAGCGGGACAATAGGCAACCATAGGCAACCGTAGGCAGTCTCTATACGAGCGGCATACGAGCTACATACGCAATAGTGTGACTGCAAACTTCAAAATCGCTGCGTATTGTTGGGTAAGGCTGCGTATTGATATACGCAGCAATACGCAGCAACATACGCAAAGGTGTGACCGAGGCATTAGAGGGAATGTTTCTTGAATGGAAGTATTTCAGCAATTACAGAAGTTGAATATTTTTTACTTTATTGTGAGATATTCATGCCTGTTTGTAGGAGGTATTAGCCTATTTCACCTAATATGCATTCCCTTTTCTGTCCAAAAGTATAATGATAAACACAACACTTAGTTCATCATGACATTTTGAACCGACTGTTTAAAAATGAAGCGTTATTACAAATGTGAATGCATTTTGTATTTCTTTTCTTCTTTGAATAGTTTTGGGGTGAGGCCCACGATGGACAAGCAGCATCACGCAGGGGTCATGAGAACGACGGTAGACGATTGTCAGTTTGTCTGTATAGCACAGGAGCATTATTACAGGATCCTAACACAAGGTAACAAAATATGTCCGTTAGTCTGTCTTGTTTGTTTGTTTGTTTGCTTGTCTGTAACTATGTCCATTTGCTAGACTGCTCTTTAACAATGAGTTCAATTTTGAAATTAAAATCATACATCATGGTCCTCTCTGAATCTTTCTCGGTCAGCGTTTGCTTGATTTTGATTTTGATTTTGATGAGAAAAGGGACAATTCTGCTATTATTTTCAATTATGATGAATATTTAGATTGAATCATGGAAGTATCACTCTGATGATACTTCAACAGTCTTCATAGTATATTTTTAAATTTTTAAAGTTTAAAATGTCATATTAAAAAAACAGACTACTGGTAATGATAGCCAGGATCTTAGAGGGTTAATATTTGTGTTGTTTGAGAACATCAGGATAATGTTCAGTCTAAGTTTAAATTTCATATTTGGAAAAAAAAAACTTCTATTAACCTGTTCTGGGTCCTGTTGCAGAAAGAGATACAATCGATTGTAAGTTACAATTAATCGTAAGTCAGATCACGTGTGCTAGATACGCAAATCTGATTGGTTGACACGCGCTAATTTTCTGACTTACAATCAATCCTAACTTACAATCGATTGTATCTCTTTCTGCAACGGGGCCCAGGACTGGTCCCGAAAATGGAGAATAGATATTGTAGCAAAATCAATCCGTCCTGAACGGGTTAATACTAGCCAGGATCTAAGATAATATGTGGTTTGCAGTTGCACCATGTGAGAGGGGAGGATTGGTGAGTCCTGAAAAGGATTATGGAAGTCCAAGAAAGGACTGTTGGTAGTCCTAGAAAGGACTGTTGGGGTAGTCCTGGAAAGGACTGTTGGTATTGCGAGGAGAGGGTGGATAGTAGGAGGGGCTCAACGTTTCGAATAGGTTGACTATCCGTCGTCAGGATCTAAGATGTTAATATTTTTGTTGTTATCTTTATCAGGTGAGGAGAACATCCGTAGAATCAAGGAGGATGATCAGCTAGTGATGGTGACTGAACATAGAATACTGGATGATAGGCGGTATGGACACGTGGTCATCAAGGTAGAGTGACTTTATACTTACTGTTACAAATCTGCTCCACAACATCTCAAATATGGAGAGAGCAAACGTCATACACTGAACAAACTCTAGATCAAAACACCAGAAAACTGGCCAAAACAGCAGGGGATGGAGACGAGCTTTACTTACTGTTACTGAGGACAGTTTCCAAAATATGCTGGGCTGTTATCTATGACAAATATACCAAAACTATAATATATTACATTTTAAAATAATTTTAGAAAAAAAGATGGAGAAAACATCTTGAAATGAATGGAAAATTCCACTTTGTGAGAGTGTGTAAATGATCTCTGTCGTTGAAATTCCATGCCATTAGGAGATTTTTAATTTTGTATCACAATACATAACTGTGTGTTTTGTAACTTCTCTCAACACATTATCATACTGTATATAAATGTATAAGTAACATCTTTTAAGAATTAATGAGTGCAAAGAGTTGTTTTCTTTTGTTGCTAGGCGACACCCGACCCTCTCGTCTCGCACCTGATCGCAAACCAGTCGACCCAACCTATGTTGAGGATTACCCGTTGACATACAGAAACATGTTTTTCATCAATACGGATTAATATCATAAGGCAATCTAACATTTAAAGAATTCATGCAAGCAAACGTTTGTTTTCCTTTGTTGCTAGGCAACACCTGACCGCCTAGTATCGCACCTGATTGCAAACCACTCGCCAGTCGACCCAACCTATGTAGAGGATTTCCTGATGACATACAGAACGTACATGGACAGCCCAGACCAAATATGTGACAGCTTACTCCACTGGTTTCATGAGATAGACATGAGGGATAAGGTATGTTGATGCATTAATATTTCATTCTATTCTTATACTGTTAACGTTGTTATTTTCGCGCGATTAATATTTTGCGCTGAGCGACGCAAAAACACATTCACTGGTTTTTAATTTTGCTGCCGATCATAAGACCCTCATCAAAATGATATTATTAAGTAAATCAAAATTAATAAAATTGCATATTCGCGGGATTTAATGTTCGCAGACGCCGACTTCAGCTCGAAATCCGTGAATATTTAATACGTTTAAAGTATATGAAGAGCTTAATTTTAAAAGGCTCTAAGTCCATTTGTTCAATTTTTGAGAAAATCAGCTTCCTTTGTCCAACTTTGTACACATGGCTATGGGAATATGCAAATTCAAGGTTCCATATTTTGATCTTGATTGTGTAATTTGTCCTAAAATTTAGATTTCTAGATAGTTAGGTAGCTTATTGATGTAGTGATACCATTAACTCAATTTGTATGGATAAACACCTTTTGGAACTAAGATCTTCATATATGTATTTATATATGTACAACAATATTTTGTATGACTTCATTATACTATGCAACTACAACGTTAACCACTTACCTTCAGGATTTTGAAATCCCAATAGACTTTGCACATAGCCCACCAGGTTTCCATAAGCAATGGGTTCATTATGATAAACGATTGAATGTAAATCTTAATCCCGATATGTCAAAAACCTTTTAAAGAATTAACATCAAACTTGGTAGCCCTATGTTCTTAAAGGGGACCACCAGGCAAAGAACAACACATAAATATGTTTTGGTACGGTTTTGTGATATCAAATAGATACCCAACATTTTGCAAAGGGTTGTGTAATTCATAAACAAAGCAATTAATTAACACCACTTATGGGCCAAACATTTGCGAGTGCGCCAATGCTATTCACGCGTACGTTTGGAGACAATAGAATCTTGGACGATTCGTTCGCTCTGGACAAAGTAGTCTTTGTACATGCAGACCCATGAACGCATGCTTTAGAATGGTGATGCGTTTTCCAATTATATATTTTTTTCTGGAAACATATTTCTGTGAACTTGTTGATGGAATGGACTACTAAAGATTTTACCTTTCAATTATAAGAATATTATTTTTGGGTGGGGGTACCGCTTTAAGGAGCAGTACATGCTGAAATAACTTAGTACCAGGATATCTCAAGAATGGCTGGACAGATAATGAAACAGAACAATAATACTGATGACTACTGAAGCCCTAGTCACATATCACTGGATAGCATTAACGGAGGCCAGATGGAGAGCCTCAATTCCGTTTGTATGCGCTTCTTGTTGGGCAAATGCATTCCTTGTCGGGCAATCTACGTTGTTCTATCCAGCGGAATGTTTTGTGCATGAAGCTATGGAGGCGACTTTCACCACCGGATAATTAGATTTTACAAATTTTCTATTTTTCAGGTATCCGTTTACCCTATCCGGTTATACATGTATGCGACAACACCATTATGTAGCCCATGTTTAATCTTCTGATGTTTATGGCAAATTAACACCACAAATTACTAAAATAACCTTTTCCACTATGTTGGTTTCTTTCCAGGTTACGAGAGTTGTGCTCCTATGGGTGAACAATTATTACAATGATTTTGAGAGCAACCCGGATATGATTGTATTCCTCGAGGAATTCGAAGACAACCTGGAGAAAGAGGTACAGTTACTCTTTTAATCAAAATAAAATATTCCTACAAATGATGATGGTTATGATGATGATGATGACGACGGTGGTGGTGGTGATGATGGACATTTGATTATGATGACGACGATGATGATGATGTCTATGATGATGATGACATTGACGATGACAATGACAATTGTGATGATGATTGTGTTTTAGATTATGATGATAATGATTTTATTATGATTCATTGTATAATGCTTTAATATAAAGAGTACTGATATATGGACAAGTAGATTATATACATATTTGTATACATTGGCCCATATTCACAAAGGAGGTTTGTACAAACCCCGGTTCAAACCGCGGTTTACATCTATGGAATGCCAATTGTAAACTGATGGAGAGAGAATGTGTACCATCAACATTGTTAACAAGTAAGGAATTTACATTCTCTCTCCATCAGTTTACAATTGGCATTCCATAGATGTAAACCGCAGTTTGAACCGGAGTTTGTACAAACCTCCTTTGTGAATACGGGCCATTGTGTGTGTTCTTTGTAAATATGATAAAGTCAATATTTTCAATGATGTCTGGATGTAAGGTATAGTTTACTTTTGTTTGTTTCACATTGTTATTCAATTTCTATTTTTGTTGATTTTTTGCTGCTCCCCACAGAACATGTCAGGCCAACTCAGGTTACTGCATATAGCAGGGGCAGCGAAGGCCAAACCAAGAACAGTAATCCTGGTAAGTGCTTCACTCTTTATTCAAACTATAAAACAAATAAATGGAATAAATGTGGGACCCACTTTTATTTAAAAATTTAAGAACAAATCTATATATATTGCCTACACTTTTTCGAAAATATTCCAAAGATGTTTTTGAATAGTTGATAATGACCTCTCTATTGAATCATTATCACAACAAAACATCACATTCACAATTTTTTTTATAAAAAATGGGTTTGTTTTTAGATAACGCCCCCTTGTGTTTTAACGGCTGCTTTTCGAATGATAACAGCATTTTAACTTAGTCATTTGTAAGTTTTTCTTCTATTCGGGCATGGTGGAATTCATAACTAATAGTTTGTAACGATATGGTGCAAATGTTGGTTAGGTTACTAACATTCAGTTTGACCAAAAATGTACTACTAGTATCCATTTTATCCTGTTTTTTATTCTTTGACTACAGGCCCGTTCAGACAGAGAATCACTGCTAGCCTTCAGCATCGTAGGAGGCTGGGAGAAAAAGATGGGGATATTTGTCTCCAAAGTGGACAAGGGATCCAAAGCCCAGAGCGTCGGTCTACGCAAAGGAGATCAGGTAAGACGGACTGGTCCTGAAATATTCATTATTATACAAATGATGCACAGGCTTGAGTGGATCGGTAAGAATTGGATGCACAAGTTTAAATTTGGAATGGTTTAGTGGGTTTTAGACCATTTCCAAAGTTAAAAGAGTGCAGACAATTCTTACCGATCCTTGAAATATGCCTGTGCAGCATTTGTTTTATAAAATGGGCGCAAAAAATGTGAAAGAATCAAACTAAAGTGAGCCATGCATCAGTAAAATGCATAAGTAAAATGCATCAGTAAAAACTTTTACACGCTAATTGACCAATCAGAATGCAGGGATTCTTCTACCCATTTTATAAAATTAGTTTGATTTACCCAGGGTTACTCTCTTTAGTGCTTTAGCACTGTTCTCTCAGAGGGACGAGTGCCTAATATTATTACCTCGCTTATCGGATACACACCCACAATCAGTCCAGCATTTATTGTGTACACTCTCCACTCCCTGAGGAGCATTCTGGCCAGTGCTACATTCAAAGTGCACACATGCCCCATACACTCCCTACATTTCTTGCGAATCAATGTTAAAGACTCATTTATACAATGTATGTCCTGATTTGTTTTGTTAATTTGTATTAAGTTTTGTTTCTATTTTATATTATCTCCTTTTCTCAAGCACTTCGAAAGATTTGTATTAAGCGCTATATAAATATTATATTATTATTATTATTATTATTATTATTTCCATTTAAACACCTGGGTGGAGATCAGCAAATGTGGATTAAGTGCATTGCTGAAGGGTAAATCATCAAGTTATACGAGTTATTTCTTACTTTATAGTGAACAAGTAAATGTAGTATTAATAATGCATTTTGGTTTGTTTCAAAATATTTAGTTTTGCTTTTGATTTGATTTCTTTTTATCACAGATTCTCGAAGTGAATGGACACAACTTTGAGCATGTAACGAACGAGAAGGCAGAAAAGATTCTGAAGGGAACCACACATCTCAGTATCATAGTCAAATACAACACACTAGGTAAGTGAAATCAGTCAATAAAGGAATTAATCATCCTTTCTAATCGATCAATTTATGGATAAGTCAATCAATAAAACCAATAATTCATTCACTCATTTATTTATTCTTCATTCATACATTCATTCATACCTTCATTCAACCTATATTAGATGTATACATTTTTTGGACATTACCAAGTCGGAAACAAAGAATTTTCAGGATGCACATTTGTTCCAAGTTTATTTTATTTTATGGTTTCTCTCTCTCTCTCTCTCTCTCTCCGTGACCTCTTAGCCTCGCAGGACAATCGTTCGGGTACTGGCTGGCATCCAAGCCAGAAGATTACCTTGTTCAAAGTCAGAAACAATCATTTTGAAGATGAAAATTAAATAGTTTATTTGATTTGATTTTTTTTTTTTTTTTAAGTTTCTCTCTTTTATGTTTCTCTCTTTCATCTACAGCATTCCGTGACCTCTTAGCCTCGCAGGACAACCGTTCGGGGATGGGCCGCCGCCCCAGCCAGGAGATTGCCCTGTTCCAAGTCATAAACGAATCATTTTGAGGATGAAAATCAAAGCGTTTCTAAGTTTATTTTAATTTGATGTTTCTCTCTCTCTTCCACAGCATTCCGTGACCTCTTAGCCTCGCAGGACAACCGTTCAGGGACGGGCCGGTGCCCCAGCCAGGAGATTGCCCTGCTTCAGTCTGACCCTCACGCTAGGCTAACAATACCAGACCTCGGCATATCCCTCCCCGGTGGGCCGCCAGAAATCAAGAACAAGACCAAGTTCGACAAGAAGGGAGAAAGGAGCACAGCCACAGCCACGAGAAAGCTGATCAAAAAATTGGCAAATATCAACCTCTTGCCCAACAAGCCCAATTCAAAGTGAGTACAACCATTATTTTAATTTTGAAAAGCTAGGAAGAAGCATTATGTGTCAACATACATCCACGCTCGCTCAAAGGGGGAGGAGCATTTAGCAATAATAAGGCTGCTTAGCTGGTGAAATCATTGGTAAACCTTAGAAACAAAATTACAAACCAACAATTCCAAGTAAACCTTTGCCACAAGGTTTTTTCTTTTACTCTTGCATTGCATTAGAATGAAAGAATGTCCAAATACTAATCTTGTTACCACAATTAAGTTTGTAAAATGAATAAGAGTGAGGTTAGGGTTAGGGAAGGACATAGGACTTGTGGTTACGTACACAAGGACAATCGGTACCATTGCAAAAAGAAAATAACAAAAAGCAGTTCACGTTTTGTAATTTGTATTATTCCACCATCACAGAGACAACAAATTTCCAAAGGAAGTGATGCGTAGCGGGCGGGTCAGCAGCCTCATGGCAGCTCTGTATTCCAGATCTGACATCGTTGCCTAGCCTACCCTATTATGTAAAAGTTTTGTAGAGCCCCGGCAGTTAACAATTCATGATTTTTATTTTCTTCTCAATCACAGAGATGACAACCTCCCGACAGGAGTGATGCGTACTGGGCGGGCCAACAGCCTGGCAAGCAGCACCGCGTATCTTAGCAACAGTAATCCGGATCTGTCGTCGTTGCCCAGCCTCCCGTTTTACGAGTCGTCGGGGCCGTATGGCTACAACGACTTTCCCGAGCATGTTCTGAAGATTTACAAGGCCGACCAGTCTTGCAAATACTTCCTTGTTCACAGGGTGAGTCGTCTTATCTTAGGAAATCTTATTCTTGTTGTGTCTTGTGTGATTTTTTTGAGCAATGTGGTGAAGATTACAAGGTGTTGGGATTTAAGTGAGAAAATTTAATGTGAAATTGTTTTCTTTTTGTATCAAAGATGTTTCCAAACAATAATAATGGCACTTTATAAAGGGCTTGCAGAATTGTGCCCATGATAATAGCAAGATTTGATAGACTTTATATTTCACAGACAATGATATGAATACCTCTTTTCCAACTAGATTATTTGCTTATTCTTTACTAGATATTTATTTTGTTAGATCTGCTGTAAACCAGTTGATTGGCTCTTAAAAGCTCTTATAAACGTTCTTTTGGGCTGTATTTTATAAACGCAAAAACATTATACCCTATATTCAATCAAATTGCAGGAAACGACCGCCAATGAGGTGGTGATGCTGTCGATGCGAGAGTTCAACGTGATGGAGCCGGCATGCACGGGAAAATACTCCCTGTGCGAGGTGACCGTCGGTCAAGGGGGACTGGTCAAGCACAAGAGACTGCCCGATCACCAGGCCAACATAGCGTCCAAGCTCAGCCTCAACGGACGACTCTTCCTCAAGAACAACATGGTCTCTGAGACTCTCATGCCAGACGAGGTCGCAGTGGTAAGTGAGATTGACGGATTAATTTATCAGTCGACCAGTCAGAAAATGGGTGGCTGATTGATTCATTGACTGAATGAAAAGCCAGTCCATCAGCTAATCGGTCAGTCAGTGGACAAACTGACTGACTGCCAGATTGGTTGACTCACCTACTGATTGATTGATTGATTCATTCATTCATTCATTCATTCATTGATCGACCGATCGATCAATTGATTATGAAATCGACGAACTTAGTTATTTTATTCACATTGTAGGAATTATTGAAGAAGAATCAAGTCAACTTCCTGCAACTGGACATAGTCCAATTCTCTTTGAAGGCCTACTGTCTACCAACAATAACATTTGTTGTGTTTGTAATTGATAGATTGTTTTTACTGATTTCTTTACTTGATTGATTGTTTTATTGATTTCTTTATTGACCAATCTGTTTTTGTAGGAGTTATTGAAGAAGAATCAAGTTTACTTCCTGCAGTTGGCCGTGCAATTCTTTCTGAAGGCCTGCTGTCTGTCAACAAAAGTGATTTTGTCTTTATTTGATTTGATTGATTGTTTTATTAATTTCTGTATCAATTGATCCACTGTTTCAATTTTGCAGTCGTTAATAAATGAGAGTCAAGTCTGCTTCCTGCAGTTGGACAGTGTCGAGCTGGCCCTGCAATTCTCCCTGAAATCTCAAACTCAGTTAATTTGTTGTTGTATTTATTTATTGATTGATTGATTAATTGTGCTATTGATCTATCTGTTGATTGATTAATTTTGCAGGAGTTATTGAAGGAGAGTCAAGTCTGCTTCCTGCAGTTGGACAGTGTCGAGCTGGCCGTGCAATTCTCTCTGAAATCTCAAGCTCAGTTCATTTCTTTTGTTATATTAATTGATTGATTGATTGTATCATTGATCTATCTGTTGATTGATTCATTGTGTAGGAGTTATTGTAGGAGAGTCAACTTCCTACAGCTGGACACTGTCGAGTTGGCTGTGCAATTCTCTCTGAAATCTCAAACTCGGTTAATTTGTCGTTATATTGATTGATTAATTGTGCTATTGATCTATCTGTTGATTGATTCATTTTGCAGGAGTTATTGAAGGAGAGTCAAGTCTGCTTCCTGCAGCTGGACAGTGTCGAGCTGGCCGTGCAGTTCTCGTTGCGGGACTACACCATCTTCCAAGCCATCGAGCCAACAGATTATATCGAGGATCTATTCCACCTCAAGCCACAGGGCAAGAAGGAGATTGACAGGCTGAAGGCATATGAAGAGGTGAGAATAAATGAGAGAACAACCAAATTTAGCAGTAGTAATAATAATAATAATATGAACATTTATATAGCGCAGCTACTATAAATATATACTCTACTGTGCTGTAATTATTCTATTTTAATTTACCATAGTTATGGTATTACCCATAGTAGGCCATTTCACCAAGAAAATCCAGGTAAAAAAAATCATAATTTGAAAACTAAATCATCAAACTGGATCATGTGCTCATGGGTTTGCAGAAGAAGACTATATCTTTTGTCTAGGATCTAGGAACTTATACGATGTCAAAAGAACAAGTCTGTTCTGCAGACCCATTAATGTTTGTTCACAGTAGTTATGATTATAAAGTTTAATTAAGAAGTAATATTCTTGTGTGCACGAAAGAATGATGTTAAGAATCCATGATATTATTTTCCTTCTCTTTAATTGTCCTTGATCGTAGCTGGTGAACCTAGAGATGTTCTGGGTGATCACAGAGGTCGTCAATGAACCCAGCGTGATGAAGCGAGCCAAGATCCTCAAGCAGTTCATCAAGATTGCACGTGAGTTATATCTCTAGCATTTTCTTTGCTCATTTTTATATATATATTATATAAATCTCCAATCTCTGTGTTGTCTAAATCCATATTGCGCTCTAATCCCGATCATGTATGAGATAAGTCAAGTTCTCAGCCTAGTAGAATGCTAAGTACGTTTCTTACTTAATCAGAGTATTGATTTGAATACCAGCCCTGGTCTATTAAACGTGATCAATAGGCAGCTTTGGCCATGGGTCGAAAAACACCAAAATCAAAATCTTACACCAACTTTTGGACAAAGGAATCTGTTAAAGAATGTATTTATGACAAAGCTTCAACAAGTATGATTGAAATATTTATTTGTTGACAGGCCACTTCAAGGACTGCCACAACTTCAACTCGCTGTTTGCGGTGATCAGCGGCCTGGGCCACGGGTCCGTGACGCGGCTCCGCCAGGCCTGGGACAAGGTGCCCAGCAAATACGTCAAGATGTTCGAGGATCTGCAGGCCCTCCTCGACCCCTCGCGGAACATGTCCAAGTACCGCAACCTCATCAACGCGGAGAACGTACAACCACCGCTGGTGAGTCGATTTAAGCGTCTAAGATACCAATTAGGGAAAGTCCCATGGATGTCATGTCTGTCTTTATTCTTATTGATACAAACATATATAGAAACTGACCAGAAATATACATTATATTATGATTGAAAAAGAGCAAAGAAAATGGGATTCCAACGGGATATTGGTTTAGATACGTTTAGATAAACTCTTGTTTAGATTTCTATCAACCAGAGGCTTGTAATGTATCATGAAATGGTATTTGGACGTTGTCAGGCACGGAGCTAGTCTTCAATTATCTCCATGTTCAGACCCTAAAGCTTTTGAATTTCCAATGGCTATCAGTGCTCTGTGCCAAACGCAGGGAATTCCCTTAGATAAAGGGTATAGAGTACCGAAGTAGTGACTCTACATTCTTTTATTATAACTTACTAATGGTTGTAAACAACTTGAACTTCGATTTGGATTTTTGATAGTGGGTTGGACAATTGCCTTCTTATCAACCGCAAGGTCACACATTTCTGGCTCGCCTGACTTTGATTAGAACCATGAATAGTTGCAATCGCACACTTCAGTACGTTATAACTTTATTCTTATTAGTTAGATAAGGTAAGATAAACCTTTGTTTGTTTGATTTCTATCAACTTTTTCTATAATCGTGTTAATTTCACGCAATGTGACCAAGTTCCGTAACTTCATCAATGCAGAGAAATCCTTGATATAACATATATTTTTTTTAATATTCCGTTATATTTCATTCACCTTCTCACCAGATGCCGTTTTTCCCAATCGTCAAGAAGGATCTGACGTTCATCCACCTCGGCAACGACTCTTACGTAGAGGGCCTCATCAACTTTGAGAAGTTGCGGATGGTTGCTAGGGAAGTGCGCTACTTCAACAGCATGGGCAATGCGCAATACGTAAGTTAATCATAAAGGGATCTAGTAACATTAACCAACTCCACAAAACTTACTTAGAACTCGCAGGTTCTCACATACCTTGTTGTATTTGTATTACCAATAGAAGCATGGAACCGGTTTTGGGCTTTCCAAATGTCTCTTTCGTATTATGAAGATATATATGATTTTTTTTTGTTGAAAGTCTCTAGTCGAGACTATCAACTTTTTACAAAGTCAGTGTAATGAGTTAGCGAACATTCTTCATCTTCAAGTAACGTAGTAACAAGATTATACTAGCTTCCCGTATGAATGAAAATAAGCAGAGAAAAATGGGCTTTGCCTGGAATCGAACCCGAGACCTCTCAACCATTGAGCCACAAAGACCTTTGTATGGGGGTTCTTCCAATGAAACCTGTTACAATGCTCGTAATATTCGGAAACCATATAAACCTGACGCTTACCCAAGGATAATGAAGGCAACTTTTATCAGGAAAAGCGAAGGATCACGGGAAATGATGCATTTTTTTGTATGCCGAGCCTCCACACTAACTTGTTTCTTTACTGGCCCATTCGAGCAAGTCAAATTTGACTTGCCCGAATGCCCGAACAGAAAGTTTACTTGCCCGCTTACATCTAGATGAGATTTAAACCTAAGGAATTACGTTATTTGTTTTTATAGTTGAGCAATAATTAAGTTGCCTGATCGGGCTATTTATGAAATTTTACTTGCCCGACATCAAATTTTACTTGCCCTGGGCAATAGGGCAAGTGCTAGCGTCAAGCCTTGTGTATGCATAGAGTTAATGTCTTACCACGAGTTTTCCTTTCATTATTGCAGGACCCCAAGCATCTGCTGATGCCCGTCAAGCCTTGTGTATGCATAGAGTTAATGTCTTACCACGAGTTTTCCTTTGATTATTGCAGGACCCCAAGCATCTGCTGACGCCCGTCCAGAATCAGGGCTCATCCTACAGCTTCATCGTCTCGGGGACGGCCACGTTGCCACGGAAACGCAACCAAAACCGACGCAACTCTGGTCTCCTAAATCCCAAGAAGATGTGGGAAGAGGTGAACGAAAGAAACAGATTTTATGACGATTCGTTTCTAAAAATATTTGTGACGTGAAGAATCCCTTTTATTAGATAAATATGTATTATGAGTAGGAAGTTGTGATGTCTTCTCCATTCCCATGTTGCCATAGCAAGACTACCAGAATAGACGCGATTCTGTGCTCCTTAAAATATTAAACATATTTATGTTTTAAGTTGGAAGTTGGAGTTCTTCCTCCTATGTCCTACTTATGTTATATCTTGTACATGTTATTTTGTATATTTATCATCTGAATATGTTTTTGTATTATTTTGTTGATGAATTTTATCGGCATAATAATGAAGAAAAAAAACCTTGCCTTTGAGATATTGCTTTTCCTATCTAGAGTCAATGCATGTTACACCAGCTTTCCTTTAAATGGTGAATTAGTTAACGTTGTGACGTGTATTCGTCAGCACGTTGGCATAGAAACGTATCTAGAACAGAAAAAAACTGTGGGCTTCTAAATCTCTAAATCCAGCAAAGATTTTGGAAGAGGCGCCTAAAATGCTGATCCCTTTCTTAAGACTTTCATGAAAAATTCTGTTCATATTGTGATGTGTACCTGTTACCATGTTGCTAATATAGCAACGTAACTAGAAAAGATGCACAAAAAATGCAAAAAGTGGTAATTATTAAATGTTGATCCCCTTCAAAACATGTCGATGCATAATCCCTCTCATTATTCAGCAAGCGTAAATTACTAAATCGAAGTCTAGATTTGTACGTTGTGATTTAATACTCATCACCATGTTGTTATAGCAACGCAACCAGAACAGATGCAACTCCTTAATCTCCTCAATCCCTGGAAGATGTGGAAAAGTGGTTATTTAATCCAGTTTAATCCCTTGATCCCTTCTGACGAAAGCCATGAATAATCCCTTTCCCGAAATGACAACAAATCAGAAGGCATTGTAACTGCAAAAAGTGTGATGATTTGAATTGAATGTAGTTGATCATGCAGGACCACAACCTTTAAAGGAGAAGTTTCCCCACCTTATATTTACTTTATGTTCTCTACACATAAAAAAATTCGAATTTCATGCAAATACTTCCAACATTTGCCCTCTGAGCAAGGGAGGAGCATCATTCAAAGTCACTCGCAGTATGGGCTTATTCCAGGCTGGAGCCTGCCATTATATTTTTGAAAACCCGGATTTGAATTGTTCGCGCTAGAATGTGACATAAATCCCGATCAAATAAGCTCCGCCTCTTTTTGTGGGCTCACGTTTCGCTTTTCTTTTTTTTTTCACAAACCCTGCGAGCTGCGAGGGCTAACAAAAAGAGGCGGAGCTAGAAAGCCCTATTAACAGTGGCGCCACCTTCCCAGAAACCCTCTCCCATGCTTAATGGTCAGAAGTTATTTATCTTTTGCTAAAATTTTAATCATCTTTTTAATAAAAAAAATGTTCCAAACCATCTAGGCTCAAATGACGCGGAGAGTGAAGCTGTACATGGCCAATCTGAACGTGATACAAGACGAGGACCAGCTGCGAGAAATGTCGCTCAAGTGTGAACCCGTCGCCAGCTCAGGTAAGAACTCGCCCACTTATCACCCATAGTAGTTGTGTTGAAACTCTGTTGTGCATTCACACAAGCTAGTTCCTAACGTTAATTAAAGCGACTGGTTGAACTTGCCCACACGTTTACAGAATATTTGTCAGGTTTCAACCTCAACAAAATATCCCTCCAGATTAAATGGAATCCTGTTTCGGTGAAATCATGCCCCGTTCATAGAAGTCCCCCTTTAAATGTTACCCCATTTTACTGATGAAATTACATGAAATAATGCAATTTAACATGGGTTTATAAAAAAGGTTGAATTTGTTACACTGTTGAGAATTTTCCCAAAATTAAATTATATTAAAATCTCTGTTCATCTCGACAATGTGACTGGCCACTGTAGCAATTATTTTAAGATGAATGCTTTTTAATAGTCCATATGCATGTCTTATGAACTGCATTATAATCTGAACATTTCATCTTGACTCAATAGTAACTTAACATCACCTTCATCATGTCAATCATGTTCACCAATAACAAAATCTATATTAATTCTTTTCCCAAATCTTAAGGCCCTGTAATAATATCATAATTTCCACTGTATTGTGATTTTAATTACTGACTTTCATAGTTGTTAAATTATATTTTGTATCCATTGATACCGTAAATCACTTCCACATTAATAGTGATGTTTATTGGCAATGATATTTTGATCAATCCAGAATAAAATATTTGTACATATATTGGTAATTTATGGTTCCAAAGTCATACTCAAGTATATATATATTGAAATCTTAAAACAAAATAATAATGACTATAATATGTATATACTGTATATTTATACTGCAAACCAATACCAAATATTTACTTGTGACTTTGTATCAATTTGTTCAATGTTTTTTTGCTTAATAGAACACAAATTTTGAGTTGATTTGATTTGATTTATTGTTGTGATGCCCTAAAGTACAATGTACTCTTTGTTTGAATATAATATCCATTTATCATATCCACTCTTGTCATCTTTCTGCAGTACACACGTTCAAGAATGTGTTTGTGCATGGCTAGTATTGTGCATTGTGTCATTATATTCACATTCGTCATTTTCGCCCCGACAAAGATTCTGCTAGGGTCGAAAGCTAGGCTTCTCACTGACTCTCATCTTGTATACTCACATTAATACAATGAGCTTCATGTAAAATCATTAATAGGGTAGGAACACAATGGAAATAATTTTGTTCTTCTTTCTGTGGGAATTTACTCCGCTAGAAAGAATATAAAGAAAGACTTTGAATATTCGTGCTGTCTCATATATTCACTTAATCATGGTTCAATGTTGCGTCTAATTACTGTAGGCACTGGCCATGTTTTCACTTAATTATTTGCACTTCACATTTATTGAGTGGGAATGATAATTTCATTGAATTACCTGAATATAACCTGAATTAAACCTAAAATAAACCACGAAACAGTTAAACCTGCACTAGCAACCACCTGTATATAAAGGCACCTGTATATAAAGGCCATTAATATTCACTCCCTATTAGAAGCACTATCCCCCTGGATGGTCTTTAAAGACAGGTTCATCTGTATGTCCAATTTTGGCTACTAGCAAAATCATAATCAAGAGGCCCAGGCCTAGGATTAGGATTAGGATTAGAGTTAAAGTGATCCATTAACTTCAGAAGATTTGTCCAAAAGTGAAATTTGAGACACTGTTGTTCACTTAGTGAAAAGGATGGAAATTAACCCGTTCACTACGAGATTCTAAAATCCTCATAGACTTTGTACATAGCATACCCGGTTCCCGTAAGCAACGGGTTAACACTTTGAGTGCCAGGGAATTTAATGCTCTATGGCATTTGTGTGTATTTTAATTCGCAAAAATTTGAGCTTGGCTCTCAAGGAGTTAATGTCAGATTTTATCCAGATCGTTAGTGTGAAGTATCAACATTTTGATACTATGAACGACCGATTTATCAAAATTTGAATACTTTTTACTTTCATCGCAAAGCATCCCAGAATGCGTTCAATTTCAATCTTAAATATCTCTATAATTAGGGAGACATTTGAGAAATCAAAAACCTATGTAATTTTCTGTTACCATAAGCCAAACAATAACGTACAAGAGAAGTGGGAAAGATCCAAGTGATTTTGGTTGAATTTGACAAAGTAAATGCATCACTTTAAGGATTTGGGTTAGGGTTATGGTTAAGTTATTCTAGCCCTAATGAGATGTAGACCAACCAATAATAACACCATTGGTAGTGGGTAGCTTTTCTTACAATTCCTGCATCCGTTTGTGTGGCATCAGTTGTGTCTTTTTTCAGAACTTTGTGCATCACTAATAACACAGATATTATTGTTGCAGTCACACTATCATGTAAAGCCGTGCTGTAAAGATCACATATAAAACTAATTAAGGTGAAACAAATTGCGGCACTATGGGAGAGTAATGAGATTCGCCATGAGGTTTCATTGTAATATGTCCATTTAACACCATGTACCTGCCTTGCAAGAAACTGTCTATTCATGACGTGATTGCCTCATACTGCCACTTGATAGCGACATGTCCTGTAAATAAGAGACGAGTTAATGTCACAATTTTACAATGGTTTTGGGATTCTGCCCATAGCCAATTTAAATCATATTGTTCTATGAGGTTTAATGTGGCCAATACAGGGCCGATATGTCAATTTCACAATGTTACAATGATTTTTAGGATTCTGCCCATAGCCAATTTAAATCATATTGTTCTATGAGGTTTTATTTGACTAATACAGGCCAATATGTGGCACTATGCGCCTCTACTTGCATTAGGGAGTCCTCGACTAATGCAGCGTATATTAGTTCAACGTAGTGGTGCGCAATGCATAATGTGGCCATAACGGGAGAACTGCAATTTCTGTCTAGTAAGTGCTACGGCAGTGGACAGGCCGGACTTAGCGTGGCAACATTTTGAACTTCTGCTTTACCTTCCATTAAGCATCATGTAGACACTGCCTAGTACTACCCCAAAAGTGTCCTATCATCAGGAATAGCCAACTTCCACTGCATTTCGCAATAAATAGCCGTACGTATCGCTTTCCGCAAGGCTTTACTTGATAGTGTGACTGCAACATACAAGTCAAATCAACTCAAAAACTTGTGTTCATAATTTAGAATACTTTAGTAGCCATTCAAGTCAAACCTGTGTATAGTGACCATCTATTAGAGGGAAATAAGAAAAGTGGCCACTGTAGACAGGTGGCCTCTATAGAAAGGTTTCATAACATTGTTTTTCTCTGCAGAGGATCAATTTTGGTGGCCACTATAGGCAGGTTGGCTACTATACTAGTAGATAGGTTAGACTGTATTATGATCTTATATGATTCAATAGGCGATATGATTTGACCCTTGACCCAAACGTCTTTATCTCTATCTCTTACCTCCCATATTTCCTCCTCTCCCTCCTCCTCATCCTCCTCCTCCTGCTCTTCCTCCTCTCCTCCTCCATAATCTCCTCCTCCTGCTCTTGCTCCTCCTCTCCTTCCTCCTTCTCCCTCCTCCTCCCTCCTCCTCCTCTTCTCCTCCCCATCCTCCTCTCCTCCCTCCTCCTCCTCTTCTCCTCCCCATCCTCCTCTCCTCCCTCCTCCTTGTTTCCCTCCTCCTGTCTCCAGGTGGAAGCAGTGGGAATACAGGGAGCTACTCCACCCTCCCCCGTCGCAACCACCACAACTCCAATTCCAATGTCTCCCTCTCCTCCCTGGACTCCACCACCGACCAAACCGCACCCTCCCCCAACAACAACGCCGCCCCGCCCCCCTCCTCCTCCTCCAACTCCTCATCCTCATCTTTAATGCCCCCGCCTCCCTCCCAAAACTCCTCCTCTTCTTCCACTTTAACCCGGGGCAATAAGCCAGTATCGCCGACGCACGGCAAGACACAACGTGAGGAGAAGCTTAAACAGATTATCTATAAAGACGCGCCCAAGACGTCCTTTGGTTAGTATTTTGCGATGGCTTTTGCTTTAATTTGCCCTTTTGATTTGTTTCCCCCTTTAAAGTCGTCGGTGGAGAAAGAGAAGCGTGATAAGTCACTTTGTGTACTTGGGAGCCTTGTTGAAACTCGAGTTAGCTCTCTTTTTTTTTTTGATAAATATTTTCTACAAATTTGAAAAAAAATTATAGACTGATAATTTTGAATTGCATAGAGAAGTCTCAGAGCAGAACTCCATTTATCCAAAATCGACTTAATGCCATTCGCTTTCTCAACCGACGTTGTGTTAAACCCATTGAAGATGGTCACTGCGATTTCTATGGCTGGGTACCATGGAGAGTGTGTATTCATGTATAAGTGGTTATTTTTGGTGGTATGCAGAGTTGGCTCTACTTTCTGAAAATGCCAATTCTAAAACATGAAAAATGCATGAATATGCATGATTTTGTATGCATACTTTGAAGTAGTCGAAAAATATAAATCTGTTGTACATAATGCAATACAGATGCAGATGATATTTTCCAATGGTTGAGCACATATTCAACAGCACACAAATGTGTGCCAAAATAACCACTCTTACAGTATACCAGTGAAATCATCCTTAATGGTTTTAAATTGATTTGCTGTTGATAATAACATAGCCATTTGCAGGTAATAGTGTTTGTATTGAAACAAACAAAATTTGTTTAAATACAGTTAAAATCTTTAGAAATGTCTTCCTACTATTTTGAGTAATATAGAAATCGATCTTAGGGTTTAAACCACGAAGGAATTATTTGTGAAGGGAGTATGCTCAATATGTTTTTTTATATTGGTGTGTATGCGTGCATGTCTGAATTTGAGCTGTCACACGACTTGGTGGGGGCATTTATTTATATTAATAGGGTCAAACATGTTTTAATTGTTTAGATGGACTACTTTGTGTTGTGAACTTTTTATAAGAAAGTACAAATTTCTAACTCAAACTGGTCTTGCCTGAAAAATTATTATACCACTCTTTCAGGGTGCAAATGTATAATTCTTTATCTTATTTTCATGATTTTGTCAGTATAAAAAAATGTATATACAAAAAGATTCTTGACAAATAACTTTCTATATTGGGCTGTTATGATTATGGTATCACTTTCCTTATGTCCATACCCTTTTGTTCATGTGATAAAACTAATATTACATATATGTAATTAAAACCATAAATGTGTAAATCATACATCATTCTGGGAATACTTATCTTTGGGAATTCGTTCTTCGTTTAACGGCCTTATTTCTCTTTCTTTGTGTCATGTGATTTAATTCATTGATTAAAACAGAAGTTCACAAGACAAATAACCATCAATAATACAATAATAATAAAACCTTAACTATATATTAAACTTGCATGCATGTATTCATCCATGTTACATTGTTTTCTTTCCAGTACATTGTATTGTACATGCTGGTTTAATAGGAAATGTACACTTTCATTATTTCTTTATGGCTGCTTCATGTACATGTACATTGTGTGTACATTATTTGAATGATCTTATGATTTCAAAATAGAACCTGGCAAAATCTGAGCATGGTGTATTATTTTTGCACAGCAGATTTCTTTCTGATTCATCTTATGATTTCGTTTTGGCTGTCACATGTATTTGAATGACCTTATGATTTCTAAATGGAACATTTTGTATTTTAAATGTATATGCTCGCAAAACTCATTTCTTGATTTCTGTTTTGCCTCTTTTGTGGTAATGTTTGGGCTCTTTATTTATGGTATAATATATGCATTTTTGTTAGATGTGCTATATTTAGTTCTCCAATTGATGAATTTGTATTTAAATTCCATGGTAAGTGATATAGAAATTAAAGTTGTTTGATCAGTCATCCATCTTGATCATAAAAGGATTGAGTGAAAAGAAAGACTTGAAATTCAGCATTATTCCAATGATCAACCCATTCAAACCATCCCTACCCCCTTTACACCCTTTTTCCAATAAATCATCACTCCCCATACATATCTGCCCCATTTTCTCCCCCACTAAATTGCCACCGCCCAGGCGCCACATCACCAAAGAACCTGAAGAAGTTACTCTCGCTGTCTGAAGAGGGCGACAAACACATCAAGTCGCTGCGCATGGACCGCCCCAAGAACGACGACACCTCCTCCGTCGAATCGTCCTCAAGGAATCCGTCGTCTGTCAGCTCCCCACCGACCTCCCCCGGCCCCAAAGGAGGCAAACGCTTCCGGAAGCTGGGCGTGGCAACCAAGCTGAACAATGTGTCCGCGGGTTCGCTGGAGCCCCGGCAACGACGGCCGCTGAGCCCGCAACGTAGCGACAGTGGTTACGGTGGTAGCGAGGCTGGCTCGCAGAGCGGGCGTGGGGAGCAGCACGATCCACGGAGGCGCCATACTGTCGGTGAATATCCATCCATAGAAGGAGCTACCCTGGCTTCTTAATCCCCCTTCCTTCCCCTGCACTTCAACAAAACACAATATATTTTCTCTGCACCTATAAACCAATTCAGTTTTAAGAAGATTGTCAGCCATAACTGGGGGTCATCCAAGATTACAACCAAATATACTTTGATTAGGGTTAAGCATTATGCAGTATGTCAGTTGTTTAATTCTCTTCTAAACAAAGCAAATTGGTCAGAAACATTTGGTCGACATGCTAGACATGCTCGAAGCCCCCTAGTTATGGCCGTTGCTAGAGTACTATAGACTTGAAACTGAATGGCACAATAGAGTACCAAAGTTTGACATCACATCTACTCACTGCATGGGTAATGGTTCTAAACCATGTCAGGCAAGCCATAAATTTCTGACCGAGCAGTTGCTTAGAAAGCAATTGTCCACTTCTAAAAGCCAGTCACAAAGGGCAAGTTGTTTAGAACTATTTCTATGTTTCGTTGTTATAACAGAAGAATGTGACATCACTACTTTGGCACTCTATTTACATAATTACCCCAATTTGTTAAAGAATAAACACAATATTAATATATTCCTAGTAGCCATTTGTTCCCATCCCCAAAATGACAACAGAACCCACAATATTTTCTCTGAACCCATCATTAACACAATTTTAGAATATACACAGTGTGAACATAATGCATTCCTAGTTTGTTACATTTGATCCCCAGATTTTCACAAAAGCAAAATATATCATCCCTGGTCCCGACCTAATCACCACAATTTCAGAATAAACATGATGTAAATGAAAATTTGCAAAGAAAAATAGGCTTCTCTGGCAATCAAACCCAAGACCTCCTGATTGCTAGGCCGGTGCTCAACCATCGAGCTACAAAGACCCTTGTATGGGGAACGTTCCCATGAAACCGTTAGACATAATGTTAAATTCAAACATAAAGGAAACTGACTAAAAAAAAATTAAATTATTGAAAATGAGCAAAGAAAAATAGGCTTTGCCGGGAATCGAACCCCAGACCTCCTGATTGCTAGGCCGGTGCTCAACCATCAAGCTACAATGACCCTTGAATGGGGGACGTTCCCATGAAACCTTTAAACATAGTGTAAACACAATTGTATTTCAATCTGATTCTCTGCACATTCCATACCTTGGGGATGTTTCACAAAGATTTTAAATTTAACTTAACTCTAAGTTGGACCTAACAATTATGGAAAGCCATCTGTAGCCTTGGAATAAAACATATTCAAAAGCAAACAAATAATTGAAACTTTCAAAAAAAAATTATATCATCAATAACTTCAATGCTCCTTGATAATAACGAATATTACTGATTTTGATCAAAATGTATGCCTTTTAAAAGAACTGTTACAACAATTTTACAAAGAAACTAATGGCTTTCCATAATAGTTAGGTCCAACTTGGAGTTAAGTTCAAATGTGAATCTTTGTGAAAAACCCCCCTTATCTTACCCTCTCCCTACATTTGTTGTACTATCTGGAATTCAAATCAAAGTTTGTTCCATAAATACCGGGTGGAACCTAAAAATGGACATTTAATATTCCTAGGCCACACATCTTTTCTATCCGTCGGCCGTCTGTTTACGATATCCGGTGAGATGAGACAGTGCTATAAAGGAGGAAGCTTATCCTCTGATAGCTCCATTCTATTAATGCTAACAGCCCGGCTAACCCATTTCACACCTGTCCTGAATGGACCCCATGGAAGACCACGAATGCCATAATAATAATAATAATAATAATAATAATAATAATATACTTGATTTATATAGCACCTAATATGGTTGATAATCATCTCTAAGCACTTTACATACAATGATGGTAACACTTGAAAATGGGCCATCCAGCCGTTTTTTTTAAATGTAAAATTGTATTTTTATTTGTTGTATTTTTTATAACGGAAAATAAAAATCAATCAATGGGTCAATGGTTCAAGCATCCATTGATATTTTCTTTCATCATACATGCTTTATATTAATATTGAATGATAAAAAACTCAATTTATATAGCGCCTATAAATATGATTGATAATCATCTCTAAGCGCTTTACAATTACTCTCATATTACATCTGTCCTGAATGGACCCCAGGGAAGACCAGGAGTGCCATAATAATAATAATAATAATAATAATAATATACTTGATTTATATAGCACCTAATATGGTTGATAATCATCTCTAAGCACTTTACAATGATGGTACAATTGAAAATGGGCCATCCAGCCATTGTTTAAAATGTAAAATTGTATTTATATTTGTTGTATTTTTTATAACGGAAAATAAAAATCAATCAATGGGTCAATGGTTCAAGCATCCATTGATATTTTCTTTCATCATACATGCTTTATATTAATATTGAATGATAAAAAACTCAATTTATATAGCGCCTATAAATATGATTGATAATCATCTCTAAGCGCTTTACAATTACTCTCATATTACATCTGTCCTGAATGGACCCCAGGGAAGACCAGGAGTGCCATAATAATAATAATAATAATAATAATAATATATTTGATTTATATAGCACCTAATATGGTTGATAATCATCTCTAAGCACTTTACAATGATGGTACAATTGAAAATGGGCCATCCAGCCATTGTTTAAAATGTAAAATTGTATTTATATTTGTTGTACTTTTTATAACGGAAAATAAAAATCAATCAATGGGTCAATGGTTCAAGCATCCATTGATATTTTCTTTCATCATACCTGCTTATTAATATTGAATGATAATATACTCAATTTATATTGCGCCTTATATGATTGATAATCATCTCTAAGCGCTTTACAATTACTCACATATTACATCACTGCTGATCATTAATGCTGTTATAATATATACAACACATTTCGCATAAGAAGCATGGGGGTAATGCCATTCAATCAGTAAATAAAAATTATACATATATATATTTGTCCTTCTTAATAATACAATTAATGGAGAAAAAAAGAAGAAGTTGTGACATTCTTCATTTAAACCCTTGTCTTAGCTGCATGTATCTAGGTAATACTTTTAATTGACCAAAATGATTTATAAATTAAATGATTGCCCAATTTCCTAACTAAAAAGTTAAATTCGAAACAATAAGGTAAAAGATGCACATGTACAGTATATTAGACTTATGTTAGACTCAATGAATTGTGAAAATTGCCATGGATTCAGTGTGCATGTACACCTATTATAACAGTCTTCGTTCCTCCTGTACATGTAACTGTTTGGAAATAAGGTTGTTGTTATAATCTATGTCATTATGTTGTGTATTGTATTGTAAGGATGTATTTGGTGTTGAATTTAGCTCAAATTTTCACTATCATTTTCATTATTTTATTCTAGTTCATAGATATGGGTCCTTTGGTATTTTTCATTTCATTTCTTAGCTATTTAGGATATTCCAGGTTTTTTGCTTATTTGGTGATGGTTAATAAAAATTAATTACAAGTTATTAAATTGTTCGCAAAATGGGCAAATATGAGTTCCGAATGATCATGTTGAAAATGTATCTTCAATGGCCCTTCTTTCCCTTTATAGCTTCCGGCCCCCCACCAACGGCCTTCATTGCTAGTGGAATCGGAGCGTACGACAGCTCAGACTCTGGGGGTGGACTTTCCTACGACACGCAGAGCAACTCGTCGTTCGGATCGTCGTCCCCTCCGACGCGGGAAAACCGGTTTGCACGTGACAGTAAGTTATTTATAAAGCTTTTTCTCTGTATTGTATTTCAATTTGGTAACAGTTCTTACGAACAATTAATTGACAAACGCTGTTATGGTGTTCCTAGTTAGGAATAGTATGTACATAAACATGAGTTTCTTTCGAGTGATGGGAACCCGTGAACAAACTTGTTTTGTTTTGTTTTGTTTTTGTTAAGAGAGGGAGGGAGAAAGAAGGCTTTACGTGTGCTTTGCTTTGATATTTTTGGTATAAATTTGAAGTTATCGGTGTTAGGGTTCCACCACTTGCTGTAGAATGCATTTGTGACAATTTATTTTGGATTTGCACAAGCCGTGGTTCTGTTTTAATATGATTTGTTGTTTTGTTTCAGAGTTTGATTTTGTTTTGACAAGTTTTTGGCTCTTTTAGACTCCCACAAAGGATAATAAGCCTGGTACAAATATACAAGTTCATTGCAGAGTAGAGAAATTTAAAAATACTTGTTTAATGATTTATGTTGGTTCTCCTATCTTGCACCTAATATAATTTATTTTTCAGTTGTTTTAAACTTGCTGTGCGATGTCATTTGTTATGTCCTTTCTGGCCACCTAACAAGAGTTGGGAAGATAAATGTGTTTTTTAAGATCATGAATATACTTTATATCTATTTCAATCTACAATGTACATGTACTGTATTTGGTAATTTGTATTTCTCCACCAAAATTATAGCTTAAATTAAAACATAGGGAGAACTGACCAAAAATATATTGTACCAGATAATTCTAACTCGGCAAATTAGGATTATAAAGTGATACATAGATGAAAATAAATTGGGTTTTTATAGGTGTGAGTTATTAAGCATCGTGGTTGCTATAGCAATGTATACACTTGTACATTGCCTAAAGAAAATTCTTATTTTTATTTTTAAATATATGCCTGCATCCCCGCCATTGCATGATATTAATCTTATCTTTTATCAAGGCCTCTCGATTTATACTTTAAATATTTAATTTCAAATGATCAACGCCTTATGATTTGCATAGATTCCATCTTATTCAATTTTATTTCATTTTTTACAATTTTGTATTAAATTGCATTTTAAAAACAAGCAACACTATTTAGTATCTAATACATAATCAGACTTTATTTCATGTGTACGAAATTCATGATAATTCCTGTTTATATATTTTTTAATGGTTGATAATGTCTCACACACCATTGGGTAATCACCGATTAATAATGGCATATTCAAATACATTTCATGCATTTAGCATAATGATAATAATGTTGGGTCACATCATACCTTTTTAAAGAGTCGGGAACCATGTTTAGTTTATGATATGTCTAGTTCTTTAAAGTACCTGGGCTTTGTTGTGTTTGTTGATGAAAGTACCCATTTTACTTTCTGTTGTACATCATTTTACTTCAATATTGAGTGAAACTAAATATATATTTTATTTTGATGGGGTTGTTTCCAGAAATCTGACATAACAGATCCTTCTCTATGCACAACAAGTACACTCTATTTTTATTTGATGAATTATCACTGAATTTAAGTCTCAGTTCAGTAGCACTTAACCTCTATAACATTTAATCCTCATTAACATTGGTAAAAACAAATGTTTATAAAAACAAATGATGGATCCTTTCCGAGGGGAGGGGATGTTTCTTACTATGATAAATGGATGACAAAGTAGGACCACGGTTTAGATTTTTAATTCCCATTAACATTTAAATATTGATGCATAGGATGAAGATTTGAATTTTATCCCTATAAAGTTAGATAATCCTTAAAAAGATTGGTAGAAGGATTTAAAGAACTCCCCCCAAATTATTAAATCAAGTAGGGTGGGAAAATAAGTTAAAAACACTCCAACTCTAGCGACTAATTTTTGTAGTAGTTTCTATTTTTGTTTTTTCTTCAGTGAATGGCATATCAACGAAATATGCTGAGCTATAAAAGCATAAATTAATTAATTCTAAACAAAAAATTTAACTAGCTGAAAGGATTTTAATTTGGTATAACATCTTTTAGGGACACCATCTCAAATGAGTTAAACATAATTCATTAGTTTCTTTGAACTAGGATACATTTGTTCTTGCATAGAAGCTAGCTTCTTTTTTTTTTAACAAGAACAACAAATTAACCTTATTTTATTGATTTCTTAGAACTATAAAGATGAATTGGTTCTTGCATAGTAGCTAGCCTCAGTTGTTTCAATACTCATTCATTTTGAAAAAAATGCAGAAATAATACCAGCCAAACAAACGGGAGACAGGAAAATAAATCTTTTAACAAAACTTTTCTCGTTGATATGCGTGAACTACCAACCATGTGTTTACCCCTCCCACGCACACAGCGGGTTCGTACATGTACCGTGCGAACACCCTTAACTACGGTCCACCGATGGGCTCCCGGCCACACCCTCGACTCTCCCCTACCAACAACCGGCCCCGCCCCCCTCCTGACTATCACTCCGTCAGAAAGAGTGTTTCACCCAATAAAGGTACTGATCTTGTTTTTGGTGTTAACACACACTAGTTGAGCAACCTTCGTTTTTTCCTAACACCAAAAAAAAAATGTCTGAAGAAGTGCGTTGTTGTTGTCATTTATTATTATGGTTATTAATTATTATTTTAATCCCCAAATCACACACATAGTAGTCACATCTTGGTGTTTGTTTTCAATTTTAGAGCACTTTCCACACTCACATGAAACACCGTCTTTATATAACCTACTATCGCGATCACTTCATTTTAGAGTTTAGTTCTAGATTTCATCTCTGTGCGGATTTGTAGAATAGTGCACTAACACCTAAATACTAACAACAAACTTTCGTGATTTAGGGATTGATAAGAACCTATCCATACTTGGAGGCTAATATTACTAACAAACAATCTAAAAGTTCCCTGTGTAAGTGACTAGAAAAGTAAACATATTGCTTTTTATAGGTACAGGGGGATGTTGCATAAATGTGTTGCAAAATATGCCTTTAACATGCATATTTACTGAATTGTGATTAATAGCAACTTTGCGATTGCTCGCCCTAACAGCCCCAATGATCAAAGGATTTAATTGTTCTTTAGGAATAAGGGTACACAGTACTGTGAGAAGATCACAACTGAACATCCCTAGAACATACACCTTGAAGGCCACACCTCACCATCTTCGTCGCAAGAGTAGATAGTTTAGCGTGGCAGGGTTTAGGGGGGCCCTTTTGAGCCCATTTTAAAAACCCAAGTTTGATAATTGTTTCTTGAAACTTAGAAATAAGGGGGCATCGACTACACTGCAGAATGTTGTGCCCATCAAATAGGCTACCTCTGTAAACAAATAATAATAAGATTAAAGGGGAATTCCACCCCAGAAATGTGATGTTTGCTATAAAATGAAGTGAATATGAAGAATCATGATCGAAAATCTGAGCCAAAACGGTAGAGCAATAAAAAGTTATGACAGGATGAACTTTGCTCCGATTTTTAGGATCGTTCGCAATTGCTATCGATCGTGACGTCACTTGCGAGCTGCAGCCATTTTGACTTCTACATGGTAAGCCTGGGTCGGAACGAACGGAATACCGGAATCCGTCCGGTGTGTGCGTGTTCCGGTAATGTTTTCTCCATTCCGGTATTCCGATGAAAATCACGGAAAACCTCTTTTTCCTCAAAAATTCATATTTTGTAGTAGAAAACTAACAGAAGAAAACAAATGACAAAAAAGTACCAGAAAGACGATGTCGAATGCAACTTACAACGACAAGAAATCCGCTGCGTTTATATGAAAGCCGATCTAACGATCGACTAGGCTAGCTACCCCGGCGCGCCCCGCACAGTCATGCAGCTGCTAGCGCTATCAGTCAGAGCTAGCTAGCTGCGCCGTACCATATCAAACGTTTCTCAAACGTTGACATCCAGTCCGCCCTCTATCGATATCGGTACTAATAATGCTCCGACACAGCCCGCCATATCACTCGTATACTTTGTGTGCAGGTTATGGGTCTATTTTCTTGCGCGAGATCGATCCGCCGGGAATTGGGGAAATCCCCAGCGGATGGATCTCGCGTAGGAAAATAGACCCTATAGCCTGCACGCAAAGTATAAGTTAGTGTTGACTTATTCGTGTCGTTGTATTAGCTTCAGTTCATGCAGTTTCGAGCGAGTTAGAAAATGTTCGAGATATAATCAGCGCATTTTTGTTGTTGCTGTTTTTGCAGGTAATTGTTCTCGTATTTATTTTAAAAGCCATACAAACATGTAAGTAAAATAAGAGACATTTTCGTTCCTTTTCGGCACTTTTTAAGAGTGCAACTTGCTTGCAAAGTCAAGGCAGTTGAGTTGGCCTGTCTCGCAGCGCGGGGCCTGCATGCCTGCGCTGCCGAAACCATGGCAGACCTTCTAGTGCGTGTTCGTTCCGTATCATTCATTGGCAGATTTTTTTTTTATCGGAACACCGGATTCCGACCGGCACAACACCGGCGGATTCCGGAACAAAAAAATTCCGACATGACTCAGGCCTACTACATGGACATTTTACAAAATTAAAATTTTCTTAATAACAAAGCAAATTTATGAGCTTACAAATTCCAAAGAGGTTGGCCCATCGATATTCTTCTATGAATTCGTGAAAACAAGCAGAGAAAATTTAATTTTTAGCAAAGAAAATGAGAAATAAGTGTATTTTCATGTACTAAAGCCATGGCGGGTTGCTCGTCAATGATGTTGCATATGGCGGCAATTTTGAAACGATCGCTCATTACTACATGATGTTCAAATAGGTATAACTCCCGTGTTTCTTGTCCGATTTTGATCAAATTTTGACCAATTATGCCTCTTATTCTGCTTATTCAAATAACAAATGGTTTTATCAGGCCCGGAATACTCCTTTAATAACTGAGCAAACAAATCTAAACTAATTGATGATTAGATACATGAAAGTATTGTAACTAACTAGTATTTCATTATCACTAAAAAATACTCACTCTGTCGGTCTTGGTTCGTTAGGGTTATCTAATATCAACAGTTTAATGGTACATATTTAACGGTTTGACTCTTTCATTCAACGTTTCATTATCATTGTAATAATGCTCCGAGCGCTTTGAGACTTAACTGTAATAAAGCGCTATATAAAAAATGGACAATTATTAATTATTATTGTTATTGTAAACTTTACAGCAGGAGTGAATGGGGGCGGGTGTTGGTAAACACATAACAGCATCAAGATTTGTGGCCATTTTTTGCCCCCATTATTTTTGTCCTTGTTGAGTGGAGGGTGATGGTGAAATAATTGTCTGTATTAACTGGATGGAAAAAAGAAACATGGCTATGATTATAAATGCAATTAAACATTTTGAACTTGTTCGTCGCATAATTTGTTATCATTTACTAACCTACATGTTGTAACTTCATCATCATTGCATGTGCATGCTTAAATTTCTCCTTCCAATCAAATCTCCTTTCTTCTTCTTATCCTTCTTTCTTTTTTCTTCTTCAGCTTAAAGTGATCCAATAACTTTGTCAAAGTCAATCAAAGCACTTCAAGCTTTCATACTTCTCTTGTACCTTGTTTTTTGGCTTTTGGTAACATAATAATGAAATAGGTTTTGATTTTCAAATGTCTCTCTCATTATGGAGATATTTAAGAATAAACTTAAAAGCGTTCTGGAACGATTTAAAAGTCAATTTGGGGCCAAAATTAGTTTAATATGGATACCATCTTGTAGATCAGAACCACCTTTGTGTAATACAGAATTTTCCAGAAATAATTATGTCTAACTTGGGGAATATTCATTGATTATACAAAAAAAAAAATTTAAGAGTGCTACATATGGTTTCATTGTGGATTTCTGATTACTGGTATCTTTGAAGTAAAAAAAACAAAAAACACTTTTCTTTCTCATCAGCAGACATGTGAGAGTAGCTTTAGTGATCCGTGTTCTGTTGCTATTGTGTGATCCCCCTGTTCATCAGAACTACAGTCAAACCTGTCTTAGTGGCCACCTGTCTATAGCAGCCAACCTGCCTATAGTGGCCACCAAAATTGATCCCCTGCAGAGATTAACAATGTAATGGAACCTGTCTATATAGAGGTCACCTTTCCACAGTGGTCACTCTTTTTGTTTCCCTTGGGTGGTTGCTATATACAGGTTTGACTGTACTTCCTTGCAATCATTTTCCTTTTGATATTGATGTTGTGTTTGTGTGTTTTTTGTCTGTTTGTTTGTTTGTTTGTATGTTTGTGTTGTGTTTGTGTCAATGTAATTTTCAATGTTCTACCTTTTACCTAGCAACTCCATCTCCTCCACCCTGCTCCCTACATTCCCTGCATCCCTCCTTAAAACATGGCCAAACCATCTCGGCGTTGCCTCCCTGACTACATCCATAAAACCTCCTCTTTGGTCTGCATCCTTGCCTTCTACCTAGTTTTAAACTCCATCCCTATATTCTTCTCCCTATATACCCTGTCTTCCTCCTTTAAACGTGCCCAACCCATCTTGTTCTTTCTTCTCTCAATCACTCCACCTGTGATACAATGTATCAATGTGCATTTATCAAATGTGCACTTTGTCAAATTCATCCCAAATCACTTAGAACTTCGACATTTCTGTTCTACATGTACCTCATTGTTTGGCTTATGGTAACAAGAGAATGAAATGGGTGTTGATTTTTCAATTGGCTCTCTAATTATGGATCAAATGAAAAGTATTCCGGAATGCTATTCAATTGTAGTTAAAATCATTGGTCAATAGCTCATTCAATCTTACATCAATTTGCACCTTTTTTTTTGCTAGGTATAACAGTGTTCCTTTTCTATGAAGCTATCACACATCAGTCAGGAGAATCTTACAGTAATGATTTTGATAAATGATAGAAGTCTAAATATCACTTTCAGAAAAACCATATAATCATAACAAAACTAATGAGACATTTAAAGAGCGCAAATTGTAGAGCATCATAGCGCTACTATCATTACCCCGGTCAATGGATAGATACACACTTCTATCACTCCTGCATACAAAGTGCACAATTTCCACTCCCTGGGGAGTTAATGGATCACCTTGAACTCTTGCATGGTACACAATGTTAAAGGTGCACCTGTAAAGTGTCAGATATTGCCCAAAATTACATTTGAGACTTCAATCCTGTACCAAAATCATTGTAAGATATGTCCGAATGATGTGTGAAAGTTTCATTGAAAAAGAACACTGCTTTCCTGGTTAAAAAAACAAACATTTGCGTCAGCTTTTACAACGAATTACTGTATGACGTCTATGAGGTTCATGACCGTTCATTAACGCTCTTGAGCTGAATGATTATCAATGATAGATATCGTCATACTAAAGGGGCATTTTAAAAAATCTAACCCTATTTTATTCTTCTCTTACCATAAGCCAAACAACACGGTAGAAGAGAAATGTGAAAGCTCCAAGTAATTTTCGTGGAGTTAGACACTTTACTGGTTTCACTTTAACATTCCCATCCACCCCTCATAGCTATTGAAACTAGTAGCGTTATTGTCAACTTTCGTCTTAAACTTTGTGGTAGTTAATGTTGTTTTGTGTCATTGTCTGTTTTCTAACTGATCTTTATGAATTAATAATGCTATAATGTATATATGTTGGAAATTCATTTTAGTCTATTCTTTGTTTTGTGAAGGGGGATGCCATACATGTATACATGTCATTCTAACAAATCTATATTTGCATGATTCTACTATTGATATTGTAGATTTACTTTTTAAAATCAATATCCAGTTTGCTTTGTATTTTAGAATGTATGATGCATCTTTTTCAATAGGCCAAGGCTATTACCCTTTATATCCATTTGTTAACAAAACATAATATTTTGTTCAATTTTCTATGACTGGTATATTTGGCCAAAAAATAAAAATGTAATGGGTGATGTGTTTTTTGTTCAAATGATATAAAGTGCAATCTATATGGCAAAATTAGATTAAAATGAACTTAAATCTATTAAATCTTATTGTCCATCAAATCTGTTAGTAACAAATGTATATGCCCTTTTCCTTTTTAAAATCATATTTTGAAGATAATTTACTTTTGAATTACTTTGAATTTTCTTTGATTAATGATATTATAAATATGAAACTCTTTAATTAATAAAAATTACATACATGCATGTGTATAATGCAAATTTGTGAACGTTAATTTTACTATTTTGCAGTCATGCCCCCTAATTTATACTGTTTTCAATATTCATCATGTTTATGAATATGCAAATTTATGTTTAATGTTACTCTTTTTCCAGTCCCGCCCCCTAAGCTGTACTCCCCGCCCCCTCAGGAGATGCAGGAGAGGAAGCCGCCCGATTACGAGATAGCAGCTGCCAGAGCTCGTAAGTATTGCAAATAATTAACAAAAATGAACTTTTTAGTTACTTTTCTTTCTTTTCTTTTTTAGAGGGAGATGGGCTTTCTCTTTTTTAGCATTTTGGGGACTTAATCCTCAAACTTTGTATTTATTATTTGAGGGAGTGATTCTCTTTTACATATTTTGAGGGGGGTGGAGTCTCTCTTTAAGCATTTTTGGGTTTAAATATCCTAACTTTTTATTTACTATTTTGAGGGGTCTCTTTTTGTCGTTCGGGGCGGGGGCTAAATCACCAACTTTTTATTTCCTTTTTAAGGGGGTTCTCTTTTTTTGCATTTTGGGGTTTAAATATCCAAACTTTTTATTTACTATTTTGAGGGGGGGGTTCTCTTGTTATCATTTGGGACTAAATCACCAACCTCTTTTTTACTAAAAGAAAATCGACAAACATTCAAATGTCATACCAAAATTTCAACCTTCAGATGTAAAAGATAATGTTAGAGTTATATGATTAAAACTATTTAAAACTATTGTTAGAATCAATGTAGTTTATGCTAGGTAAGAAAGGTAGAAAGTGTTTTTTCTCTATCATCTAGTTTTCTGCACAATAGAAAGAATATTTTATTATACTAAGATTGCATCCTTCATGCGACATAATATGAAATGTCCAGAAAGAAATAATGACCCCATTCTTCTTCAGTATGAATTCATTGTTGCCAATTCATAATTTGTAATAATCAAATTTCTTCACATATCCTCTTCATTGCTGCCATTACAGTTATCATTTCTTAAAGCCTTCAGAAAATTAAGATCATTTTAAACGATTCAAAACAGAATTAGATTTGAAACATTTGTCACAGTAACTGCTTCATTTTCCTTTAATCCATGAATTAAAGCAGGGATGCCAGTTTTCAGGCCCTGGGCACTTACAACTTCAGGCTTATTTGTATGAAATTGCACACAAATAAGGTATCAAGACTCCATTTTCAGTCTCTCGACTTGCAGGTCACTGGCATCCCTGTTAAAGATCCCTGTGCGTGCATTATTCAAACCACTTTCTTTCTCCACATCAATTTCACCGTCCATTTAATATTTCTCGCAACGTTTTCCATTCTAGCTAAGGCTTGGATTCTTTGAAGAGTGGATAATGAAGATTTAAAGTATGGAAGGTGACAGAATATCAACTTTATATATATCAACAAGTCTAGTGCAGTGTTGTAGTCACAGAAATCTAGATATCCCCCCTCTGATTTATACGTCTTTGGAAGTGATTGTTAATGTCTCTATTACAGTCCTAATGTGAAGCTGTTCCATCTAGGTTTCATACACCCCACTCTCAAATTCCATCGCATACTCACTATGGCCAGAATTCTTAAACAGAGTGCTAAATTTAGGGCTGGGCAAAAACGCGTCATTTGACATAATTTCTCTAGTCCGTGGGCTAAATTTAACCCAGGGATTAATATGGGTATTTCTAACAGTAAGTTAAGAATTCTACCAGGGGTTTAGAATAAGTAAAGGTTAAATTTAACTCTCTTCCGAGATTTCCGGCCAATGTGAAGCTAGCTGTTCCATCTAGGTTTCATACACCCCACTGTCGAATTCCATCGCATACTCACTATGTATCCATTTCATTGCATTTCATTCAGTTTCATTTCATGAAGATTACATCATATAAATAATCATATTCATCATCATATTTATTCTGATATGATAATGCTGCATCTTGATAGTGTTGATATATTTGAGCATTGCTTTGTTATTTATTTGCTTGTGTGCATTCTTTGTACTTGGCACCTTTATATGACAGACATTTGCATGGTTCGTTATAGAAGTGTGAGATTGGGCGGGGGGGGGGGGGTATTTTGCATGTTTCACTATTTCACTATACATACATGTACAATGACTGTTAAATTTCTGATTTTGGAGCCGGGGAGAATGTTTGATTTCACGCTCGTAAGATATTTCTTAGCTCGAATTCCGTGAACTGCAAATTTATTAAAATTTGATGTTTACAAAAAAATCATGAAAATATTATAGTCATCATAAAGTGAGCAAAATAATAACTTTTAAGATTGTCTGCACAATTGGGTATTTTTATTGTTATTTGTATTCTACAAATAAAAATGACAAGAGAAGATACATGTTTGAGTAAATGTTTTATTGATGTTTTATCCAATCCATAAATGATAGGGGGGAAATCCCAAGTGAATAATGCATTAAACCTTGGAATAACGCATGCATGCATATAGAGTACCCGAGTAGTGTTGTTGCATGCTTTCGTTATACATGTACATGTATCACAGTAAGGGTTCTAAACAACTTGTCCTTCGCTTCAGGCTTTTGGTAGTGGGTTGGAGCTGGCCAATTGCCTTGTTAGCAACCACTCATTTCTGGCTTGCCTGACATAGTTTAGAACCACTACCCATGGCAATGAATAGCCGTTACATCACACTTCGGTACACTTCGGTACTCTATTCTCTCTCGTATAATGGTGCCAGTCTGTTGAATATTTTTTTACCATGTTATCACAGCCAATGCATAGCAATATACAGGGCGTTATGCATCAAAACAAACAGTTCTCGCTATCGCCATTTACCACTTTCAATGGACTCAAAATCGAACCTCCAAATAAATCATTTTATCCCAATGATTATGTTTGTGATTTTAAAATTCATTCATAATGCTTACCAGGCTTTTGCTTGGAGATAAGCTCAGAATCTTACCTATTTTTCCATCACAGATGAACTACCACAACAGATATTTATTTGTAATTATGAGTTCATCCCTCATGCTTACTAGGTTTTGGGTAGGGATGAGCTCAAATCATACCCATCATTTTATACTCTATAAAACCCACAATAGAACTTTGTGATTTTTAGTTTATACCTCATGCGTACTAGTCTATAGCTTGGAGGCGCTAGCAAGCTCAGAACCTTTCCTTTTTTTTTCATTTAGTATATAGAACCCAAAATATAATTTTTTTGTGTGATTTTGAGTTTATCCCTGAACTATTGCGCAACTGTTTGTTTTCATGCATATGGCTCTAAAAATGTTTGCTTGTTTTTGTTTTTATTGATTTCCTCATGACCTTGCCTGATGCTCACCCATGTCATGTACTTTTTTCCATGTTTCACGTTTTGTTTCGTAGGAGACTTGCCCCGTAATAGTGAATCTTGCGATTTCTACGACTCAGGTATGTCTTAATGTGCTCTTAACCCAATGTGTACAGGAACATGGTGGGTCTTGTACAAAGTCCATGGGAGTTTCAGAATCTCAAAGGGAAGGAGTTATAAAAATCAAAGTAAAAACAACAAAAAATACATTTTCAGTAAAGACTTGTTTTCTTTATTAAACCGATTGTTGGCGAGGGAGATACATGTATACAGTTATTTCTGGTTGATTTTTAATAGAACATCTATGTTTACAAGTACAGATGTCAAAATTAATGCTTCAAACTTTCACGGTTTTTTAGAAGTTGAAGTATTGCACTGAAGTATTATTGTAGGCTTGGCAGCCATGTTGAGCATACATGTTGAGCATACATGTTGGATCATGGGATCAAAGTTCAATATTGATCGCGGAGGGTAACAATAGAAAAGATTTGGTTTATGATTATTTGTTTAAGTGAGTGTTTGTCAGAGTTCTGTATTTGCTTACTCCACCCACCTGTATGTATTAAACCATGACTATTGTGCAAATATGTATATGTTTATATATGTTTGCTACCAGTCATAAACACTGTATACAGTTGATATCATTAATCCTTACAACTATGTGCATATGCACCCAAGGTAATGTTTGTACTCAAATTGAAATCATGCATTTTCCACATATTGCAACTCAATGTTTTTGTTCCACATGCAAATACACCTGAAAGAATTCATTTTTGTCTAAAAACTGACAAATAAGTTCAGAATAGAATGTTAAAGTTCTTTCACTTTTAATTCTTGTGAAATTGTCTCTTCAATTTAAACATTTAAGCTGCGTAATGACTCATAAATTCATTTTTTTTCCTGTGAGAGCCTTTTTTATTTCAATGCATGAGCATGCCATGAATGCCAAATTTATATTAGTGACATGAATTGTTTGACATGACTATAAGTATAATTGTTTTCATGAATTCCATATCACGCCTTTAACCAGTCAAGCCCCCTCACCTCTGTGCAATTATTTATTTAAAGTAGTTGTATCGTCAATTCCAGAGGGCGCTATTAGAAGACTCACTGGGCAGTGCCATGCCTTTGTAACCTGGCGAGTTGGTGCATATTAAAGCGAAACACTCACACAACTCAACAACTTTGTGTTAATGACAAAGCGCATATTAATGCTAGGCCTCCCTTTGAGTTCTTTAAAGGGGAGCAAAACACTATCATTTTTGCTTACTGTTACTGATAAGCGCATAATTCCTGTCACTTCTAGTTGTACTTTTCCTCTTGGGAATTACTAATTATGGAAATAATCAATGTTTATGAAACCATTATCAACTGTTTTGACTGACGACTGGCATGACTGGAGGTTGCCATGTTTGCCAACTATACCATATGAAACGTCATCTGACCTTGCATCAACAAATACGGGTTACATAACCACTGGCATAGCAGCAGATTCAACAACAGCAGTTACATAACCTTCTTTTGTTAGTGCACGCTCAGTTGCGCTCAGATGTCGTTTCTTGCGGTACCGTTGGAAACATGGCAGCCTGCAGTGGTCAGTCAAAACAGTTGATAGTGGTTTTAAAAACATTGATTATTTGCATTATTAATGATACCCAAGAGGAAATATAAGAGTCAAAGTGACAGGAATTCTGCACTTATCAGTAACAGTACGCAAAATTTCCCAGCGTTTTGTTTCCCTATAAGAAGTGCCCTCTTAAATGACGAACAGTGACTTTAATCCACAATGTATACATGTACATTTGTCTAACACAGCGTCATGTCTTCATTTTATGAATTTCCTTATTCCTTGATGTTTAATAACAAACAAAAAATGATTCAAGAATCAAGTTGAATATGGAAGTGAATCTTGTGCACGGTCTGTTGTTCAGTTTATAAAGTTTTGTGTTTGTTTGTTTTTATATACAGGATCATTAAAATAATCAAAACAAAATGTTTATGAATTTTTTTTTTAAATACTCTGTATCAGTAATATTTTTTAAATTGTTGATACAATATATTTCCATTTCTTACAAACTATCTTTTTTTCCCCATTTTTCTCAACAGATAATGAACAGGTCTCTGTTGTATGATGTCCACCCTGTCAGAAGTAGTCTTCATCGTCGTCCTCCTCATCGTAGTCATTGTCGACATCGTCATCGTCGTAAAACGCACTACCCTGCACCAGTCCTCATTGAGTCATTCCAGAACGAACATAGATACTGAGGAAAGAGCTCAGACCATACTCTCCTTATCGACCGACGGTGTCTTCTTTTGATCACACCGACATCTCACGAACTGCAAACTCTTGCAATCTCCCTCTCGGTTGTTGGGACGAACCAGGTGATGAAACTAAAAGACATAAACCCACACCATAGGGGCTCTGTGATGCGAATGGGAGTTTTGACATGGAACAAACTGGCTTAAATGATCACGTTAGAGCTCATAAACTTGTATGAATGAGCCAGCAGGTTGTGTAGGACACCACACACCACATGGAGGAATAACTCTGATTGAGGGAGATGTATTGTGCCAGCTCCGCGGACGTCCCTTTCGAATACAAGGTGTGAATATTTCTCCTCCAGCCCGGCAAAGGTCTAGCCACCGTAACACCACCATGCATGTAGTTTGGGAAGTTTCACCCTGTACTAGTCCAGTGTCTTTGTGCAAAAGTCAGCTGTTCATGGTCTCTGTTAACTCCTTTCCCACTGGAACCCGGTTGGATATGTACAAAGTTTATGTGGATTTCAGACTCTGGAAGGAAACGGGTTGAACATTGGACACTTTAACATTTAAATGTGTTGCCAATTTGTGCGCAAAAGACACTCCTGGCTACAATTGAGGCTCAACATGCGTTGCCAATTGGTGAATGTACAGTAGATACTCCAGACAGATGTTGGCTCTGGACATGTGTTGCCAATTTGATGCTACCATCATTAGCAGGAGATCTTTCTATTTCATGTGTAACTTTGTTAATATGACTCTTGTGTTTTATTAGCATGTGCAATCTATGTGAACTTGTTTTTACACACACACAAAATTAGACATTATTTTGTCCATGCAGACATTTGTCAAACAGAAATGAACATATGTGAAGAGGAAAAGAAGGAAATAATGTAATGCTTTGATTTTTGTACAAAGCAAAGCATTCTTGATAATGCCTGAGCTTGTCTTTAAAGCAAGAATTAACACTTTTTGTTAATTCCTCCAAGCACTATTAAATTTCAATTGTTCAAACATATTATGCTCATTTATGTGCATTTCGGGGAACAAGGTAGGTGTAGGGAATTTTTGACTATTTTTTGTAAGATTTTATAGATGTATTTATTCAAAGATCTGTCAAATAGAATGAAAAGGCCTGAAATAAACACATGCCCGCTGGCCCAGGGCCACTAAAATCAGCTCTGGATCACCAACCATTCATTAATCCAAATTTTGCTTGCCCGATAGCAATATGGCTACCCGTTTCAATGGAATTCTTCATGTATTTCTTTGTTTGGGGCCATTAAATTACGTTTTCAGGAAATTAACAATGAAGAAATGGTGATAGTACTGGCCCGACTAGGCCATAGTCACACGGAAAGGGGATTTATTTTGAGCATTGCTTTAGCATATTTTGGCAGTATTTGATACCCTGCTTGGTGTGCAAACAATGTTAAGTAACATTTCTTTAAAATCAAACATACTTCTTAAATCTTAAGATAATTTGTAGGAATTTTCTGTACTGGAAACTTGCATGGTATACAAGACCTACAATTTTTTTTTCTTTTTCCGAAGTCTTAATAATCTTGTACCATCCCTTTTATTATACAATTGCGGAACATCAGAAAGAGGTGTTCTGGTCAGCATTCTCTACCAACGCATGCCCAGGACAACCAAAGCGTGCCCAGACTTGGCATGCATGGCTAAAAGAACCAATGTTCTATGCAAATTGTAAAGACCATCGGTTCTTTTAGTCATGCATGCCAAGTCGTCGGCAGGTGTTGGTAGAGAATGCCTTTCTGGTCTAGTGGACCTGCTCTTCTGGTCTAGGAGCCCTGCTCTTCGCACAAATGGGCCCGGGTTCGAAACCTAGGCTGTGTCTCTCGGATGGTGACATTAAAGGGTGGTCCCATGCACAAACAATCTTAATTATTGATATTCTAGTTCAAAAAAAATTTATTTTCACACAATCAACTTACTTTTTTGAACTACCAATTTCACAATCAGATGAATCTTATCAAGGATTTATTGATATTCTGTTGTAAACAACCAAAATTACCCTCCTTTCCTGGGATTTGAAGAAGAAAAAAATGATTTCAACAAACTCTTGGATTCTGTTGAATTTAGATTAAATCCAGTATTTAAGCCTAACCAATCCCCAAACGAAGAAGGTGCTTGTTTTTTTTCTTCTGCTCTATCCAGTGCAATTTCGTTGATTTTTGTTTTAAATTACAACATTGCAGAGATAATCCAGTTCAGTTCCGTTTGTCTATGTTGATCATGTTGTGTGTCAATCGCCCATTTTCCGTAGAAAATTACCTAGCCTTATTAAAATCAAGAAGACAGAGACTTGATTCATTATCTTTTTTTTTCATTTTGTGGCTTGTAAATATATTATATATTACTAGTGATGGCTGCACAAATTGACAAATCCAAAGACTTTCTTTTCTTCTTTTTTCAAATTAAAAGTTATGATGTGATGATGCATTTTTGCTGATATCTTAAATGTAAAGTCAGAATGGACTATCATTGCCAGTTTCCATCAAGGATTAACGCTGCAAAATATGGCCTATTATTGTAAGCCAGGCCTTTATTTGTTATGTAGTCCCACCTGTGACGTTTTTTGCTGGTCTAAAGAAAAAGTCAATATGGGACTTGCACAAAGACCTTCAGTATTCTTCCACATGTGCACCTAAAATACTGTAATCCATTGTGTCAGCCAGTTTATAGAAAAAGCTGACCAAAAAGGGTGATCTTAACTCCAGTTTTGTATATCTCGATCTATTTATTTCCAAATGAAAATATGTTGAAAAGACAATTACACGGTTAGATGATATGCACAAATGCACATACAGTGGCATAGGGCAAACGAGAAATTAATGTGAAATTAAGTACCGGTATTTAATAAAAACATTGCTATGTCACTGTGCACGTAGTTTCTACTACTTTTATCTGTGGAACATTTTATGGGGTGACATCAGAAAAGATATTTGCTTTTATTGCAAGAATTGAATAGCAATGTCACATGAATTTGTGAATTATGAGCACTGGTGGGTGTACTCGTATTGAAACTGTGAGATTAAGCATTTAGGGGAATTAATGCCTTCTATTTAAGCGACCTGAACGCCCCAAATTGAAGTACAGCATCTTGTGTTATTATTCAAGCAATTGTAGCCTTTTCGTTCCATCGATCTTGTACATTTTGGACGCTTCTGTGGGGTCAGCATTGACAGCTGTATTATATTGTGTAAGAATTGTAATTTTTTTCTCAGATTTATTTTCTTGATTATGAAAAAAGCAGATGATCACGTTAAATATTTTGTCCATGTCACTCGTGCAATCTTTCTTCCATTTGATTGGTCGAAAAACTTTACACTATTATTGAGAGTAAGTAGTATTGAAGAAGAGTTAAATATTGTGCATACTATTATTGTCATGTAATATACATGAGTGTATAAAGTTGGCTAATGTTGTAGATTATGTGGATACAAAGCTATCATCACCTTGTGTTGATGAAGAACAAGTTTATTTGTTTGTATATTCATTTCTTTTTTTGCAAATTGTGTATTATAGAAGATTAAATAAAAACCAACAGCCTTTTTCATTCCGATACACTTGTGTGAAAGGAGAACGACCATGCCATTGATGAGTATTTATTGTTAAATACCATGAATCATTGGGACCCATACGATTGACCTAACATTGACTTTTAATATTGACTTTTAGAACCTGAACTCTCCAAATTAATCATCTGTAACTATAAAAAGTGGTATTGATTTAGGGATTTCTACATGTAGATACCTTTCTTCTTACTTTATATAAATCCTCATGCAAAAATAGTCCATGTATTTGTGATAATTTATCTTTTCCACATACATTGAACTTATTTGTATTGTGTTGTTAATGCTATACATCCCTTAATACAGCTCCTAATGTGGAAAGGCATCCACATTTGCACTACCTAATTAGGAAATGTGTTATTTATATACATACAATTTTGTAACACAACGGCGCTGCTTCCAAAATGATATAAAGTTATTGACTTTTGTCTTTTTCGTCCCCTTTTAAATTACGTCAGAATGTTAATCCCAAGAGCAGAGATTTCTAGAATATCTATTAGATCATTCCAATCAAACCTGTCTACAGCAACTACCTGCCCATAGTGGCCACCAAAAGAGAAAAACAATGTAATAGAACATGTTGATAATTGCCACTGTCTGCAGTGGTTATTTTTCTTGATTCTTTTTGGTTGTCACTATGCACAGACTTGACTGTACATTCTGAATATCTATGCCCATTATAAATTAATTATAATCGCATCAATCAATTTCATATTTTCACCTTTTTTATCACTTTCCAATTGTAGGTTATGTTGGCCAAGAGTTGTTCATTATATGTTTTGGCGTCAACCGATAATAAAGTGGTCCGAAACGTTGAAGAAATTGTTAAATCAATTCTATGTTAGAATTGTGACGGATACAGTATTTGGGTTTTCGTTGTAATTGTTTCCTTTCATATACATTATCCACAGTTTTCACATGTCTGTGCAAAGTATTTCAAGTTATGATAATGTTAGTGTACACGACATTACCACACATGAATATACTGTTAACCGTTGTAAATTCACTTATCTATGCACTAATTGTATCATCCATTAAATATGGATTGAAACTCTCTATGTACAGTATACTATAACACTTTGAAACAGTCATTTTCTCAGAATAACGTACAATGATTGCATGTACTGGAACAGGAGTAAAAGAACATCAGTATTTATCATTTTTCCGCCAAAAATTTAGATTAATTTCTGTTTCGTTTTCAGGTCAAGTAAGCTGGGAAAAAAACTCCTCCTACCTTTATCATACAATTCATTCTCAATGTATTGTTTCCTCATTATACTCTCAGATAAACTACATAAATGTGGCTTTATGGGACTGAGCAATCGTATCTGATCGTATGATCATAGCCTAATGGTAGAAGTAAGATAAAAGTTTGATTAGTAGCAATGTGCTTTTCATGATAACTCTGTGTCGGTATTTTTCACACAATGTAATTCATGTTGTAACAATTGCGCATTCTCTGTTTTAATGCCGTTGCACTCTCTATTGTTCAATTTTACTGTAAATAGCACTAAATCTATGTATCCATTTATGTATTTTTAATTGCAAACTCTTTTTAAAATATTCAGTGCATCATAAACGAAGGCCTGGGACCACTATAGTATGAAAAAGTATGGCCGTGTATTTATTTAAAAAACAAAACAACATGTTATTGGGAAATTCCATGGAACATGGAAGCTTTGGAGTACATTGTATGAAAATGTTATGATTGCTTGATCTTCCGGTGATGAGGAAATATTAAAAAAGTGCATAGAAAGGGAAAAGTAGTACTTGTGCTTTTGTCTTTTATTTTGAGTGTCTTAAGACAGCCACTTTATTTTTAACTTAGAACATATGATGGATTTTGTATTCATCACTTTATCGCACATTAAAAAAACATGAACACAGGAAGCAAAATAAATACAGGTCCAGGTCATGGCATATTACTGGCCACGCAGGACAGAATAGGAGAATACAGTACATTACCATACACAATTATATAATGAGTGAGGCCTGTAAAGTGTCAGATATTGCCCAAAATGACATTTGAGACTTCAATCCTGTACCAAAATCCTTGTGAGATATGTCCGAATGATGTGTGAAAGTTTCATTGAAAAAGAACACTGCTTTCCTGGTTAAAAAAGCGAAAATATGCGTCGGCTTTTACAACGGACGTTTATGAGGTTTATGACCGTTAACGCTTTTGCGCAGAATGATAGATATCGTCATACTAAAGGGGCATTTGAAAAAATCTAAACCTATTTTATTCTTCTCTTACCATAAGCTAAACAACACGGTAGAAGAGAAACGAGGAAGCTCCAAGTAATTTTCGTGGAGTTAGACACTTTACAGGCCTCACTTTAACATTACCACAACAAGACTAGAACTTAACTTCAATAAATTAATAATATCAGTATTCGTGGTAGGAACTTTCTTATGAAAGGAAAGTTGAGAGTTCTATTCAAAGAAGAACAAAATACAAATGTCTACTTCTGTTCAGTAATGTGTTATTGTGTTTCTTTTAACCCATTGACTGGGAGAACCTGGTGGGTCCTGAATTGTCTCTATTTGGGAATTGCAAAATATATCAGTGAACAGGTTAAAAGGGGATATTCGCTAACAAGGAGTAGTGGCAATATTATGCATTTGTCTCTGTGAGTGTGTTTTTGTTTATGTGTGCGTGTGTGTGTGTGGCCAATGCCAACTGAGTTTTGAAAACTCTAAATAATTGGCCCCAAATCAAGGCAGCCTCCAGTGATCAGTCAAAGCAGTTCATAGTGGTTACAAAAACATTGATTATTTCAGTTATTAGTGATACCCAAGAGAAATATAGGACTTGACGTGACAGGAATTATGCAGTTATCAATATTAACAGTAAGCACCAATTGCAAAATGTAGGCAAAAAGAGCCATTAAAACACAAGAGGGCGCTTTCTAAAAAGGCATTGGTTTCAACCATTTTTCATACGAATTTATGCATGTGATGTTTTATTGAAATAATGATTAAATAGAGAGATCATCAACAACTATTTTTAAAAAGCTTTTGACAATTTTTGAAAAAGTGCAAGCATTTTTTAAATTTTTTGAAAAAATCATCTAATTATTTGGGCCCCAAATAATTATAAAATCAGATATATTTATTGATATTTCAGCCGTTTCTGGGTCGATTTTGACCAAATAAAGTTTATTCTGCCATTAAAATTGCATGTTCTCTCAAATTCGACACTCAGTTTTTCATTACCTCACAAAAAATTGTGATGTGCAGCACCCTCTCTACCAAAACTAAACTACCCCTTTAAACTGATACATATTGTGCAGGGATCTATTCATTTATCCTCCCTCTGAACAAAAGGACTTTCTTGAGATCTAAGCCAGTGGATAGGGGTTAATTGCTCTAAAATCTTGATTTTCCACGACATAAAAAAGGTAGTAGGGCAGCTTTAAAGGGGACCACTACTCAAAGAACAACACAGGCTTAATTATGTTTTGGTACCGTTGTTTGATATTAAATAGATGTCCAACACTTTACAAAGAGTTTTGCAATTCATAAACAATAATAATTAATTACCAACACTTACGGAACCAACAGTGCCTCATGGTTCCGTATGCGCCAAACGTCTGCGAGTGCGCCAACGACGTTTGGAGGACAATAGAACCATGGAAGATGCGTACGTCCTATAGACAATAAATAATCTTCTTCTGCAGACCCATGAACACATATACTTTATTAGTATGGTGATGAGTTTTTCAATTTGTCTGGAAACGGCTATTTTTCTGAACTTGTTGGTGGAACGGACTACTAAAAATATTACCTTTCATTTATGAGAATATTTTTTGGGGTGTTGGTTCCCTTTAAAATTCTGAAACAATCATGCCCTACACTCTTATGACAGAGAGAGAATCATGGAATCCACCTAGAAGGAATCGTGCAAAATTCTCATCAAAAGGTTAAATTTAGCACGGTGCTAAATGCGTCGTTTTACGTCATCAGTGGGTTAAGTTTAGACACACTGTTTATGGAAGGCCGAGCAAGTCTCTCTTGGCATTTTTCAAAGGGCAATGAAACTATGGCTTTCGCTATTATTAATCGTTTAGAGGGTGAACAGACATTTTATTTGATACATTACTTGGCAATTTTGGCCTCCTGGATCCCATTGAAATCCTTACGTGTACATACCCACATTTTACTAATTCTTACGGCGGCAAAAGGTGATGGGAGCGGCCATGTTATTGTAATTGCCCGACATGCTTTGAAAACTATGACTGTGTGTGCTATGGGCCGAACAAAAAGCTTTTCACTAATTTGCAGGACTCGTCAAATCATCTACAAGTATTCAGACAATGGATTGAATAGGTGCTATTGAAATGCATTAGTGCATTATCACTGACCGTAAGTCCGCACACACCTAATAATGGCGGCCTCCAGTGTTCGCATGAATAGTGGTATTAAAACCCGATAGAGTTTTCACATATTTATCCCAAAGCAGAAATCTGAGTCGGAGTTATGTTATATATGATAAAAAAGGCATATTACGATGTATCAAGTAGGATAAACTCTATACTTGAATTGAATTGCCCTTTAATTTGTCCTTCATTTAGTAAGCGCTTTCTCAGTTTCGACAGCAGAGGTATACAGGGTGGCCAAAAAAAAACCGGAACGGGGCACTTCCCAAAATAAAGTAACATAATAATTATGTCCATCGGATAGTGTGTCTTTTCCAATGAAAAACGATACCTCGAACAGTCATTTTGGACGTGTAGTTTTTGTTTTAGGGCGCTTTGAGTGAGTATTGTCAGGTTCCCATTTTTGTCAATTTTTACCAAGTCAGTGTCTGATTAATGAGACTTACTGCCCGTCATACTATCGGCACACAGCTGAATGCACACTAACAATAGCGCGCGGATTGCCCGCGTGTTCAATGGTATGACGGGCAGTAAGTGCGATTTACCAGGCACTGACTTGGTAAAAATTGGCAAAAATGGGAACCTGACATGGTGTTACTCACAGCGCCCTAAATCAAAAACTACACGACCCAAATAAGTGTTCTTGGTATCGTTTTTCATTGGAAAAGACACTCTATCCGATGTACATAATCATTTTGTTACTGTATTTTGGGAAGTGTCCCGTTCCGTTTTTTGGGGGCCACCCTGTATTGAGGTTTCCCCGCAAGATCAATCCATATATCATCAAGACGAAAAGTCAAATAAATCTGGCAAAATCGACGATAAACTTCAGCTGTCTTAACACTTTTCAAGACTTTCTAATTCCTGCGAATTAAGCGTACAAATAAGCGTCAGGCCGCGCCCCAATCCACGTCAAATCAACCAGTGGTGTTCACCCGACCCCCTTCAAATTTGCTAAAATTCGCACCAAATGTTCCCCCAAGTGTCTCACGGAAAATTCTGAAATATTTTGCCCCAAGGTCAAACGGTTGCTAAGATACGGCCTCACCTAGCAACCAATACGCGATTCTTAAAAGGTGTTATACAAAAATCAGCCATTTTCAACTGCCCCTCACAGCTAAAGTGAATGAGGGAGCAAGCTAAATTTTTGTAAGTTGAAAGAACATTATTATCTGTAAAAGTTTTAAAAAAAAAAAATTTGCTACGAAATTTCATTTTCGCGTACGAGGTCATCAAAAATGACCTTAAGTCGTAAAATTTAAAATTTCGGACAGTGTTTAGGGGTCAATAAAATAAATATGACAACAAATAAAGCAAAAGTAAGAATGTAAATCAATTTAAAACAACTCTCTCTAAAAGCACACAAAAAATCAGCACAAAAATGGTTCCGTTTTCGTGTAGGGCGCCCTCAAAGTCTGAACATATCAGAAATCAGCAAAGTTGAAGGTCAAAGTTCACCTTAAGTCCAACCTAGTAGAAGCATGAAAATTGGTGAAATGATAGACATTCATCTATATTTCAGGGTACCTCCAGCACAAATTTGCTTCCGAAATGTTATCTAGCTTAAAAACGCACACGGGAAAATGAGGTTAAACACTGTTACGCAACCATTTATTGCCCTTAAGTGGTTTTCAGGGGTTTTTGAAAGCTTCTGTGAAAAAAACTAATCATGCTGCTAGGCTCATTTTAGCATGTCTGGTAGTCCTTAATGGGTACTTCAAGAAAATGCATACATTGGGTAGGTTTTCTTAGAGGATTGACCTAAAAAATGCATCTGAAAATTGTTAGAAAACACGTTTTTTACAATTATTGTCAATTTTCTGGTAACGTGCCTGTGTTTACAGGCACTTTCAAACTTCAATATTTGTAAGATGGAAAGTGACATAAAGCTCATATCTTCTAATCTGGTAGACATTCATCTATATTTTAGGGAACTATCAGTGAAATTTTGCTCCCGAAATGTTATCTAGTAGAAAAATGCTCACAAAAATGGGGTCAAACACCATTACGCTATACCATTACGCTACCATTTATTGCCCTCAAGTGGTTTTCAGAGGATTTGGAAAGCGTCTCTGAAAAAAAGTATTAATGCTGCTAAGCTCATTTTGGCATGTCTGGTAGTCCTTCATGGGTACTTCAAGAAAATGCATATGTTGGGTAGGTCTTTGTACAGCATTGACCTTGAAAATGCATTTGAAAATGGTTAAAAACACGTTTTTTTACAATTGGTCTATTTTCTGGTAACGTGCATGTTTTTACAGGCACTTTCAAACTTAAATATTTTTGAGATGGAAAGTGGTTCATAGCTCATATCTTCAAATCTGTTAGACATCCATCTATATTTTAGTGAACAACTAGTAAAATTTTGCTTCCGAAATGTTATCTAGCATAAAAACGCACACGAAAATGAGGTTAAACACTGTTACGCAACCTTTTATTGCCCTGAAGTGGTTTTCAGGGGTTTTTGAAAGCTTCTGTGAAAAAAAATAGACATGCTGCTAGGCTCATTTTAGCATATTGTCTGGTAGTCCTTCATGGGTACTTCAAGAAAATGCATACATTGGGTAGGTTTCATACAGCATTGACCAAAAAAATGCATCTGAAAATGATTAAAAAACGTTTTTTACAAGAAAATAGACAAATAATTGTAAAAAACATGTTTTTTAACCATTTTCAGATGCATTTTTACAGTCAATGCTGTAGGCAACCTACCCAATGTATGCATTTTCTTGAAGTACCCATGAAGGATTACCAGACCTGCTAAATTGAGCCTAGCAGCATGTCTAGTTTTTTTCACAGAAGCTTTCAAAAACCCCTGAAAACCACTTCAGGGCAATAAAGGGTTGCGTAACAGTGTTTTAACCTCATTTTCGTGTGCGTTTTTATGCTAGATAACATTTCAGAAGCAAAATGTTACTAGTTGTTCACTAAAATATAGATGGATGTCTAACAGATTTGAAGATATGAGCTATGAACCATTTTTCCATCTCGAAAATATTTAAGTTTGAAAGTGCCTGCAACATGCACGTTACCAGAAAATAGACCAATTGTAAAAAAAACGTGTTTTTAACCATTTTCAAACGCATTTTCAAGTTCAATGCTCTACAAAGACCTACCCAACATATTATGCATTTTCTTGAAGTACCCATGAAGGACTACCAGACATGCCAAAATGAGCTTAGCAGCATTAATACTTTTTTTCAGAGACGCTTTCCAAATCCTCTGAAAACCACTTGAGGGGCAATAAATGGTAGCGTAATGGTGTTTGACCCCATTTTTGTGAGCATTTTTCTACTAAGATAGCATTTCGGGAGCAAAATTTCACTGATAGTTCCCTAAAATATAGATGAATGTCTACCAGATTAGAAGATATGAGCTTTATGTCACTTTCCATCTTACAAATATTGAAGTTTTAAAGTGCCTGTAAACACAGGCACGTTACCAGAAAATTGACAATAATTGTAAAAAACGTGTTTTCTAACCATTTTCAGATGCATTTTTTAGGTCAATCTTCTAAGAAAACCTACCCAATGTATGCATTTTCTTGAAGAACCCATTAAGGACTACCAGACATGCTAAAATGAGCCTAGCAGCATGATTAGTTTTTTTCACAGAAGCTTTCAAAAACCCCTGAAAACCACTTATAGGCAATAAATGGTTGCGTAACAGTGTTTAACCTCATTTTTGTGTGCGTTTTTAAGCTAGATAACATTTCGGAAGCAAATTTTCGCTGGTGGTACCCTAAAATATAGATGAATGTCTATCATTTCACCAATTTTCATGCTTCTACTAGGTTGGACTAAAGGTGAACTTTGACCTTCAACTTTGCTGATTTCTGATATGTTCAGACTTTGAGGGCGCCCTACACGAAAACGGAACCATTTTTTGTGCTGATTTTTTGTGTGCTTTTAGAGAAAGTTGTTTTAAATTGATTTACATTCTTACTTTTGCTTTATTTGTTGTCATATTTATTTTATTGACCCCTAAACACTGTCCGAAAATTTAAATTTTACGACTTAAGGTCATTTTTGATGACCTCGTACGCGAAAATCAAATTTCGTAGCAGATTTTTTTTTCTTTTAACTTTTACAGATAATAATGTTCTTTCAACTTACAAAAATTTAGCTTGCTCCCTCATTCACTTTAGCTGTGAGGGGCAGTTGAAAATGGCTGATTTTTGTATAACACCTTTTAAGAATCGCGTATTGGTTGCTAGGTGAGGCCGTATCTTAACAACCGTTTGACCTTGGGGCAAACTATTTCAGAATTTTCCGTGAGACACTTGGGGGAACATTTGTTGCGAATTTTAGCAAAATTGAAGGGGGTCGGGTGAACATTTCTCTGAAAATTGGGTGATTTGACGTGGATTGACCAGTGTTATACCAAAGACTATAGAATTATAGTTGGTTATACACGAGTGATTGGTCTGTTTATTCATAATTCTATGCTGGATGCAGTTACAGAATACGTCTTATAATTATAATAATGTTAATGTTATTTTATTCAACAAACAAAGTGTCACATTCGCAGCTACAAGCCGAATTGCAGTGGCATATACAATAAAATGCAACGATATGAAATTTACAAACATCAAAATAGCTAAGACGAAATCACGAGGTATAAAGAATTTAATTAGAGCAATATAGATAATAGTAACACATGAATAATATTATGAATTTGCCGTGAATATTATTATTAGTGAACATCGGTCAATTATGTTGTTATTGTTTTATATCGATATAATATACATGGAGTGATATCCCTTGAAGTAAATAACATAATAATAAGGTAGCATAATTATGTTTCACTTTTTGTTTCCCAATGCTAATTAAACATTTGAGGTGAAATTTAAACAATCAGTATATAGCGAACTTTTAAACGTTATTACAAAATAACGTTATAATAATACAAAATGGGAAAATGTTAATATCCATACAAGCATGACAGGAATTCAAATTCAACCTTATTTCAGTATATAGGACCATTATCACCATAACAACGAAACGCATGCACATAATTATGTCAGATTTTCTATAATGGAATAATATTATAATTGATATAACGATTGCTGGGCAAGCTAAAATATTACACAAAATTACATAACTGAGAAGCAAATATCATGGACCTAGCTACGAATTAAGTGTCGAAGTTGTTTGCTATGAAGCTTATTATTGCACTCAATATTTTCATAAACTTTATTTAATTACATACATGAGTATAACTAATCGGAAACGAGTACAGTCATATTAAACATACAAAAATAAGAATGAAAATGGATTTAAATATAAAATTGGAGCGTAAATCGCATTAGCTTATATGATTGTCAACATTCGTTATCTATAAGAAGAGGTGATATAGCTCAACTTCTTGGAGTTGATCTTATCTACAAAAGTTGGATCAACTTTATGACCAACCTATACAGAATACCAAAGTTGATCTTAAGATAAATGTTTCCTTACAGAAAACCACCTCTAGTCGTTTTATATTGTATTTCTGTCCAGAGCCGTATGGCTCTGGATCATGGATATCGATGCTCTGGATACCATATAGACAGGCTCTATGGTATACGCTCTGTAGCGCCATATACCGTTTCATTTAACCACTATCATCGTCGCGATTATTTCACGATTTTAATCGGTTCGATTTTTGTTTTGTTTTTTTTACAATAAAAGTGCTTTTTAAACCTAAAAGCGATTTAAATGTTGTTGTTTTTTCAGCTTCCTCACTAACTTTTTGTTCTACTCTCTCGATCGGGAAAGTCAAATCTGACTTGCCCACCATAAACAGACAATAGTTGCCCTGTCCAATCAGCAATCGATCGGGCAACCAAACTGGACCATTATATGAAATTCTTCTTGCCCAACATTAATTTTTACTTGCCCCAGGCAAGCAGGCAAGTATGTCGATTGTTGAGCCCGCTGCTTGTGAAACCTCGCAAACGTAGATCCTTATCAATATCTCGGGGACTGGCTCCTGTCGATTTGAATTTTGATTGAGAAGGCTCAAGTATAGTGCAGACTCTAAATGATAACGACTGGGATCTCTTGTCACTTTCAAAAATAGTACAGCTGATGTCTTTCGATATGTCACTCAGTTTTACTGCTAGACTTGCAAATATTGATGGTTCATTGATTCGTAATGAAATTAAAATGAAGATTTACTCGTGACTATCTTCTCCCAACCATTATGACTGATACTCAACTCAAGTCTATGCATTGACCAATAAATATTTGGAAAAATGGTCTGAAGAAATGGTCTGGTGTAGCTCGACCTGCAAAGTCAGAACATTAGTTTGTTCGAGTCATCAGGGGAAGATCGGATCTTCCATGATCCTATTTCTCCTTTCAATTACAAAACACAAACGGTGTCTAACGGTGTTTAGTGATTTTGTCTCGCCTCTACGGAGACCTCTATAGTAGCCTACAGTTCTGGTCAAACTAAATTTTAGTGACCAAAACTGGCACCATATCATTACAAACTAATTATTACCGGCTATATGCCCGAAAGGTAGAAAAAAACAACAACGTACTTGTAAACGGCTAAGTTAGGGGACTGTTATCATTACAAAAAAGCATGCCGTTAAAACACAAGAGGGTGCTCTCTAAAAACATATTGTTTTCAAACATTTCTTAAGAAAAATTATCAATGTGATATTTTGTTTAAAATGATGATTCAATAGAGAGATCATCAACAACTACTTGGATATATTTTCCAAAAAGTTTTGGCGTATGTAAAAATTTGTGTAAATGTGGGTCCCACATTCCAATTTCCAATCGAATATATTTATTGATATTTCTACTGTACTGTTTCTGAACCGATTTTGATCAAACAAAGTTAAGTTTTTCATTACCTCTCAAATTTATTATTTATAGAAGCACTGGCCCTCTAAATCAAAGATGTACTATTCCATTGTTTAGCAACTGATCTGAAGTAAATGAGTTATCTTTTGGAGAAGTGCGCGGGCGCCTTTGATTATGTTTGAAACTATTGGGCGATCCCAAATAAACATACAGTATGATTATTGCATGCTGTATATTCAATCTGATATGTCTAGATCTACGTCTGATTCTAGCATGACATCGAGTAAGTAATTTGTAGTTCGGCAATACTAAAGAATACAAATAACTTCTTTCAAAATAATCTATGAAATGAACATCTGTCCCTTCCCTGAGTATGATATTGGGAAAGTATATAATTTGCAAACATAATCCACATTGCATTGCATTATCAACGTATTGGAAGCATATCGTAAATATGAATGAAACGGGACAGCTGACTGCTCAATCTTATCACTCTATCCAATCAGGACGGCGAGTAATTGGCGAACGACCAATTGGAGAAGCCGTTACTTTGTGCTTTGGTTACCAAACAAGTTGGGAGAAATTATCGTCAATATAAGGATTTTTACATATGAATATGTATTGAAATATCAAAATATATTGATCCTTTAGAAAATATATGTGTATTGACGTAAAGTAGTGTCCAAGTTTTAGTACATCGGAAGAAAGATGAAAAAAGCATCAAGACTTATAATGATTTTATTCGATGTTTACAAATTCTCCCTACTTCGAAATCCCAACAGTATCGTTGTATTACGTACGTACGTATTGTAGGTCTATCAATGTCACGAAGAGTCAGTGAATTAGATTGATTATCGTATCATTTTTCATGCTTGATTGCCGTTGGACAGATACATGTTTATGGTATTATCTACGACTTGATTTATCATACAATTTATTTGCTGAAACAAAAGCTCCAGGGATTCTAGACGGATATTCTGTGTCATCTCAAAAAGACTGTCATTGATTGAGTAAGTTCCATCTTCGCTCTATCTTGCAGAAGCCATAGGCTATAACATTGAAATGGCAATTGTATTGAGAATTGCATTGCAATCTGCATGCATTGCAGCTGCAGCTGCAATTATGCACTGCACTGTGTAGTGTGTATGCATGCAGCTGCATTTCAATGCAGTGGCCAGTTCAGTGAGCTGATGTTATGATTATAAACTTATGAGTTGTGTTTAGATTTAAGATGTTATATGGCATGCTTTTCATGTTTCTCATTAGCTTGACGGCGCGCGGCGTTGCCTTTGTCTTTGAGTTTATCCACCTCCTTTTGACCTTATTTGTTTATTTATTTTCACTGTTTTGAGGCCGAGGCAGCGCAGGTAAACTGTCAGTGTCACTGATTGACTGAACCACGGCCACAGGAATTTTGTATGATTAGGTGACCTATGCTATGGCTACACATCGGCAGCCTCCTAAAGTCCCTAGGCTAATTACATGTATTTCTGACAGTTTGAGACTATCAAATCATACAAAATTTCAAAATATTACTCTAAATATTGTCATTGTCATTGAGAAAATGCTAGTGCAGATTCTGATCAATAATGTCAATGACAATGTTTTGATGCGATGATTAGATGTGCGATTTATATCTCATATTTTGAGATATCGTCTTTGAGTTTTGAACAAGTGCATTATTTTTTTGATGCACGAGATTGTGGTGTTTATTGAAACCCCTCTACTCTCATTGAGTAGAAGGCGATGCACGCATCAACAAATTTCTTTAGCGATGTTGACATGTCACAAATTTATTCGTTCTACGCATCATTTCTCCTCAAAACTCAGTGCTGTTCTAAGTCAAGAGTAACTTGAGTAACAGGAGTACAGAGTGCCAGCGCTTGCGCTGGCGCTCTACAACCACCTACAGAAACCCCCAAACTTGCACTTTTGTGTGCACTATATTTTTGTGAAATATATTATATGATAATAAATACGACTCAGACATGTGATGTAACTTGCCGCTAGATGAAAATGATGATTTGTAGCTCATTTCCCATGTAACATCCATGATTTCGGCACCAGCCCGACTTCTTTCCGTGTCGTAGCGCGACTTCAAACAGGTTTTGAACGAAAGCTTTGATCACGCTTTGGTCTCCATTCAAGTCGCCCGATTCCAATCAAACGGATACAAATTATTATCCAGCAAAAGAATGGAGATGGAGTGATTATCTGCACATCACAACCAAATTAATATAATAATCAGTGCATAATAACCAGTGCACCTGTCCGGTTGGCTCCTTCATTGGGGCGTTGGACAGTACCAAGAAGAAGAAGAAGAAGAAGAAAGCCGAGAGTACAGGTCTTTCATATTGTAGACTGTAGTTTGTGAAATTAGGCCAAAATATAAGAAATATTTCTAGCCATAATCTCACCAAATTATAAACAAACTGGTCAGGGGAGGGTAGAATTACACATTTGAAACTAACATGAGCCTTTGGATGTCAAAAGTACTTTAAATTCCTATTTGAGAATAACTCATCTTGTAAAGCATTGCAATGGTGTCTTAACCCGTTCACTACGAGATTCTGAAATCCCCATAGACTTTGTATAAAGCCCACCCGGGTCCCGTAAGCAATGGATTAAAGTTGCAGAGTAGTTTTTAAAGAGAAGGGAAACATATGATGGGGTTGACGGAATAAACATATTAATGAACGTTTAACTAGTACAAAAATAGGAGGGGACAAATATCACAATCGGATTATAGAGAGTTGGAAGGTGTAATAGGTTCATGAACTTTTTATTTAGTAAAAGAAGAGAGATTGTAATCTGCATTAAGACTAAATAACACAACATGCTCTGAGTGAGTGTGGTCAATGTGGCTCTCAAGGTGCAGTGATTTTAGCGCAATGCGATCAACTGAAACCAGACTACTTGAGCGACGGCCGCCTGAAGCTGCTATGTATGTAGCAGACTCGACGATGCACGTTTCCGGAATAAATGTCCTGCAGTGGGTAAATGTCACTGGTGACAGTAAACATGATAATGCCGTAGATTCGATCTACCTTTCCCTGGGTTCATTTTAAAAGTTAATTAAAATTCTGACATCTACAATCTTGTAGTAACATGGAATTGACCTGTAGCCAATAACTTTTACTTCTGGTATGACTGCAGTATTATGGCCTGATTCAACTGCAGCAGCACACAGGACGCAGCCTACATTTGAGTGTTGCTAGAATCTTGCCTGGACTGGTCGTTGACTCAAGGTGATGTTCTTTGTTTTGGACCAGCCTTGAAGTCTAGATTTTGCTTACACGTTATGGCCATCTTGGGACACTGGCACATGTCTGCAGCAATGGAATAAACAAATAAACACAACAACCAAATTAAATTGTACAACAAAGAGCAGCACATTTCACCCTCAAACGATACCGTTACACGTCCAGCATTGATAATATGTTGAGGGAGCTACATGTAGACTGAACTACCCTCTAACATTGCTGTATTAAAGTTCTTCCCATGCCAATGTTGGCACATAACGTGGCGCCTATCTCCGATTCATTAGCCCTAGGCCCGCCCACACGTCTACTAAATGTAGCGAAAGCTACAGAAGGGGGCCAGTCCTCTGGTAACTCGTGTGATTAACTTTCCCTTCTCCATTCTATAAATGCCGAGTGCCTGGCTAGATGGCAGAAGGTTCGAACCCGGGACCTCCCGTGCATGAGGCGGACACTCTAACCGCTAAGCCACCATGCTCGGTCAACATTGCTGTATACATGTAGGATACATAATTTACTGGCCATCTGGGGCATCTCTCAGCTCAAGGGTATTAAGTTTGTAAGTGGACCAGCCCACAAGAACTACCAATCCACAAGCATACATACCTACTCAAAAACAGAAACCCATTCTCAGTCCTTCTTTCCAAGAACAGTGAGGGCTTGGAACACCCAGCCATCAGCAACTGTTACTGCGCCATCTGTAGAAATCTTGCATCTTCGGTTGACGGAAGGCAGAGGCTACGGTGGCTTCACACTGCGGACAGAAGAATTGAAAAATTGGTTGATTTAACGCTCAAATTGAATTCTATTGCTACCCACACACACAATGAACAGTTGGCAAGAATCTTCAAAATTGAAGGAGGCAGACTTAACAATAAGTTCCAGCGAGAAAAAGAACAATAAGAATGCGTGTCATAATAAAGTCAGACCGTCTTGAGCACATATTTAAATATGTTGCCCATAATAGATGAATAATTGTGACCTTTAAAAAAATACTGTTGAGCACATAAGGCTATAAGAATTAATACTTGATTGGGTTTGTGGATGGAAATTGAAATCAAGACTTTGGTAGCTTCACAATTTGGAGCAAGCTAAACAAGCCAAAATCTAAAAAAAGCTGTCATATTCACTTGCCCAGTCAGGAAAGTGAAGTTAAATTGCATTAATGCTAGGAATTGTCTCTTTTCCTGGTGGCAAGTAAAATGAGACTTCTTTCCTTTTCCTGCTGGCCCAAATCCTGAAATGGAAGGTCCAACACAAAATAAGTAGTAAAAAGTTGGTAAAATTTGGTTGCCCAGTCAAGTTAAATTTTGCGTTGATATAATGTTTGTGCCCTGAAGCTCATCTTTAGAGGCACTGGGCCAGTGGGCCAGTCAACATTTCTAGCCAGGTTGCATTATTGGTGAAGGAATTTGTGTAAATGCTTTTCTCTGGTTGTTATAAATTTGAATCCACTCGGTTCTCCCTTCCATATAAAAATGTTGAGGTCTTATTGTGTTGCTTATTGGCACAAGATGGCGCCCTTCGTGGCATCACTACCACTTATGAGAAATGTGATCAAGTGCATGTACCTAAAGTGTATCATAGGGTAGGCTAGTGGCAAATACATGTATCATAGTTGTTCATGACTCTAAGCATGGCACCACACTACATTCCCCCCCCCCCCCCCCCCCCCCGCTCATGTCCTGGTTTTGCCAGTAAAATAATAAATATCCTCGCAATTTTGGATGAATAAAAACCTGCAATTTGTATTAAGCCCCCAAAACTACATTTCATATATGTATTGCCTTCATTAATCAAAGCTTTGATTTAGGATAAGGTGTGACATTGAAGATTTAACTTATTATAATTTCAGTTTCAGTTTTCTAAGTAATATTATGAACGTGGTCTAGAGCCTTCCAATCATGAGGTCCCGATTTTGAACCCAGAGTATGCCCATCACGTTTTTCCTTCAGCAAGAAAATTTATCCACATTTGTTGCTCTCCACCCAAATGTATAAATGAGTACCTGGAAGGATGAAACTAAGTTCCTTAGCATTGTGTGCACCTACAAGGTTGCCTGGCTTGAATGCTCCTCAGGGAGTGGAAAACGTGCACGTTGTGTGATGGATTGATTGCAGTATGTATCCGATGACCGGGGATATCATTCTAAAGCACTAAGAGATGAATTATGCGCTATATAATTATTATTATTGTTACATTATATTGCGTTGATAAATTTGGTGGTCCAAAGTAAAATTTTAATTCTGGCTCGTGTGGACCTCTGTCTTTAGGCACATGTTGTTGCAAGCCTCCACACTAACTTTTAAAAAAAATCTACTAGCCTGTTCGGGCAAGTAAAATCATAAATGTTCAAATTTGACTTGCCCAAACAGAAAATGTATTTGTCCACTTACTTCTAGATGAGACTTACAGGATCAGTGAAATTTGGTGGCCCGGAGCTAATTTTGAGTGGCCCCGGGCCAGTGGGCCTATGCTAATTTTGAGCAACTGAATATGGAATCTGCTTATTGAGGTCACCTGTCCATAATACTACCTGTCCACAGTGGTAAAATTGTCACTACTCACTATATACACAACCTACACAGGTTTAGCTGTACTATAACCAATAACAATGATTTTTTGTTTACATTCATGATAATACTGTAATAGGCGTGGTTTGCGATGATTGCATGATAATGATTTCACAATTCAACCAAATACATTGTCAGTAAATTGTTGCTTATTTTTCTTAATGATTTCTACCTGATTGCTATTCAATGATTTATAATTAATTTTCTTAAACATTTGTCATATGTAGTGCACTTTACACTACATACATTATTTTCAATACTGGGCAGTAAGCCATTGTTTGTTGTCTGATATAGAATTACTTCAAGAGAATGTGGCATATAATAAAACAAACACTTGAAAATGCATTTATTCTTGAAGTACTTAATTTCTTAGTAAGCAATTACAGTAGTAACATGCACATAAAGTATGTGTAAACAAAAACAAGAATTATGCTCTGTTTATATTCTGTGAAATACAACGGAGAAGTTGATATACATGTGTCACTTTCCGATTGGTACGTGTCATAATTAATGGCTCACAATTTTCCCTCATTTGCATTTTGTTAATTAGCGTTTAGTGATAGTATCTTGTCAGGGGATGGCATAATGAGAATTCGATACGCACCAATTACAGTAACTGCCCTGGGCAGTTTCATGGAACGTAGATTAATAATGCTAATTACTCCTGCATTGTACAAATGTATGTTAACCAGCCCACCGTTCACTTGTTTTAGTTTTATGGTAATGCAAACTATAGATCTATACCTGTGCTATAAAAGGCGATGTTGATGTGGAACATAATCTATGCATACACCTTGCTCTGACTTCTGAGTGACGGGGAGTCTGTCTCATAAATTCTATGCCAATTGCCAAAGAGCTTTCGTACATCATTACAAGTATTAATCTCTCTAACCCACGACTCGTTAATAACACTTGGTCACTGCCCACTGGCCTACATTTTGTAGGACTAGTAGAATGTTACTGCACATATTTATTGAAAGTAATAATTTTGATAATGATAATGATTAATTTACATATATATATATTGAATAGTTTGTGAAGATGTATGATTTTTTAATGCAAATAAATTGGTATAGTTTGTTTGCATTTTAGAAGGCTTGGACCCCGTTTACAGTGAGCAAAAGGCCAGGCCAGGCCGCGGCCAGGCCGCGGCCTGGCCCCGCACTGTAAACGCACCGGGGCCAATTGCGCGGCCAATTGCGAGGCCAAACTGGCCGCGCATTTGGACCAGCTCTGGAGGTAGTCTCGGCCTCGGCCTGGCCCGGCCTTTTCTCACTGTAAACGCACCGGGGCCAATTGCGCGGCCAATTGCGGGGCCAACTGTTACCCCGGAAGTGAAAGGATCATTACGTGACGTCATAGGATAATGACGCCGTACCATAACAATCGAACCCACGCTTTCATGGTATTTTCTTCGGTGTGTCAAGCCAAGTACGTCGAGATCTCCAAACTTTTCCCGTGTAAGTATAACAATTAAGTCGAGTTACTACCGTTGTCGTTGTGTTTGAAATGGGAATTGGGGAAAAGATTCATTGGAAATATCATTGGAAATATCCCGCGCGCGCGCGACCGGATCTACACTGTGACCCCCGGCGCGCCCCCCAAAATAATCGTTTGTTTACATGCAGAGCGCCACTACGACAAAATATTGGAAGGTTACAATGTAGGCCGCGGCCTGGCCTCGCACTGTAAACGCACAAAATTGCGGGGCCAACTCGGCCGCGGCCTGGCCCGGGCCTGGCCCGGCCCTGCCCTGCCTTTTTCTCACTGTAAACGGGGTCTTAGATGCAGGATGATAACAAAAAAAGAGAGACCATCATTGTTGGCTTTTAATGTGTTCGGCATGATACAGATGTACATGTATTGTAAGTGTAAGAGAAGTTAATGAATATTCATCATTATGTTATTTGATTGCCATCAAATTAATTTAATGTAAATTAGTCAACAAACTTAAATCTGTAGGAAGTGCAAAAGCGAGCTATACAGTGTAGCTAATATTTGACCACTAGTTGGCAGGTGTACATGTATGTGCCAACATGCACATGTATGTTTGTAAACAAAGCAAAACATCCAGGTTGATTATTCCCTAGAGTGATACAAACCACCGATAATCAGTAGTATTGATCAGCAATCCACAAACGCTCTGAGCTGCATGGTTATAAATAGGCTGGCTGTGCTAATTGGGCTACTTTTTTTCTTTCCGGGAAGTGGATCCTGAAGAAGTAAGCTATCCAGTTCCCCCATTGTCGTTAATTGATTTCCCCTAATTCCCACTTAAATAGATCTGAATGACTTCCTAGGGGGATGTGATTACACTTATCATGTACTGCGGGTTAGCATCGCGCCCCCGTTGTTTGGTCTGCACCTATAGTGTACCCAGGGGCCCAGTGTGTTTTCACGCAGCTATTGGCTTGCCCGGATCAACAATCAGCAAGATCTTTAGTGACAAAATCGGAAGTGCTCCCCCGAAACCACAGACGGGGCTGCACTCTAGTGCGACATAGAAGTGCACTATTTATTATCGGGAGCGAACGTGAGCCCTGTATTGGTTGAGTGCATTTGCAGTTATTTGTGTGTGGGCATTTTTGGTGGCTGTGACAGTTATACATGGCTCTGATTTACATGGCACACACACTGACACACACACTCCTTTCTATCGCAGGCTAGTGATGCTCGCTTGCATGCGCATGCAGACAGTATATGTATGCAAACGTGACCTTTGTTTCACACATAGGGTCAGAGTACACAAACGTATTAACTGCTAACTGCCATGGATGCCATATAGGAGTGAGCGTAAGTGTTACACGACAACAACAAGTTTACTGCAAGGTATTGTACACATGTGAGTGATTTCTGACACGTTTATAATTTTTCCACAAAGCTGATTATGATTTGCCGAATGCCATAGCATCGCTGCAGGCACTTTTACCTCCCATACCTGGTGTGCAGCCGAGAGGATGCAATATATTGTTGAATGTGTTTAACGGAGCTCATAGCTCACATGTTTGTGTAATGTTCGCTCTCTTCATGTTACAAATTCCGCACAGTTCAATATGTCATGTGTATAATGAGTGGAATGCCCTGACGGGATGTGAGAGTGTGTATGTGTGTGGTGTGTGTGCAAATAGATCTATACTGGTGGCCTGCGACATGGCTGCTGCTAATTACACGAATCATTTGAAGCAGTGCAAGGCTGTATGCATCATGCATAGTGATGAGGCAATTGTTGAAGTTGATATAGATAAATTAGCGCTGACCTTGCTTAGCATTGAGCACACATGTACTTTATAAACATTTGCCTTTGGCCTATTTGGCACGGCCACCGACCACCTTTGTGTTGATTAGCAATGAGGGTATGTTGACGTTCAAGTGACCATGCATAAAATGCCTGCTGAGCCAATTAGATTGTCCTATTCAGTGGCAAATTGTTTAGTATTGATTACTACTTAGCTTATATGAGTGATATTAGATACCGATGAGTGATGTACAGACCAGTACTTAGCTTATGAGTGATCATATGAACTTAAATACCGATATAGTATGCTAATGATGCCTTTATCAATATCAGATATACACTACAGGTGATATGATCAGTTCATGTTTTAGTCCTCGTTGTAGCGCCCAGTCATGAATACGTTTGTTTTCAACGTGTAATTTCACTGATTGATTAGTTTACTCTTGAAGCTTTTGGATTTGTGTTTTAAAATTACATTCATTATGCAAACTTAACATTTTGTAATATGTAGTTGTTTATAATGGTTTTTTTCTTCACATGAATTATTTTGAAAATTGTTGAGTGCGTATAAAATATTGTTTTTTTCTTATTTTGGTAGTAAAATACATTTATTATTTTAAAAGGTAAATCTCAAGTACTATTTATTTCCAAATTTCATGATTCATGATTTGCCGCTCTTCCTTTTTTATGGTGCACCTTGCTCAAAACATGAGTTCATGTAGGTTATGCCAAAGTTGTTTTGCGAAAATATTTGTGCATTCGTGAATTAGGTAATTTAAGAAATGATGGGACATCCAAGTCTCATTTTTTAATGGAAAGTTAACACTGTCCCATATGGCCTCCTTCTTCCAATACGAAGGTTGCAGGTTCGCCACCAAACCCAGCATGTTTGTCAATAATTTATGTTCCACAACAAGAGAAAAAGTAAATCCTTTTGTGTAAATATCACCTATAAGTATTAAAGCAGACGATTTTAAGGTTGGGCGAGTAAAATTTGAAAATTTCTAATTATGCATGCCCGAACGGGCCAACATAGACAAAAAGTTAGTGTGGAGGCTTACTGTATAAAACAGGGACCCTCTATTGGGTCATTTGGGTGCGATTGATATTTTTGTCTGAGAATTGTATGCCTGCCACAATTAATTGATCTCAATGGAGTATAAAGTGTTGATATGTATGCAGATTGCAAATTAATTGTTTTATTTTTACACTCAAGTGCAAATGCATGTTAGATTAAAGGGATAGTTGAGTTTTGGTAGAGAGGGCGCTAGACTACTTTTTTTTTTTGTGAGGTAATGAAAAACTGAGTGTAAAATTTGAAAGAGCATAATATTTAAATAATAAAATCATCTTTGTTTGATCAAAATCGGTTCAGAGACGGCTGAAATATCCATAAATATAACAATTTGTAATAAAGCTTGGGCCCCAGGTTTATTAGAGAATTTTGAACCAGCCGTTAAAAATTCAAAAAAATGCTTCCTCTTTTCGAAAAGTTACAAAATAGGTATTTAAATAGTTGTTGGTTATTTCTCTATCTAATCACTATTTCAACAAAACATCACATGCACAATATTTTATTCAAAATGGTTGAAACCGATGAGTGTTTAGAGAGCGCCCTCTTACGTTTTACATTTGTAATTTTGTGTTCCTTTCTAGTTATAACTATTAGTTTGTAATGTAATGATGCAGGTTTTGGTTACTAAAATTCAGTTTCACCAAAACTGTACTCTCCTTACCAGAACTCAACTATCCCTTTAATGTTTGCTTTGAGTAGAAATCTAGAATACAATTTACCATGATCTCAACTTGTCAATTGGAAATTGGCTAATCATTTCCACCATATCATAATTGATAAGTGTAAACATGTTGTTGCCACTTCATATAAAGTGCAGCTCACCGTAAATATTAAAATAAGTGATTGTTCTATTACACTTACTGGACATTGAAAGCTGACAACGTTAAATCCAATAACCCATTGACTACAGGAACCGGGTGGGTTGTGTACAAAGTCTATGGAGATTTCAGAATCTCGTAGTGAATGGGTGAACTGTAGTAAACATCATAACTATCGTGTTGCTACAGTTTCTTTCATTTTGTGCTATGATACATATTTACAAAGTAACAGATTTCATTAGAATATTAAACTGCACGTATCGGGTGATTCTTGTTGACTATTTATAACCCAATCCCATTGTGAAGTGTTTTTCATCTCACATTTTGTACTTTATTTACTAAGGCCCGGTCACATATCACCGAATAGCATAAACGGACGCCTGACGGAGAGCAACATTTTGAATCCGTTCATCTCTGTTTGTGTGCGTTTCTTGTCGGGCGATGTACGTTATTCTTTCCGGTGAAATGTTTTGTACATGAAGCATTGGAGACAACTTTCACCACCGGATAATTTTGATTTCGAAAATGTTCTATCCGTCGGGCGTCCGTTAACGATATCCAGTAATATGTGACCGGGCCTTTAGTTGGATGCAGGTTGCAATCATCTGGAAAAAAACTACTATAAAAGTATATTGTACAAACATTAAATGTGTATTAAATTTGAACAAGCTACCAGGTTAAACAAAGACAACTTAAATCAGATGTAGCATTAGTTGAGTCCAATTACATTATAATTTAGGATACTGTTCTGTACACATATAATATAGCTGTAGTAATTATCACATTTCTTAGTACATTATCAAAGTTTGCGAGGTGATACACATTTGATTATGTGCGTTCTGCTGCAGCGGATTGTTTTTTGTCCTGCCCTGGTTTCTGTGGCCTTGGATATCTTTTGTTGTACCCCTTAGCCAGCCAGCCACTGCCAACAGAGCAAACATTGCTGCCTTTTGTCTTGTGCATACATGGCTAGGTTGCAACACCCTCCTCCTCCTCCTCCTCTTTTTTCTCATCCAAGAGGGACCTTCTCTTTTTGCTTTGAGTGGAAAAGGGAGAGAAAGATTTGCTGGGCCCCTTTGTTGTCTCAGGGTTACATAAATACACACACACAAGAAAGCAACCCCCCTCAAAAATAATGAGTAGGAGACTTGATTCACCCTTCTAGTTCTGGATCGGACTAGTGCATGATAAGGCCAGTTTTTAAAGTGATCCAACGAGTAACTTTGTCTAATTCAACCAAAATCACTTGGAGCTTGCACCTTTCTCTTGTAGTACTTACTTTGTCGTTTAGCTTAGTTTAGAAGAATGAAATGGTTTGATTTTTAAAATGTCTCCCTAGTTATGGAGATATGTATGATTGAATGATCAGCATTGCGGAACACTTTTCGATCGTAGTCAATACAATCTGACATCAATTTTAACTTTTTTCACTAAGTAAACAGTGTTCCTTTTCTATGAAACTATCACATAAGAATCTTCCAAACATATTGGTGTATTATTGAAGTCTCAAAATATCACTCTATGAAAAATCCTATGAAGTTTTTGGACCACTTTAAATAACCATTCCGGTATATAGCAGTCACCCACTTTATGTAGTTGAGCGAGCATTGCACATTGTGTGTAGCAGCGCCTCGGTTCCCACCTGGAAGCTTTGTCAACAGGGCCCGGTGTTGGCATTGTCTGGACTAGTGTGGGACTATTACTGGAGGGCTCGGGTCCTGACCCCTGTCCCTTTGTCCCCCCCTAACATCCCTTCCACAGCCCTCTGCTCCGGTGTAGGGTGAGCCCAGGAACAACAATGGCTCATCTTGCAAAGACTAGCATCAAGTTCTATACCCCCCAAAATCGGCAAGAAAAAACAGAAGGGGGAGAGAGTCAAGATATTTTTTGCTCAAGTTCAACACCTACATATATATATATACAAGTATGACATTATATAGCTTAGCCGTAGGAGGTCATTGTATCGTGAAAGATACAGATGTAATTGTAAAGTCTGGAGCTAAAAGCGAAGAAAGGGTACAAACAAATTAGAGATCTGCTTCAATGTTGGTAAAATATTGTTGAGAAATGCTAGGGAGGGAAGCATACTAACAGAAATGTGAGGTAGAGCTATGACGGCATTCATGCACTCGTAAAATCTCTGCCCTTTGAGTGATGAAATGAGTAAGAAAATTGACTTGTACATATTTTGCCACTTATGTTTGGAGAGTAATGATAATACATACCTTTATAACGTACATGTAGACTGATCTGATTTTTTATGCATATTATTGCTAACAAAAGACTGGAGTACTCTAAATTTTGAAAATTCTGTGATTGCCCTTTTGTCTGCTTAACTTCTTCAGCTGGGGGCTCATCCCTCAAAGTTGATTTCCCAACACAATAGCCCCCTTTGAATCGGGCAAGAGTTACTTTGGGTCACCCACCCATGAATGGGGGTTGTCCTAGGTCTTTATGAATGGCCAAATGTAAAAAGGGAGACAAAGAATTACTATCAGAAAATGATAGATTAGTATTACAGTAATTTAGGGAGGAGATCACAGTATTGTAGACTGTAATGAGTATAAAGCTACAAATATGTGTACACTACATTGTGCACATGCACAATGGACAGAGTACTTGTCTGGGAAGTTAAATGGTACCATTGAGAGAAAGATACAACTATTTGTTCGGTTATATAACAATGTATCCCTTCATGATATTGGTTTACATAATGTACTGTAGTTAGAAGACACCCATTTGTACATAATACAATACTGCATATAGATTTTGAGTACTAACAAATTGTGTTTGTTTGGGATGATCCTATATATGGCTAATAATGAGAATCCCTTTTCCTATTATTGCACATCCTAATCTTGGTTTGAATTACAGATTATTGTGAAACTGAAATCTTGCTGAAATGAAAGTGTGAATGACCCGTTTTCTTTGAAAATGAAAGTTACAATGATCACAATCCTAAAAATTACCACTTAATGAAACAAGTATTGCAACACTCAGACTTAAAATATGTATGTTGTACAATTGTCTGGCCGAGATTAATCTTTTTAATGTGAAAAGATAAGTGTGAAACACATTAAAATGCTTATTCAGATTTATTTAAAGGCACCCATTGACACATCAAACTTTGCATTTAGGACATTAATTGGTCCCTGCATAAATGCATTGAAGAGAGCCATGGAAGTTCAAACAGACTCAAACTTCAGATATGAGAGAACGATGTGTTGATTGTTGAGCAATACTGCACGATTACTCAGACAGGGTACATGTATGTCAAATTGTATTGGATACAGATATTGGGATTTCCTTGTGATGTCAAGTATTATGCAATTTTATGTACATGTACGTGGGATGAGCTTCCTGTGTAATACGTAGAAGTGGTGTGCAGATAGTCAGAAATGTTATGAAATGTTATGATGTCATTGTCTGGAAGCATGCCTTAACAAGTAGAAGCAAAGTATTCATTAGTTAATGAATTTATACGATGAAATGAACAATTAATCTGATAATAAAAGAAGGACTGATCGCATTCGAGACTTTTCTTCTTCTAACAAAGCGGAAATAGATGTACGATGTACATTTAAGTGTAGTGCATCTTGATTTAGTCGGTGGAGTATAACTTTGTGCAGTCTCGCCGGACAAACATACTTTCATTTTATATCAGACCATCAAGAGTGAAACTAAGTATGTTTTGTATTTGTACTCGTGATGGGTTTGTTCTCCTAATACAGGAATATGAAGATCAATCTTCTTTGTAACGTATCAACATCGTGACTTTTTATGATTTCCTTGAAATAGCATTTGTTGTTTGCAGGTATAGTGCTTTGAGTTACCTTTATGATACATTTGTTATATCACATCCAGTAATACCTACACAAATGTGAATCTGAGTTCTTATGGACAACTGAATCCCTGCATAAATTGGAATATTACGCAATGGAGAGCTATGTCAACGAGGTACCATGTTGTGGCATGATGATAAAAAGCAGTGATCTAAAGAATCATTGCTTGTATCGTTGAATATTAGTTTGGATCATAATCATATATCTTTTATTTTTGTATTTACAGCTTATGGACAAGTGAATCCCTGGATTTATATAAAGTGGAATATCAGACGATGGAGAGCTACATGTAGATGTCGGCGCGGTACCATGTTGTGGTGGCATGATGATGAAAGACAGTGATTCATGTCTGGCCAACCCTCTCTACACGCAGTGGATCCTCGAGGCCATCCACAAGATCCGCAGGCAGAAGCAGCGGCCGAATGAGGAGCGCATCTGCCACGTGGTGCGGCACGGCCGCGGCCTCACGCAGACTGACATCAAGGAGCAGCTGGAGTTGAGCGTTCGCGATGGCAATGTGCTCAAGGTCATGTCGAAGGGGGTCGCGTCCTACCGCGACCCCGACGTCGCCCCCAACCCCGGGTTTAAGGGGCGGCGTCCACGCCTGACAAACGCTAACGCGAAGGTACTAGGGAATCTGACGAACAGCACGAACTACCTCGACCTTATCCGTAGCTCCATTGAGAAGCTCGGAGAGGGTGGATCCTCTCTCAAGAGCATTGAGAAGTATATCCGTCAAACTTACAATGTGGACGCGAAAGTGGAGGGTGACCTTGGCAGTAAGCTCAGGCTTGCCGCCAAGAAGGGAACTGCGCAATCAAGACTGACTAAAGACGGTCGCTTTTACAAATTGCCCAACCAAAATGAGAACATTGGCAGAATTCAGGGAGACAGGACAAAAGCCAATTCGCAGGTAGGTCATGATTATACTCGCATCACTCAGTTTTAACTATCATCTAGAAAAAAATGCTATTATAAAGAAGTTAATATTGCAAGAATCCTACCACTGGCGTAGACCTGCGGAAAGTTCTTTTGTTCAAAGTGGTGATGATTGAATAGATTATCCCCCTGAACAAAAGATACCAATTACAGATCCATGTCAGTGAATCTTGCAGGTGTATGCTATGTCTGTAAATATTGTTGTGTCTTTACTCTGCTTTATGTATTTGTTTATTTGTCAGCTAAAGGGATAGTTGAGTTCTGGTAAGGAGAGTACAGTTTTGGTGAAACTGAATTTTAGTAACCAAAACCTGCATCATTACATTACAAACTAGAAAGGAACACAAAATTACAAATGACGTAGTAAAGATCATGTTATCATTCAAAAAGAGCCGTTAAAATGTAAGAGGGCGCTCTCTAAACACTCATCGGTTTCAACCATTTTGAATAAAATATTGTGCATGTGATGCTTTGTTGAAATAGTGATTAGATAGAGAAATAACCAACAACTATTTAAATACCTATTTTGTAACTTTTTGAAAAGAGGAAGCATTTTTTTGAATTTTTAACGGCTGGTTCAAAATTCTCTAATAAACCTGGGGCCCCAGGTTTATTACAAATTGTTATATTTCAGCCGTCTCTGAACCGATTTTGATCAAACAAAGATGATTTTATTATTGAAATATTATGCTCTTTCAAATTTTACACTCAGTTTTTCATTACCTCACACAAAAAAAAGTAGTCTAGCGCCCTCTCTACCAAAACTCAACTATCCCTTTAAGTTCTCTTAATTTAGTATTATCTTATCAAACTCTATGTGATGTCAATCGGTTACAAGATCACGGTGTAATATTTGCATGCCTTTATATGAATATGGTTTGAATGGAGTATGATGAGCCACAAGATTTGCTTATTTTTAGATGGAAAATACTGTGAATCAGGGGATAGTAAATGTCAGGTAATGTTATCGGATGCTACATTGCCTGGCACACTTTCCTGTGAATGGCGACGCGGTCATCGCATGGCTCTCCCTGGGGCCCACTGAAAGGGGAAGGGTCTGTCTGTGGAAGCTTACATATTAAGTTTAAAGGGATAGTCAGGTTTTTGCAAGTCATCTGAAATTGTTCACATATTTTGTGTAATTTGGATGTGGAAAACAAACAAACCGATCTTTTCAAAGGTTTCAATAATGTTGAGGAATGATGAGGATAAGTTTACAAATTTTGTCCATTTTCCATCAATTGTTTTTGTTAGGATCATAAAGGGGTTCTTTTGCTACCAGCCCTACAAACTGATATCAATGATGGCTTAATATAAAGAAATTAATATGCAACATATCGCATAATTATTAATGTTTTCTTTGTTCGAGGTCACCACATTCAGGTTTGGGCCCAATTAAATTTGAACAGTCATGTTATAAATTGCCTGACACCAAGAAAAAAGGTTAATTTCCTATCGTTGTACTAGCATTATAGTGATTTACTTTCAGTTACATTGTAGTGATAAGGGCAACATTTTGTGTGTGCTTTTTCAAATTGCTACTGATGCACAATGTTTACACAAGTGTAGCATGATAATATCCGTTGTATCAAATAGAGCAGAATTTGGGGTCAAATCACCGAAGCATACATCCTCACCATCGGTTTATTTCATGGTTTGATGATTTCTAATGGACCACAGGTATTTGTTCTGAATCCATCCTTATTCATGATTAACCTATTGCCTATGGTGATCTGATGGGTCCAGTAGTAACTCTATGGGCAATGCAGTATCTTGAAGGAAAGGGGTTAATTTCAAAGGAATCTAGTAACTTTGTTGACATGTGCAAAAACTGTCAAAGGGTTGATAAACAAATGTGTATTTCTGTAATCTGATATCAGGGAATAGTCTGGGGTGCATTCAAAGATAGAAGAAGGGGACACAATTTTTTATTTAAACTTTCAATGGAAAATTTGAGTGAAAGGTTGTGAGGAAAAAAATGTGAATGATTAGCTTTAGACTGAGAGGTTATGGTGCAGATACATGTAATATTCTTCATCTTTAGGTCCTACCAAACTAATCAGGGTGAGTGCCCCCCTTAGACTGATGGGAGTATGTTTCATTCCTCCAGCTATAGTGATTCTAGTTGAACCCCATTGTATGTGACCTTTCTCTTTGTTAGCTGCTTTTATCCTATGATCAAGTTTTTTGTTGTTGATAGGGGAGGGGTGGTGGGGGGGGGGGGGGGGGGGGGCAGGGGGGCTCATTTTGAAGCCTCCTGTCTTCAAGCATTCCGGAAAAGTTGTTAACATTGAACTCTCATGGGGACTACCTTATTTTTAAAAAAAATGAAATATTGGGTATTTTTGGGTCCAGTCAGTTAAACCTAAATTCAACAAATTGATCTTTGAGTGTAAAGAGTTTACATCTTGATGAAGTATTTGATAAGCATTAAGCAACGCAATAATTTTACATGGTAGAGAGTAGAGGGTAATTTCATAGAAAATACCTCGTAGTGATTTGAAAAAGTGTCACTAATAATTTGGGGGGTTAATTAATGAAAGACGTTCCGATACCACTGATTCATAAATGCATCATGGATATAATGATGGTTACATTGATAAATACAAATGTCCTGTTGCTTGCGGGGGAAAGGCCGGTGGTGGTGGGGGGGGGGGGGGGGGGGAAGGAAGAGGACGGAAGGATAAGAGAGATGTGAAATGTATTTTCATGGTCGATGTCTGCAGGCATAATAGTAGCTCATCGACTTCCTGGCTCGTGGCAGATGCCTCCCAATTACGGGCGAATGGGCTCCCGGGATTGTATGAATGCGTGCCATGCCAGTCCCCCCGCAGCGCAGCGGTGTGATGCACTAGTACGTATGGGCATGGTACGCTGCACTGATAGGATGGTGCGGATTAGTGCAGCCATCTCGTTTGGCCTGTTCATGATGCCCGACATTTGGCATGCTCAATTGGCCAGTATTGGCATTCACTTTCCCCCTGTGTCTCTCATTTGCTCGTTCACTCTCTCTCTTTTTACTTCTGGCCTTCCCTCTTTAACTAGCTCTCCATCTTTTTCTACATGCAATGATCGCTGCATATCTTTATTTCCCCTCTATAAATATGTCACAAATTTGTTTTATATTTCCTTTTCTCTTTCCCCACCATCTTTGATCTTTCTCTCCCTTATATCTTATTCTGTAATAATTAGTCTCATTCTCACTGCCCTCGTCTTCTCTCTCTATCTCCTCCCCCCTCTTCATCTCTCAATATGAATGACTGAATATCTGTCATTATCACGGTTTATGTTCACTTGGTCTAATCTCAGTTGGTCTACTTCCCATTTGGTCTACTACCTGATGCCTACAAAACCCTAACCCTAACCCTAACCCTAACCCTTACCCTAACCCTAACCCTAATCCACAACCCTAACCCTAATCATAATCCATAATCATAATCATAATTAAGCTGCCAGATTCATAATTTTCTAGTAGACCAAATGGGAATAGACCAAATGGTTGTAGACCAAGTAGCAATTTACCATTATCACTCCCTCCCCCTTTTCCCCCCTCTCACTCCATCCCTGTCTGTCTCTCTCATCACTGCATCACCCTCTTTCTACATATCCTACATTTATTATTCCTATCATCACCCTCCTCCTCTCCCTTGCCCTCCAAGTCCATCTCTTACTCTAGTCTATCTCTCTGTCACTCTCTGCTACATCCAAGCTATTCATGCTTGTTGTATAGATGCGTTGGGATGAGCTCCTAGTGATCTCATCCTCTAGTACGTCTCATCCTCTCGCGGCGTGATACTTTCACCTCCTCAATGCAAGGAGTGTGCAATGTGTGGACAGACTCTGTGTGTATGCACAGTATATGCCTGTTTGTGTGCCACAGTAAGTGATTGTGTATACAGCAGAAAATGCTAATGACTTTACTGAATGGAGCTGTTGTTTATCTGTGCGATGCTTACAGTACTCTCCTACCATCATCTGTAACATGCAGTGCATCATCTATCCCGGGGAAAAGCTTGCTAATATTCGGGCATGCATTCTTTGCATGCAAAATAGATGTATCCTTGGAGTCATCAGTGACTCTCTCTTCAGTGACTCTCTCTTCCTTATTCTTCTTTACTAACTCTTTTCCCTCATTTTGTTTTTTGTACGCTCTCTCTCCAATTTCTCTTCAATAAATACCTCCTTTTCTCTCCCTTCCTCAAGTAATATTCCAACATGCATTCTTCGCATTTAAAATATATGTAACATGTATCCTTGGAATCTCCCGCATTCTCTCTCTCTCTCTCTCTCCTATTTGTCTTCATTTTACCCCCCCTCTGCCTTTCTCCATTACTATTTCCCTTTTTAAGTTCTTACCCACTTTCTCTCTATTTCTCTCTCCTCCATTTTCCATCACCTTCAATCATGTACAATGTAGATGTACCTCTTCTCTTCCTTCTTTTAAAGATGATATATGAATCCCCAGTTTGCAAAAATGGGCAAATTATGACAATTTCTCCAGGCAGTTTTAAGTGCTCGGTGATGTATGGCGATAGAGGCATAGGTGAAACCACTTACGAGTAGATACTGATCTGTCTACTGCGGGGTATAGACTGTAATCACCACCATGGCAGTAGCCAGGTATTAAATGGATATGGTAAACAATTCCAGGGTATACACTGTATACATTACCAGGGTTTTATGTCAATTGGCTAATGGCTACCTGCTACCTTAGTACCTTTCTTCTAGTTTATCTAGCTAGTTTGTCTACAAGCTTTTGGTTAACCACAATCCAAATAGCCAAGCTACCAATAAAAAGACCAAACTGAACTTTAGGTACATGTAGGTTGATCAATAAGATCATGAATATATGATCGGGTTGTAGTTAATGGTTCCCTAGATGAAGTATCTTACACATTCGGAGAGTGATTTTTACATTTGTTTTTATTCTAATTTTATTTATTTATTAATTTTAATTTTTTTTTGGGGGGGGGGGGGGGGGGGGGAGCTTCAAACTAATTTTGCATTTCATATATATATACTCCGCAAAAAAAGAAACTGGACACTTGTATGAGACCAAATATTTCGTATTCATTAACGATACAATATATATGATATTTTATATCAAATTAAAGATAAAATTACCCTCTTCAATATTCGCATGGAATCCAGATGAAATCATTCATGCATGACTTGTCACGGTCAATTAACCACACCAAGGTCTGTTTTCAAAAATAGCAAAAATGGAACATCCACTCAACCATATAAATGTTGATAAGCATAATGTAAAATGCTATATTCATGAGCTGGCATAATTTTTCATTACAAATGTGATCTTTTCTATCTTCATCTCAATAAAAAGTATAAATGAAGACAAATTGTGAACGTTATAGGTGTTATTTTCATCCAAAAGTAACAAAATGGGGAATTCCACGGCAAAGCTTTACTAGTCAAATACACAGTTTGTGCCCTTATTTCAGCATGAAAATGGTATAAATTCTTCTCAAGAATTATACCCTAGTCCAAAGATCTTCAAAAGCTGAAGTCACCCTTGGTCAAACAGTTGGGCAGTCTTTAACATTACATTTCTCTAGGTACATGTAAATATGGTTAAAATTGCAGGGGACGCATGAAATAGACAAGCTTCATGCCTGTAATACAGACCAGTATGATAATGCTCTCATAACCTGGCCCTGTTTTATTGACAAATTTATATTTCCAGAGTTTGTTCATTTAAAGTTGAATAATGTCATAATTTACTTGCCCCGCTCATCTTGTTTTAAGTGAAACACTTACTATCACTTCAGTCGAATGGTGTGGTCCTCCATTGTTTTGCTTTTTTTGAAAACAGACCTTGCTAGTGTTAATTGACCATGGCATTTCATGCATGAACGATTACACCTTTAAGTTATACCCTGCATGTAGAGGACTAAATTCCCTTTAATTTGATATATGATCATGTACACTTTATCGTACATTAATATGAAATATTTCAACTTATACAAGTGTCCAGTTTCTTTTTTTGCGGAGTATATATGCACACCCAAGTTTTTTTTCTCTCAGTAATTTCAAAATCACTGTTTCTGTGTGAACACAGAATCTTGGTAAGTTCATATCCGGTCAAGATAAATGGCACATATCGTGTGAACATCTGTGCTACAATTTCCTCTATTTATTTATTTTTTACAGATTGAATTAAGAAAAATAGTTTACTGAAATGATATGTAATTTTTTAGCAAGCAAATATTTGTTTTGGGTCACCAAAAATCATGAGGAAATTATTTTACTATCAGAACTAGCCGCTAGGCCACTAACAAAATATCAGTTGTGTGGAGCCCTGCATAAAAACAGAAAATAAACATTTATCACATTTGGTTATGATTTGTTGACACAATTTTGTTACATTGAAAACCTCACCTACTGTATAATGTTTCTGAAAAGTGAGTAAGGTAGCATATCATGTAGTAAAAAGTAAGACTGTAAAGACTGTAAGTGTAAGTATATCAGATTGTCCTTTATTGATCACTTACAGGGTTCACAGGAAGTTTGTTTTGTAGATGCTAACATAAATATGTCACCAGATGACTTTTAAAGTAGAATATGTTGATAAGCCAAGCAGGTGGGATAGGTGTTTATTACAAACAGTGTACAATGTAGGCATGTGCAAGGGGGGTGCAAACATGCAAACACATACAATGTACAGACAATACACATATATAGTGGCAAAGACAAATGATAAACACATGCATATATATAAGCACACTCGCATACACATACACACACGTCCGCACCCAAACATGTTCTCACACACAGACAAACATACACACACACACACACACACACACACACAACACACACATTTACATGCACACACACACACACACACACACACATACACACACAAACGCACCTGTAGGTAAAAACACACATACAATTGCTCAAACACAATGAGTAACATAGCACAAGATACGCAAACAGTGCATAATGTACATGTACATACATACACACATTCACAAACATCACAAACATTAACAGGGCACTGACTGACATCCTATTTCAATTTTCCTGTCAGGGTATCTTATTTCATGTTGACCCCAGGAAACTGTAGGAGGTAGCATTCTTTGCACCTTGGGGTCATCCCAGGTCGCTCAGATGAAATGAACTGTTTTCCATTCAGCTACTCACAATGGTGTAGCTTGGTCGTACTGATTGGAGGGGGCATGCAAATTACTTGGGGTAGAGGGTACATTGTATACATTTTGCAAATATGTTTTAAAACCTTTTCCCCCAAGGTTTTCTGTTGTTTCTTTTATTTTTTTGGAGGGCATGTGCCCCCCTCCCCCCTCCCCCCCCCCCCCCCCCCCCCCCCCCCATCCCCCTGGCTTCACTAGCCACACATGCCACACTGGCTTCTCAGCCTTTTTGAGTCATAGTACTTAATCAATCTATAGATCTCATCCAGTATGTAGAATAAAATCTGATGGCTTTCCTGTTTCCATGTAGTGATTTTAAGAACGAAAATGAACTGGGCACTGGTGTAATGTACATATAATTTATTTTGATCTCCCAGCTTTACTTCAAATAGAAGAAAATATTGTTATTGATATGTTATACTAGGAAGATAATAACTAATAAGCATCAATCAAAAGAAAATGATCTTCCTGGCTGTCATGTACTTGTAGAGATACTATATCCCCCAAAGGGAATAATAATCACAGCATGTCTCTATAAATCAGGTGGAAGGTTGCATGACACTTGTCCTCACCTGATAACTCTAATTTAATGTGGACACACTCGATCGGGGAGATAAATCGAGTTAATGACCCAGTCCGCGCTCCCAGCTGAGACCGATTGTGCGAAAGGAGACCGCGGCCATTACTCAGATGGATGGATGACTTAGTTGACGAAGGGGATGGGTAGTAGCGCGGTTTTGATACGGGGAAGGACGGCAGGGCGACACACTTAGCTGACATAACCCTTCCTTATTATGCCCGAAGCATCTCAGCGTGATTACAACGATATGTATCATCCATATATACACACCCTTCAATTCACCAAGGAGTAATAACTTCTCGACTACTCGGGTACTCACACACAGGCTTTGGGCATGCATGGACACAAACACACACACACACACACACGCACGCGCACGCGCACGCACACGCACATGCACACATACACATACACACAGACTCACACATCATAGTATTACACAGCACGCATAAAATTACACATACATACACACACATATACACACACATAACATACACACTTTCAGTTTCACACATACTCTCTCTCACTCACATACACACAAGCACAAACACGCACACACATACATGCATTCACGCACAAACTCATAACTTACACTCCAATTCACAAACACACACACACACACACGTAGAGATGTAGCATCGATACCACTCTATAATTCATATCTCCTTCACAGAGGAGGGATTACTGGAGATGCTTGGGAGGATGTTTGGCAGTGATCTTCTGCACAGTGCATGAATATATGATTATCAGCCTGTTGGCCATCTGTGAAGAGGCTGAATGGGCCATATATGTCAAGTGTTGCTGATGAAAAATATGCCACTCAGCCTCCTTTGGAGTAGTCGAGTAGTCTCACAATTTAGACCTTGATTGATGATACCAATTCCTGTGCACTCAAATTCGAAGAAATATTTGAACACAGTATATATGTAGGAAGATGACTTGTTATGCCTTTAATCATGACTTGTATATTTGTGTAATGTGGTCTCTTTGACACTCGGCACTTTTAAACATGATAAGTTGTGTATAGATATAATGTAGTTTGATTGTACTGTGATAATAGTGCAGTTTTTGCAACTTTCATTACATACCATTTCTTGTATTGCTTTTATGGTTCTCATTGGCATAGCATGACAGCAGTCAGCTTTTATAAGGCAACATGATATCAATATCTAATCTAGATTTTAAGTACACTATTGTGAATTGTAATTTCTAGACTTTTCTTGCTGTAGTGAGTGTACGTGCATCACAATTCCCCTACCACCTTGTACAATACATGTAGTGCTTGTACTAGTGATTGTAGTCTCACTTGACAGATAAGGAAGTATTTGTTCAGCAAGCTAATTACTGATTGTCTGTGAATGAATGAGCGGAAGACGAGCGAACAAAACGTCCTGCTTGTATGCACCTTGACCATAAAAATAGCTTGTCTCATCACGGGTTTGGTTATTTCTGTTATTTTGACTAAATTTAGTAGCTAATAAGGAAGTTGTTGTGAGATTTTTTAACAGGATATTGTTCCTGTACTAATCATGACACAACAGTATGTACAAAACTACAAATGTACTAAGAACATAGATCTAGAGGTAAATGGAACTTGGAAGTGTGACGTTTTAATCCTGTTGGAATTCCCTAATTCTTTCAATTTACATATTTTTATTGCCTTTTTAATTATTTATAAATACATTTATATTTTTGTATTATTTTTTATTTTTAATTAAATTTTTGTTTGTAAATTTATTTATTCATTTATTTCTCTATTTATTTATTTATTGAAATATTGTAATGATTTATATCGTTTTATTAGCTGTACAGGATTGATTGATTGTTTGACTGATTGATTAATTTATTATTAATTAATTTTCTTCAGGTTTATTTGGTGGATGCTGTTTTTTCAATTTTCTAAGGTTTTTGTTCTTAGGCTGAAGGGTAAACATTGATATTTGACAACTTCATTATTCCAAAAGGGGTGTTCCAAGGTTTGCATTTATCTCAATGGATTGTAATTTGGAATGCTTGCAAGGTTCTCCCAGCATCCAAACTAACAATTCAATTTCCAGATTGACTGTTTGCAGTTCATTTGATTTTGGTACAATACTCAATACCCATAGTCAAAACCATTTTTTTTTTGTCAAGCATTTAATTTTTTAGAATTTTGTGATAGCAAAAATGTTAAAAGATTATTTCCCTTTTATTCATAATACACTTCCATACAGTGCAGTTTCACTCTTAATATTGTAAAAACAAAGTTCTCTGAAATTGTACCATGAATATTGAAAGCTGATTTGGTTTCTACCTGACCCAATAAGGAAGTCGTTGTGAGACTACCAACCAAATATCTCTCCCTCTAACACATGTAGTGTTTCCTGAATTGGATATGGGGTTTCACAGAACGTGTTCATTGTACAGCACTTACTCTATTGTAATACTTTTTTGCCTTCTGACCTAGTTGGTCAAGTAATAAACAAGATTTTTCCAATTCTAGTGGCCCAAAACCTGAATCTGGTACAGTAAGCCCCAAACAAAGAAAAACGCAACAAATTATGTTATATTTGGTTGCCCATTTGGGCCCAATGGAATTTAGCATCAATGAATTTTGGTGGCCCAAGGCTAATTTTTAGTGGCCCCGGGCCAGCAGGCCTTTGGTAATTGAGCACTGATTATTGTACGTACATAGTATTTAATGGCAATTACAAATTGGAAACATTTTTTGCTCTAAATCACGCTTCAGTACAATATTTTATCCTGTTTTATGCATTTGAATTATTCCTTGTACAACATACAACATTCAACATTTTCCAATTGAGCCAAACTTGTAATCTGTTACGTAACATTTTGCAATTGTGTGCCAAACTTACATTTTGCTGTACAACTTTGTAACATTTTAAAATGAGGCTAAACCTGAAATTTGTTTTAAAAACATATTTTCTCACTAGAATACATTGGGTATGTTGTATGACATATGCACATGTACAGGTACTTGGCACAGGTACTTGGCACAGGTACAGGTTTGCCAGATCTGTCTAGAAATACACAGGGGCAGTTGGTTTTGTGTGTTGTACAGGGAATAATTTTCCTGTTATCGCATCGCAATTTGCTATGCATTTTTGCATGACTGCTATACAAAATATCTTTTGTGTAGCAGTTTTCTTCCATAGAAGTGTACAGAATTTCATTTGAAATATTTATCCATCGGCTGAAATTGCTAATCAAATTTGAGGAGGTAAATTATTCCCTGTTGTACATACACATGTAGCTCCCGAAATGCCAAAAAGAACCCCATAAAAGCCATAAAAGTTTACCCCATAAATTATCATGGTAATAAAAAGCGCTTTTATAAAAGTGCTATTTTAATGCTGGTATGCTAGAAATTTTATTTTATTTTTTAATTAACATAACATTTTTGTATTTGTTGATAGTTTGAATTTCAAGGAAATTGGTTCTTGTTTGAAGTACTGATAATTAAATTCTCAAGGCCTCCAAGTGTAATGTGCATTGCTTTTAGTTAAACTTGAACTTTAACACACATGTATGATAAATAACAATTCCCTCTAATTATTTAAACTAGACCATTGTTTTTAGACCATTTCACGCCTATAAATAATGACAGATATAATTTGCCTGGTTGTGGCATTCAAATGATATTCCCTCAATGTTTGCAGGTACTTATAAATTCAGAGCTCAAAATTAGCATCTATAGGCACGGGGCCACTCAAAATTAGGCCTGTTCGGGCAACCAAATTTAACATAATTTGTTGTGTTTTTCTTTGTTTGTGGCCACCTGATTTAGGTTTTGGGCCACTCAAAGTTGAATCTTGTTTTTACTTTTCCACAAGGCAAAAAGGTTAATTTCTAGCATATTACCTTATTAAACACATATTTAATGGTAGCCAAATGACATTTCATTTATAAACTGTATACATTTGTACACTTCATATCTCACGATATTCATTGATTAATGAACTTGCAATATTGTTGCCAGTGACTTTAGCCTTAGGCCACTAAAATATGACATTCTTATAATTTTGCTGGCCGAAAGTGTTATTATTGAGCCCAGCTTTGACCACACTCATCTATGTACTATTAAAATAATTGCAAGTAATGTATCTATTTCAGTCAAACCTGTCTATATTATAAAACAGCTCTGGTGAATTCTGTAACGTGATTGGTTAAATCCTGTCACGTGACTATTCATTAAATTTCCACAAACATGCACGACCGTGCAAAACAGGGTGCAACCCCATGCATTACTCGTTTTGGTTGCGCAACTTTTTGCACGGCTGTGACGTCACAATGCTTGTTTACATAGTTCGATCGAAGACGATCTTGCGAAAGTGATAAAAATATGATGGAAATTGCTTCATTTTGTAAATTATCTGTTCTGTAGTAAATAAATGTGTGCAATTTCGTAAATTATATGGTATGTGGTTTGATATTGGGAAGTCTTGGAATGGGAATGCATACAATTCTTTGATAATTCTCACTTTTAACAAGAAAATTTTCTGATTTTCGGCGACTGTGATTGATCTAGAGTCAAATTCAGTGAAGCGAGTACAGAAGTGATGATTAATTTTGTAAATTCCTTAACAAATTCACACTCTAGAGAGTAGATAGACTGGGTTACTAATTGTGGCTAGTCTGTTTTCAATAATCCAGCAAAATGAAACAATCCGTGGTTGAGCTTAGTTTTATAAAACTAATAATACAACAGTCATATTATCGTACATTGTGTAAATGCATGGACTCTCGGCTATGTTAGCTGTGCGCATGCGCACTCGGCGTTGCCTCGTGCACATCGCACAGATAACATAGCCTCGAGTGCAATGAACAATGCACTCTAGACAGTGTATTATTAGTATAGCAACCAACCTGCATATGTTCACCATTTAAAGTGATCCCCTGCAGAGAAAACAATGTTTTTGAACCTGCCCATAAAGGCCACCTGTCTACAATGGCCAATTTCCTTGTTTCCCCTTAGGTGGTCACTATAGACAGGTTTGACTATATAATGTAAAAAATTACTCCATTGTCATGCATGTAATGCACATTTGTAGGAAATATGAAGGAAATATTTTCATCTACTATGTTGCTGTTTTCACACAGTGTTTCATTTAACTTTTCGCAAGTATTACATTGTAATTTGATTACACTGCCACAGACCTACATCTTTAATGCAATACTGTGTTCATGAAGTAAATTTCATGTGTATTTATTTGAGTGTCTGGATGAGAATGTACCAGAACCACCCACACAGATTGGACTTGGTGGTGAACTGATCCCGACCGTCTGGCCTGGCCTGGCCCAGCATAACAAAGACTTGAACTAGCTGGATTGGGGTCATACATATACCCAGAAAGCTTTGTTTGACCTTCTGCTAGTACTTAATGTGTATGTGTGTGAGTGTACAGCAACCCTACAGCTTAGTCTCTCAGCTGCTACCATTTGTAATTGTGTCAGGAGTACTTGTGTTGCCAATTTGTCAACGGATAATTTATTGCCCAAACTGGGCAAAATCTGTAGATTAAAAATAGTTTGAATAGTTTAAAAACCATGGTCTAGTGTAAATATTGGTATCATTTTGTTTTGCCAATTTGAAAAACTTATCTTCAAATTACTTACAGACCTGATTCAGAAAAATGAGTGTACTACTGTCCTTACAGGTTACAGTTTTATCTCTTGGCTGCTACCATTTGTAAATTATGTGTCACTCACATTTTATGTTGCCAATTTACCAACAGATATTTCCTATTGCTATTTATTTTGTCAACTGATACTTTCTGTTGCCTATTTGAAAAACTGATCTGTATTACAGACCATATGAACATTCAGAAAATGTGTGTACTTACAGCGACCTTACAAAGTCTCTCAGCTGGTACCTTTTGTACGTGTCACTCCACTCGCTCGTCTTTCTTGTTGCCAATTTGTCAACTGATGTTTATGTTGCCAACATGTAAATTTCTAATTTGAAAAACTTATCTTTTCTTACAGAGAAGATAAATATGTATATGATTCAGAAAAAGTTGTGTCTGTAGACTGTACAGCAATTGTGCAAAGTACCTTAGTTATAACTTTTTTTGTGCAAGTCTTGCTTGTTAACAATTTATAAACTGATCTTTCCTGTTTCCAATTTGAAAAACCTTAATAAAATTTGAATTATAGAGTTCTGTAAAATAAGATGTAAGTAACACAGGCAGTCCAACAACAAAAGTGTTCTGTATCCCCTTCCAAATCTCCTGTTACCTTCAACTCAGAATTTACTCAGTGGGGTGCTTGAATGTTGACACAGGAAATGCTCTCATGACCTGTGTCCTTAACTGCAACAATATTGAGGTCAAGCCTTGGGTCCCATTACAGTCTATATTCCTTTGTCAAACAGCTCAGTAGCTCACTTGTCTACAGTGCAACTTCAAGTGGGATTGTTTACATGAATACTTCCATTGTTTCAGTACTTTAGGCAAACAAAGTGTGTAGTACATTATTTATATACTCAAGCCCCCACACTAACTTTTGTTCCTACTTGCCCAACATTGGCAAATATGATCATGAATGTTCAAATTTTACTTGCCCGAACACAACATGTACTTGCCCGAACACAACATTTACTTGCCCGAACACAACATTTACTTGCCCCCATAGGTACGTGCTTGATCTGGTAAGTGGCAGATTTCTTTCTTTTTTTAATCTAAAGTGAGGATTTTTCTTTTGTAGTTAAACAGAAGTGTTAGTTGCCCGATCAGGCAAACAAACAGGACCATAGTTTTATGAAATTTTACTGGCCCGAGTTCAATTGTTACTTGCCCCGGGCAATAGGGCAAGTGGTAGTAAGTAAGTGCTTTACTTAAGTATCTATAAACATTCAGGCATTTTCATGACCTGGTACTGCAGGTATAGTGCCAGTCCTGAAACAATGGCAGTTAACTCACTACAGTATCAGTATCAGTTTCAGTATGAACCAAAAATAACTGTATTTTTTTATTGAACTACTCATCCAGGTCTCTCGCAAATTATGTTTACTAAATATAATAAGGATAAATTGTCAACCCAAAATATCAATCTTGCAGACCTCCTAATCCTATCTTATTGTGGAACTTAAAACTCTTAGTCTTATGTACTTGCTACATCAGGCAAATGGATTGTCTAACTGACACTGACATGATGGTAAAAGTTTTGAGAATGAGAAGAAATTATTACACTGGGCTGACATGGACACTAGCAAGAAAGTGGTTATAGTGGGGCCCTGGCCTGTGAATAACTGGGGTGTTAACTCTTTGTGTACTGGAACCTGATGCCTGATGGGTCCTACATTATATTAAATTGATGAGGATTGCCAAATCTAGTAGGGAATAGGTTAACCCACTGCCTACAGGAACCTGGTAGGTCCTTTAAAATAAACAGCCTTCCATGATGTGAATGCTGTCCACAAATCTCCACCGCAGGGTGTGCAACTTGATAGCAGCCTTTCTTTGGATATCAACCATTGAAGTACAGTATTGATTGCTTGGTGGTTTGAAGGTGAAGACATAGGTTGTGGTGTGCAGTGTTTGTGTTTTGGCCTGTAGCGATGAGCAGCTTGTGGGATAGGTGGAGTGGGGTTCACACTAGCAAGTAACATGTTATTTAAATACCAAGCATAGCAGACTTTCTTTGGCAATCAATGATTGAAGTAGAGTATGGATTGCTTGGTGGTGTGAAAGTGAATACATAGCACAATCTATGTATTCACTTTCACACCACCAAGGTAGCAGTGTTTGTGTTTTGGCCTGTAGTGGTGAGCAGCTTGTGGGATCGGTGGAGTGGGGTTCACACTAGCAAGTAGCATTTAATTTCAATATCAAGCTTAACAGCCATAATATTAAATCATAACAAATTTTAAAAAAAGTTTAGTAAATGTTTTGACTCTGCACTAATAGAAACCATATATATAGTTTTCTATTATACATGTATTCCCCAAATTGGACATTCTGATCATTATTTGAAAATTTGGCTCTGACCCTACAAGAATATTATACGTAACTCAATTTAATGAAAAATAGACTTTTAACACCCTTCTCACTCTCACAAGACGTAGTGCACACAATCTGGAATAAGTGTAAACACTGCATGGAATTCTGGCAGCTGGCCATATCACATTTGTCCCATATATTTACAAGGGAGTGACCAGCTAGTGCACTAGAAATAAATGGAGCAGGAGTTAGCAGGAAATGAATATAGTACCTGGCTGGTACTAACGAGCCATATGAGATAGTGAGATATGGTGATGAAGTGGTGATATTTTCCCCTCTCGACTGTCTGAAATCCGCTCGTGGATTGCTGGCAACTGGCCATACATGTAATTCACTTCCAAATTCCAATACACAAGTGACTAGCGTTGTACTTTTACACATGAAATTAATAAGACTGAGTTGAGTATGAGTGAGGAGTTACTAGAAATGAAGCTTTGAGCTATTGGATAAGTGCATTCAGAGTACAACTCTGGCAGTTGGCCATAATACAATTCCAATACACGAGTGACCAGTGCTGTACTTTTACACATGAAATTTATTAGAGGGATTTGAGTATGAACAAGGAGTTATGAGCCATGGGATAGGATGTACATGCAGAGGCATTTTTTAACGTTTTCCCCCCTGTGACTGGACAGTTTGCGTGGGCACTTTGTACCTACATACATGATACATGTACAGAATGCTGGCCGCTGGCCATTTTGACTTGCAATTTACACAAGTGGCCAGCGGGAGTATTATTGTTATTTTAATTTTTATGCATAAAAAGTAATGATGCACTAATACTAAGTGGAAGTGTAATTGTTTGATAATTATGTCACGTGCATTAGTCTTTTGATGTATTGCAATTTACACAAGTGGCCAGTGGAGAAATGATTGTATTTAAATGCATTCAAAGTAATTTGGCACAAAGGGGAAGTATAATTGTCTGATAATTAATGTATGCACTTTAGCCTTTCGACTCTGGACAATGTTTCAAAGAATACAACTTTATTCCAGGCTGTTATCAATCAACTCCAATCCTTGGATGTACTGTAGTATATACAGAAAGATGATAACAAACATTTATTTTATGATTTGAATGTTTAATAGAGACTCAAGCACTCTTGTAGTAAGGTACTTATTTTATAAATCACATTCAGCTGGCACGCACAGGAATATGTTTACCCTGCCATACTTGCAAGCACTTAGCGGCTCATTTGCAATTTGCGTTGGCTAAATAAATATCTCTTCAATCTTATCATTATTATTATTATTATTATATCATACAATTTGTCAAAATGCTTTACTAAGACAATCTTGAGATGTGTCTGGTCTTTTAATGCCCATTAACCTCCCAACCCACTGATGCAAACAGTGTGCATTAGGGGAGCGGAGGGGAGTTTGTAATGTCCTCCCAACTCCTCCGGGGTAATCTGGAAAGCGCTCTCACAATCAAGTAATCAGGTTTCCTGGAAGGATGGATTGATCACGAGAAGCCAGTGGGAGAAAATACATGTAGGCCCGATAAAGGGGGCAGCGCTAAATTAAGGGGGGGGGTACTAAATGCAATGCAGGAATTAATTTTTAATCTTAGGGGGCTACTTTTCCAATCTGATGGATATCCAGACAATTTTCACATATGGTAATTTTAGGGGCTACCTACTGATTTCAGCGGGCTATTTTGAAAATTAGGGGGCAAAATCGCCCTCAGCCCCCGTATATTTCCTACCCTCACAGGAAGTTTTGCAACAGTCACTGGAAGTGGGATGCTTGGTACCCTTTATTTCGCAATGTGTCTCTTCCCAAAAAGAAAAGAAAATGAAAATAAAAATAACAATGATTTTAATTAATTGCAGATTGGAGGACATGAAGGGAACCGGGACTGAATGTTTTTCAACAGTTACTTGACGTGCATTCTCAATAACTGCAATGTTTTAATGTGCCCCTTCCAGTGAATAAAGAAGGGGCCTCAGGGCAATTCAGCCCTCATAATCTTTCAAAAAGTCATCTCCCCCCCCCCCAAAAAAAAAGACTGTGAAAGTAGCCCTCGAAGATAAAATGTCATTAATTTATATCCAATGGGTAGCAACTGGACGTCCCTTTCGAATAGGACATGCCCCCTTCCCCTCTCCCGTACACCCAAACGCACACAGCACTCATTTGATGAGATGTTCCACAAGGCATTCGCAATAAGTAGAGGGAATTATATGTAAAAGTGAGCTCAGTAAGGAGACTGCATGACGGAACAAATTAACCTTTGAAAGGAGGGGGGGGGGGGGGGGGTATACTGGATGGCTTGGAAATTTCATCTTTTATGCGGGGTATCCCCCATCTACTGCCTGGCTTTGAATGATAAATGTTGGAGGGCTTTTCCAACCTTTCTCTGGTTGTCATTTTGACTTGCCTCCCTCCCTCAAATATATGGGGGCTGAGGGCGACTTTGCCCCCTGAAATCAGTAGGTAGCCCCTAAAATAACCATTGTAGAGTATTATGTGAAACATTTCTGGATATCCATCAGATTGGAAAAGTAGCCCCCTGAAATAAAAATGAATTCTTGCATTGTCATCTTAGTTTCTACTTCTGAATAGAGAGGGGGGGGGGGGGGGGGGGGGGGGGGTACTAGATGGCTTGGAAACTTCCTCCCTTATGTGGCATATGCCCCCATCTACTGCATGGTTTTGAATTATAAATGTTAGAGGGCTTTTCCAACCTTTCTGTGGTTGTCATCACGACTTGCCTCTCACCCTTTACTTACTCTGTGCCCCAATATGTATATGAATTGTTTGGCACCTAAGTTATATTTTTAACCTGCCCTTGTTAGGAGCACCCCAATAGTGTTTTAATACTTTTCCTTGCCATTCTTATCCTCCCCATCAACAATATGAATTTGAATGGTTTTGCACCTTCCTTTAAAATGGATAATTTTGTAACTTGCCCCCATAAACGTGAATTTGAATTGTGTTGCAAGCCTTTTCCAGCGACGACAAATCGAAGCTGACAAACGCGGATGGGGAGACTTCCGCCTCAAATAGGTGTCTTAGTTGGGAGTGACAGATCGCTTCCTTTCCTGCGTCCCCGAGTCTTGGCACGTACATTGCAAAGCAGCCGTAGACTCCCACAGCACCTTGACTCCATTCCATGTATTCATGTTGCACCAGTTTGTCAACCATTTTTTTTTTTTAAACTATTTTTGTTGTGGCAATACATATAGGCATGTACATGTAGAGGAATTTGTTTGTTTTAGGGGAGGGAGTGATGTCCTACAGTATATTGCAGGGCTCGATCGCGAAAATTAGCACTGCTCCACCGGCCTGGGGGTGTTTCACAAAGATCCTAAGTTGAACTTAACTCAAAGTTGGACTTAAAAAGTATGGTAAGCCATTTGTAGCCTTGGAACAAAATATATTCAAAAGCAAACATGCAAATATTTTAGCATTTTCAACAAATTTACATGAAGAATATGAAATCTATTTGATAATAGAAAAATATTAATGATTTGAAACAACATTTAATGCCTTTTAAAATGACTTTTAGAATTTGTTTTCATAGTAACTCACATCTTTCCATACTTTTAAAGTCCAACTTAGAGTTAAGTTCAACTTAGGATCTTTGTGAAACATCCCCCAGGAGCCATCATCAAAATTATATCAATATCAGAAATTACTTGCCCAACGGGGAAGCCAAAATTGACAGACTTGTTTTGGGCCGCCCATTTCTGATTTGGAGCTAGCAGAAAATGTAACATTCCCAGCATTGCCTATCATTGTCCCATCTCCATAATGAGAAAGGATTCCTAGTAATTCCTAGTGTATAATATCGACACCCGTGGATATGACTGTTCTCTGGCATATTTCCTTAGTGCTGTAAATACTCGTCTAAAGGTTTCAACTACATGTACCTACTTGTGACTGACCATTTATGGTCAAAACCATCTTTGATTTTGTTAGGTTTCAGCTCAACATTACACATGTATGTATGTAGTTCACATTGAAGAAGACATTTGGATGAATCATTTGCCCGGTTGCCCTGGGCAAGTGAAATCAGATTAGGGTCAGTGTTTTAGGAAAGGTCACACACAGCACTTGAAGTTGCCCAAAATGGGCTAGCAAAACATGCAAAATAATTCAAAATATTAATAAGAAAATACATTTTAATTATAATAAACTATTTGGGCAAGTGAAAATAGGAGCATATTTTGTGCTACGAATCTTAAATCTGTGTGTGTCTAAATGGAATAAATACTGATATATTATCAAGGAGTGTATTTCATTACATATTCTGGTTGTTTTTGTTTCATTTTTGTTTTCCGCTGTGATTTGATCAAGCCAGTAACTGGATTATGACCTTCACTGCAGAAATCTGGATTTGCATTTTGTGTTTAAATGGAAGAAATTTTGAAATTATGTCAAGGGGTGTAAATTAAGTACAAGTTGTCTGGTTGATTTTTGTTTTGCCTCTGTAATTTGATCAAACACTGTAACTGGATCATGACCTTCACTGCTACTACATTGTAAATTTGTTTTACTGGAAAGGGAGAGCAATGCAAAAATGATTCATCAGGGAATCAATTATAATGCTTTCAGGAAAATAAGTTTTTTTGAGAAATTTTCACCATTTTGGTACCAAATTACATTTTGTATCTGGGTCTACGAAGTCTTGGGTTTCTTGAGAAAATTATTTTTCCTCTGCTTCCTGTCGACTTAAAAGCTACCGTAGAATATTTGCATTAGAATTCCATTGAAACATTGAAAAATGGATTTGAAAGCACTGATATTATTATGTATCATATTTTGAATTAAATCCTGATGCAAAGCATTTTTTTTGTGCAAGCAGTAGAACATTGTGTAATAAAAATAATTGAATCTGGTAATGATCTGGAAAGACTGGAATGCCTAACATAATTCATACACAGATATGCATAAGTGGGACAATGTAAATGATCTTTGTGTGAGTAATTCTTTCTGACAGGTCGCATTGGCCAATGTAACAAATTTGCCCTGTTAAATAATGAAATTGTACAACACATGCAGGCAATTTGGAGGTGAAACATACTCATTATGAAAGCCAAATTACAAATATTTGTACACTTAATTTCAAGAAAAAACAAAACACGAAGAATTTCTGAGAAAGAATTAGTCATTGAAGTAGAGATCACTTTAAAGGGGACCACCAGGAAAAGAAGAACACATACATGTAATTATATGTTTTGGTACCGTTTTGTGATATCAAATAGATACCAAACATTTTGCAAATGGTTGTGTAATTCATAAACAATGCAATTTATTACCACCACTTTATACGGAACCACTATTATTTCATGGTTCCGTACGCGCCAAACATCTACGAGTGCGCCAATTCTATTCAAGCGTACATTTGGAGACAATACAATCCCAGACGATTCGTTTGCTCTGGACAAAGGTAGTCTTCGTACATGTATGCAGACCCATGAACGCATGCTTTTGAATGGTGATACGTTTTCCAATTATATTTCTTTGAACTTGTTGATGGAATGGACTACTAAAGATGTTACCTAATAAGAATATTATTTTTGGGTGGTGGTACCCTTTAAAGGGATGCCTGTAAAGTGTCTAACTCCACGAATATTACTTGGAGCTTCTTCGTTTCTCTTCTACCGTGTTGTTTAGCTTATGGTAAGAGAAGAATAAAATAGGGTTACATTTTTTTCAAATGCCCCTTTAGTATGACGATATCTATCATTCAGCTCAAAAGCGTTAATGAACGGTCATAAACCTCATAAACGTCCGTTGTAAAAGCTGACGCATATTTTCGCTTTTTTAACCAGGAAAGCAGTGTTCTTTTTCAATGAAACTTTCACACATCATTCAGACATATCTTACAGTGATTTTGGTACAGGATTGAAGTCTCAAATGTCATTTTGGGCAATATCTGACACTTTACAGGTGCACCTTTAAACTTGGCAGATATTATAGACTCTTGGATGCCTCGTGGGTGTTCGGCATGCACAACAAAATATTTGGCAACAGGCAATTTTCTTTTTGCATCGGGAACAAATGCACAATTTGAATAAATGTCCTGAAGATAGTGCAATCACTGCAATGTCAGTTGACCATTTTCCAGTATTATGTTTTTCTTCACAAGCAGTATTATTTAGAATTTTTGTTTTGTTTTACATCAAGGTATTCAACATCATGTAGAGACATAGAGGGTACATGTTTTTAAGGTGACCTTCAGTTATTGGAACTCTAGGGAATGTTTCCAATGATGCAATGCCAGTTGACTATTTTCCAATATTATGAAGCTCTTCATTTAATAAGCAATGTGCATTTCCCCCCTTTTTTGTTTGCTCTTAGACAATACATGCAGTGTATGTTAAATAATTTGTTTGAGCTGACCTAAATGTGCACAAAAATATACTTGTACAGTATTTTATTTTAGTAGGAATGGTTCAAATTTTTTTTGGCCAAATTAACCTTTTTTCCAATATTCTATGTCAGACTCTTTAATAGCACTCTTGAGAGAGTAGCTTCTTGTAAATCATATTTGCGGTGCCATCTTTCAAACGTCTTGCAAAATGCACACTGGCTCGGTGTTACGCAGTATACACTAAATAGCCTAGTTTTAAATGGCGAACCACGGCGTAGCATTTTGAACAGTGCCCTCTACATCCTCACGCATGACAACCTTTAAAGGGACTTAGTAACATTGTCCAAATCCTCAAAATAAAATTGTAATTCTAGCGGTTCCTTTATACCTTGTTGTATTCGTATTAACAATAAAATCATGGGACAGCTTTCGGTTTTTCAAATTTCCCTTTCATTACAAAGATATGTATGATTGAAGTATTTAGATAAGAAAATCTCCGGGCGAGATTTTCATCCCTGTACAAAGTGAATGCAGTGAGTTGGTGAATATCACCCAATATCACTTTGCATTTTCGCTCATTACTTGGCCATACATTGTCTATTTGACCTGAAATTTTCACACAATACCCTGAGGACATAATTATGAGATAACAACAGTATACATTGCATCAACCATTCATCAGTTTTTGCACATCTCAACAAAGTTACTAGATCCCTTTAAACATCCACTTGGTTCACACTCTGTGTAGCCTCACTTTATTTTTGGGTGAAGATTGTCCTTGAAGTCATGTCTAATTTACATGCAGGATTGAATTATTGACTATTTTGAACACCCATGCTGAATAATCCATGCATAATGAATGGATAAAGGGATACGTCAAATTGGCAATGCTTTCAAAGAAAGAATAAAAATAAAAACATCAACAATGTACAGTCTTTCAATAAAGCTGTTCATTTTGTCGGGTGAGAGTGAGAAGGGCGTTAAGTTAATTTTCTGCTTAATCATAAGTTAAAGGGAAAGTTGAGTTTTGGTAGAGAGGGCGCTAGACTACTTAATTGGTTTGTGAGGTAATGAAAAACTGAGTGTAAAATTTGAAAGAGCATAATATTTAAACAATAAAATCATCTTTGTTTGATCAAAATCGGTTCAAAAACGGCTGAAATATCCATAAATATAACAATTTGTAATAAACCCGGGGCCCCGGGTTTATTAGAGAATTTTGAACCAGCCGTTAAAAATTCAAAAAAATGCTTCCTCTTTTCAACAAATTTACAAAATAGGTATTTAAATAGTTGTTGGTTATTTCTCTATCTAATCACTATTTCAACAAAGCATCACATGCACAATATTTTATTAAAAATGGTTGAAACCGATGAGTGTTTAGAGAGCACCCTCTTACGTTTTAACGGCTCTTTTTGAATGATAACATGATCTTTACTACGTCATTTGTAATTTTGTGTTCCTTTCTAGTTATAACTATTAGTTTGTAATGTAATGATGCAGGTTTTGGTTACTAAAATTCAGTTTCACTAAAACTGTACTCTCCTTACCAGAACTCAACTATCCCTTTAACCATACCATCTTTGTTTTAGTTGGGAGCCTACTCCATGTCATGCTAAATTTGCAGATAATATTTACAAGTATAATTTTGGGAATATATAACAACGAGTTTCTACATGACTTACACATTTGAACATGATTATCTCTGAAGTACTAAAAGGGGACTTACGCCCTTCTCTTTCACAACCAATTATTAAATAGGTTTGCAAAGTACAGTACTTTGTATACCTATACCTTGGCTTGTGCCAAGCCACATTGTTTATCAAGTTTGTTTCCTGTTTGCTAATGATCCTGTTTTTGTTATTTAACAGAAGCTGAGGGAATTTCCCAATTCTTGTTTAATTGAATGTAGGGTGAGTTTATCAACTGAAATTGCTTGCCAGAAACAATGCTTTATTTACGCGTATGGACACTTGTACGGCTGCGCATTCTGTAAAGATTGATCATCTGTCAGGAAATATGATTCTGTACTCGGTCACAATAGTACAGTTGATTGTGTCAAAATAATTTGTTTTGATTAATATGAATACTTGTGTATCAAAGCACACTTTTTCAGTGTTTCAAAACGGTGAGGCTAATCTTGCGTGACATCAAGCTTGCAATTATCAACTGGAAAGATAGAGTGATTAGCCACAAGTATGCTTGAAAATGTTGTTAGTGGCTTAAAAATAGTTGATAAACATACTCAATAACATTCATACATAGAAAGGGAATGCTTGCTACGTGTAGCTTGGTATTTTAGAACTTAGAAGGTAGAATTTTTAAAATTTCTAATGGTATGTCCATAAAACTTAGGTAGGTCAAGTTACAGTAAAAGTGCATCAAAGCAGACCTTTTTGTTATTACCACCAAAGTGGGAAAACAGTTCCATAAATGTCAATTCAACATGGCAAGTGGCAGTGTATCCGATTCAGAGTCGAGCGTATTCGATATGCAAGCATCCATAATTCCATATAGCTTATCACTCGCAGCCCATTTACGCCTTGGCAATGCATGACCTGCATTGGTTTATAGCGCTCACTAGCACTGGGGAAAAGATTTATTGGCCATGAAATGATCCTACTGGCTTCTTGAAACGCTTGCTTGCTCTAGCTTGCTCGCTCTAGCTTGCTCGCTCTACCTTTCTCTATCTGGCCTGAAGCCAGTACTGGCAGAAAAGAAAAAAACTTGGCTCAAGTGATTTACATCTACTTCTAATGCGATTTCATTCCCCGATAAGATAAGTTTGTTCACACTGTCATTGTCAAGCAGTCAAGGGAAAAAAGAAGTAATCATTGATTTATTTTTCCAGGGCTAACTACTTTCATTGCTTGCTTGCCGTAAAATAGCACACCAAAATGTGTTCAAAATGTGTTTTACATTGAAATCTATGACAGATTATGAAGGCTCCTTTAAAATGATGTCCTCTTCCATGATTGCATCACTTAAATGTATTTAAATTTAGCTCTTCCAAATTCCTAGACCTGCGTCACTTCATCATTTATAATATATATTTTTTAAGGCATTTTTTATTTGTGTCATGTACACATTTTCAGGGCTCGACACTAGCACTTGCTCGCTTGCCAGGGGCAAGTAAAATATATGATAAATTGTCTAGTTTGCATGCCCAATTGGGCAATTAAATAGTTGTTCAACTATGAGAGAACAATGTAATTTCATACATATGAATCTGATAAAGAAATAAGAGGGCAAGTACATTTTATATTAAATGTATGATTTTACTTGCCCGAATGGGCCAGTACAGAAAAAAGAGGGGGGGGGGGACACTTGACATATTATTTGTTTTTGTTGTTGTTTACAACAGCAAGCAAGGGTACTGTGAGTGAATAGCAGTGATTGTGTCATTGTGTGAAGCTTTGCTTTGAAGCTGCTTTCATACTTTTATTTAATTAGTAAGAGGACAATAATCAGGCATGGCAGAACCACTAGAGATGCAAGTGGGTGTGGTCAATTAATTCAGACAAAGTTTATATGAGATCCCTTTAATCTTCATTTTGCGTTGATCAATAAATCTTCCTGATGACCCCAATTTTATGTGGTCATTGAATGTGTTATTCAAAAGAACTGATTATGTATTCCTCGAATACCATGTCCCCGAGAATATTGCATTATTTTAATTATCTCCCTCTAGCTCTTGTGTAAATTGTGGATTGAAAAGGAGAAGGGTGCAAAGTCACTTTTTGTATTTTGAAGATAATCATGATTTTAAAACCAATATAGCTCTCTTTAAAGGGAGAGATCCACTTTTGCAAGCCAAAATTCAAAAGTTGCGAGGTTATTGTCTTATATGAAAGGAAATGTCATTTAATAGCATGCCTGAAAAAATTAGGGCTTGAAATCTCTTTTTCGTGGAGTTATAGACCTAAAACTGAATAAACTGAGGGACGTCGGTTAATTAGGTACATACGTATTTTCGGCCGGTGAGTAAGTTTGTACATAGATTTCACGGAGTGCCAGATTGGTATGCATGACCCCTACGTGACCCGCGCTAGCTACGTGACTCGCGCATAAGTACTAATGTGTGAGCGTTTACCAAGCAAAATACCCAAACATTGCTTAAACTGACTACATGTAATTATATATTCTTTCTTTTTGAGATCTTTTCCTGTGACATACGTAAACAAATGTCGGCTTCACAATACCTTTACGAGAATTAGTACTATATTGTTGTAATATTATGCTAAATCAGTTGAACTCCTTTATTGACCGATATATAGTTTAAATGGAGGGACGCATTCGTTTTTCATTCGTAGAATCCAAATTAGAGGGCTGTTCGCTCTGATTTTTTTTTTGCGTGTTACATTGATCCCCATCCGTCAACTGAAAGCTGTTCAGACGTTTTGTAAAAGTGGACCTGTCCCTTTAATAGTTGGCAATTTTTCCCCAAACTAGTCCCACACTCCTACTGCACCGTTTCGGCGTCGCCTTCTATTTTTAAAAATCTGTTTGATATCGGGAAGGTACTAGTGCTCAGATACTGGCAGGAAACAAAATGATGCGGACCAAGTTCGGAATGGACTAGTAGGATACTTTAAATTCGGCTCTGTTTCCGATGTCTGCTTGTTCAACTGTGGCCATTTCATTGCTACATACTGACCGTTTCGCCACATTTTGGTCAGATAGGAAATGGAAGGAGAAACGGTGCAGTGGGACTTGGCCATTATTATAGTACCGTATTTGTCGGTGTATTAACCGCACCTTTTTTCAAAAAAAAAAAAAAAAAAAGGTGCGGCTAATACACGGGTGCGGCTAATACCGTATTAACCGCACTTTTTTTTTTTTTTTTTTTTTTTTTTAAATATTTTTTTAGGGGGTGCAGTTAATACACCAGAGCGGTTAATACACCGACAAATACGGTAGCTGAAAATTTTGCACCACATACAGGAGGTTCTGACCTTCAAGACGGTATTCATAACTCAATTTAGCCAAAAATCAACTTAATGCCCTTTTAACTCACCAACAAAAACTGATTTCCATTAACTGTGAAATCATACTTAAATGCTCTCCCACTTGTACATTGTATGTAAGTCTTCTGTATTAAGAAGATTTGTTTAAAAAGTTTTAAAAACACACTCATTTCTAGCCACTCTACGAATGGCTTAGTATTAAAGGAAACTAGTAACTTTGTTGGCAAGCGCAAAAAGTGATGAGTGATTAATAAAAATGTGTATTGGAGTGATCTGATATCTCCAAAAAGTAATGTGTGAAAATTTCACGTTAATTGGATGTTTTTGGACTGAGATATGAGCAAAAAAACAAAGTGATATTCACTAACTCATTGTACTTACTTTGTACACGGCATGAAATTATCCCGTAGACAATTTAACATCTGAACACTTCTATCATAAATATCATTTGAACAAAAATGGAAATTTGAAAAACCAAAACCTGTCCCATGCTTTTATTGTTAATATGAATATGATAAGGTATGAGAGAACCACTAGAGTTCCAAGTAAGTTTTGAGGATTTGGACATGTTACTTAGTCCCTTTAACTTGTTTTTAGCTCATCCGGCCCGAAGGGCCCGATGAGCTTATGCCATGGCGTTGCGTCCGGCGTCCGTCCGTCCGTCCTTCCGTCCTTCCGTCCGTCCGTCCTTCCGTCCGTCCGTCCGTCCGTCCGTCCACAATTTTCAAAATGCTTCTTCTTCGTTATTTTTCAACCGATTTTGATTCTGATTGTTTCATAAGATAGGGCTAGGAGGGGGATTTAAAACTTCTACACAGAATCGTGAAATTCATTATATATGCTAATTTATGCAAATTTATTCGAAATCACAAAAAATGCTTCTTCTCCTTCATTTCTTGACCGATTTTGATTTGGTTTGCTTTATCTGGTAGAGCTAACTTTGGTACACTAAACTTCTACACAGAATTTTGAAATTTTTCTCCATTAATTAATTATGGTAATTTATGCAAATTTATTCCAAAAATCACAAAAAATGCTTCTTCTCCTTCATTTCTCGACCGATTTTGATTTGGTTTGCTTTATCTGGTAGAGCTAACTTTGGTACACTAAACTTCTACACAGAATTTTGAAATTTTTCTCCATTAATTAATTATGGTAATTTATGCAAATTTATTCCAAAAATCACAAAAAATGCTTCTTCTCCTTCATTTCTCGACCGATTTTGATTTGGTTTGCTTTATCTGGTAGAGCTAACTTTGGTACACTAAACTTCTACACAGAATTTTGAAATTTTTCTCCATTAATTAATTATGGTAATTTATGCAAATTTATTCCAAAAATCACAAAAAATGCTTCTTCTCCTTCATTTCTCGACCGATTTTGATTTGGTTTGCTTTATCTGGTAGAGCTAACTTTGGTACACTAAACTTCTACACAGAATTTTGAAATTTTTCTCCATTAATTAATTATGGTAATTTATGCAAATTTATTCCAAAAATCACAAAAAATGCTTCTTCTCCTTCATTTCTCGACCGATTTTGATTTGGTTTGCTTTATCTGGTAGAGCTAACTTTGGTACACTAAACTTCATTGATTTTCATTCTGTTTGGTTTATCTAATAGGGCTAGGTTTCATAAGATAGGGCTAAGAGGGGGATTTCAAACTTCTATACAGATTCATGAAATTCATTATCTATGGTAATTTATGCAAATTATTCGAAATCACAAAAAATGCTTCTTCTCCTTCATTTCTCGACCGATTTTGATTTGGTTTGCTTTATCTGGTAGAGCTAACTTTGGTACACTAAACTGCTACACAGAATTTTGAAATTTTTCTCCATTCATTAATTATGGTAAATTTTTTATTTTTTTATTTTTTTAATTTTTTTTAATTTAATTTTTATTTATTTTTCTATTTTTAGCTCATCCGGCCCGAAGGGCCCGATGAGCTTATGCCATGGCGTTGCGTCCGGCGTCCGTCCGTCCGTCCTTCCGTCCGTCCGTCCTTCCGTCCGTCCGTCCGTCCGTCCGTCCACAATTTTCAAAATGCTTCTTCTTCGTTATTTTTCAACCGATTTTGATTCTGATTGTTTCATAAGATAGGGCTAGGAGGGGGATTTAAAACTTCTACACAGAATCGTGAAATTCATTATATATGCTAATTTATGCAAATTTATTCGAAATCACAAAAAATGCTTCTTCTCCTTCATTTCTTGACCGATTTTGCTTTGGTTTGCTTTATCTGGTAGAGCTAACTTTGGTACACTAAACTTCTACACAGAATTTTGAAATTTTTCTCCATTAATTAATTATGGTAATTTATGCAAATTTATTCCAAAAATCACAAAAAATGCTTCTTCTCCTTCATTTCTCGACCGATTTTGATTTGGTTTGCTTTATCTGGTAGAGCTAACTTTGGTACACTAAACTTCTACACAGAATTTTGAAATTTTTCTCCATTAATTAATTATGGTAATTTATGCAAATTTATTCCAAAAATCACAAAAAATGCTTCTTCTCCTTCATTTCTCGACCGATTTTGATTTGGTTTGCTTTATCTGGTAGAGCTAACTTTGGTACACTAAACTTCTACACAGAATTTTGAAATTTTTCTCCATTAATTAATTATGGTAATTTATGCAAATTTATTCCAAAAATCACAAAAAATGCTTCTTCTCCTTCATTTCTCGACCGATTTTGATTTGGTTTGCTTTATCTGGTAGAGCTAACTTTGGTACACTAAACTTCTACACAGAATTTTGAAATTTTTCTCCATTAATTAATTATGGTAATTTATGCAAATTTATTCCAGAAATCACAAAAAATGCTTCTTCTCCTTCATTTCTCGACCGATTTTCATTCTGTTTGGTTTATCTAATAGGGCTAGGTTTCATAAGATAGGGCTAAGAGGGGGATTTCAAACTTCTATACAGATTCATGAAATTCATTATCTATGGTAATTTATGCAAATTATTCGAAATCACAAAAAATGCTTCTTCTCCTTCATTTCTCGACCGATTTTGATTTGGTTTGCTTTATCTGGTAGAGCTAACTTTGGTACACTAAACTGCTACACAGAATTTTGAAATTTTTCTCCATTCATTAATTATGGTAAATTTTTTATTTTTTTATTTTTTTAATTTTTTTAAATTTAATTTTTATTTATTTTTCTATTTTTATTTTTATTTTTTTTTATTTTATTTTATTTTTTGTTTGTTTGTTTGTTTGTTTTGTTTGTTTTTGTTTTTTATTTTATTTATTTTTATTTTTATTTTGATTTTTTAAATTTATTTTTTTATTTTTTTATTTTTTCCCATGTCCCTTCCAGGGCATCAAATTTTTATTTTTTGACCAGTTGAAAAGTGTACCACATGAAATTTGCGATATTTGATGTTGCGAGATGGCGGATGAGCGCTACGTCATTGACGTTCTGGTTATTTTTTATTTTTTTAATTTTATTTTATTTTTTGTTTGTTTGTTTGTTTTGTTTGTTTTTAGCTCATCCGGCCCGAAGGGCCCGATGAGCTTATGCCATGGCGTTGCGTCCGGCGTCCGTCCGTCCGTCCTTCCGTCCGTCCGTCCTTCCGTCCGTCCGTCCGTCCGTCCGTCCACAATTTTCAAAATGCTTCTTCTTCGTTATTTTTCAACCGATTTTGATTCTGATTGTTTCATAAGATAGGGCTAGGAGGGGGATTTAAAACTTCTACACAGAATCGTGAAATTCATTATATATGCTAATTTATGCAAATTTATTCGAAATCACAAAAAATGCTTCTTCTCCTTCATTTCTTGACCGATTTTGATTTGGTTTGCTTTATCTGGTAGAGCTAACTTTGGTACACTAAACTTCTACACAGAATTTTGAAATTTTTCTCCATTAATTAATTATGGTAATTTATGCAAATTTATTCCAAAAATCACAAAAAATGCTTCTTCTCCTTCATTTCTCGACCGATTTTGATTTGGTTTGCTTTATCTGGTAGAGCTAACTTTGGTACACTAAACTTCTACACAGAATTTTGAAATTTTTCTCCATTAATTAATTATGGTAATTTATGCAAATTTATTCCAAAAATCACAAAAAATGCTTCTTCTCCTTCATTTCTCGACCGATTTTGATTTGGTTTGCTTTATCTGGTAGAGCTAACTTTGGTACACTAAACTTCTACACAGAATTTTGAAATTTTTCTCCATTAATTAATTATGGTAATTTATGCAAATTTATTCCAAAAATCACAAAAAATGCTTCTTCTCCTTCATTTCTCGACCGATTTTGATTTGGTTTGCTTTATCTGGTAGAGCTAACTTTGGTACACTAAACTTCTACACAGAATTTTGAAATTTTTCTCCATTAATTAATTATGGTAATTTATGCAAATTTATTCCAAAAATCACAAAAAATGCTTCTTCTCCTTCATTTCTCGACCGATTTTGATTTGGTTTGCTTTATCTGGTAGAGCTAATTTTGGTACACTAAACTTCTACACAGAATTTTGAAATTTTTCTCCATTAATTAATTATGGTAATTTATGCAAATTTATTCCAAAAATCACAAAAAATGCTTCTTCTCCTTCATTTCTCGACCGATTTTGATTTGGTTTGCTTTATCTGGTAGAGCTAACTTTGGTACACTAAACTTCTACACAGAATTTTGAAATTTTTCTCCATTAATTAATTATGGTAATTTATGCAAATTTATTCCAGAAATCACAAAAAATGCTTCTTCTCCTTCATTTCTCGACCGATTTTCATTCTGTTTGGTTTATCTAATAGGGCTAGGTTTCATAAGATAGGGCTAAGAGGGGGATTTCAAACTTCTATACAGATTCATGAAATTCATTATCTATGGTAATTTATGCAAATTATTCGAAATCACAAAAAATGCTTCTTCTCCTTCATTTCTCGACCGATTTTGATTTGGTTTGCTTTATCTGGTAGAGCTAACTTTGGTACACTAAACTGCTACACAGAATTTTGAAATTTTTCTCCATTCATTAATTATGGTAAATTTTTTATTTTTTTATTTTTTTAATTTTTTTTAATTTAATTTTTATTTATTTTTCTATTTTAATTTTTATTTTTTTTAATTTTATTTTATTTTTTGTTTGTTTGTTTGTTTGTTTTGTTTGTTTTTGTTTTTTATTTCATTTATTTTTATTTTTATTTTGATTTTTTAAATTTATTTTTTTATTTTTTTATTTTTTCCCATGTCCCTTCCAGGGCATCAAATTTTTATTTTTTGACCAGTTGAAAAGTGTACCACATGAAATTTGCGATATTTGATGTTGCGAGATGGCGGATGAGCGCTACGTCATTGACGTTCTGGTTTTATTTTTTTATTTACTGCATGAAGAGGCATTACCTGCGTCAGAAGAAAAATGAAGATAATTTTCAATTTCAGGGGGCTTATTTTTAAGCTTGTAAATTTGCATTTAAAAACCCTCTGAAACTTGTTTTAAAGCTCCACAGACAAGAAAACTGCCTCAAAATTGTGTTTTACTGTATCTAAGTTAGATTTTCATGAAGATTTTCCTTGTGGGGAAAACCCAGTAAAATAAAAAAATCAACTTGTAAATTCACTTTAGTAACCCCGGTAAAAAAAATGAGTCCGGGCGAAGAAAAATGACGTCATCTTTGTGACGTCACAAAATGACAATCGCAGTTTAGCTCGGTCGTAGACGTACACGCTGAGTGCAATACTCACATTGACAGAGAGATATTATTTCGATTTTTTTCAATATTTGCAAACATTTGTTAAAGTTTATATCATGGACAATCTACACTCAGATGTGTTGCTGCATCCTGCTACAATTCATTTCTTAGGCATTTTCAATTAAAGGGACTTAGTAACATTGTCCAAATCCTCAAAATAAAATTTTAATTCTAGTGGTTCCCTTATACCTTGTTGTATTCGTATTAACAATAAAATCATGGGACAGGTTTCGGTTTTTCAAATTTCCCTTTCATTACAAAGATATGTATGATTGAAGTATTCAGATAAGAAAAACTCCGGGCGAGTTTTTCTTATCGTGTACAAAGTGAGTGCAGTGAGTTACTGAATATTACTTTACATTTTCACTCATTACATACAAAGTCCATTTGATTTGAAGTTTTCACACAATACCCTGTGGACATATGAGATGACAACAATATACATTGCATCAACCATTCATCACCTTTTGCACATGTCAACAAAGTTACTAGATCCCTTTAAGCCTCAATTTCCAAGCAAAAACGAGTTTGTTTTACTAGCAAGTCAAAGGCTCTGCATGTAAGCCATGCATATTCGTACTTTGAACTCCGTGTTGCGGTCTTCTTGTGATGATGGCCCGGGTGGCACGTGCGCACATTCACGCTCCACTATAAATAACTTTTTTAGGAGCATGGAACGCCGGTGCAAAAAAAAAAGCAAAAAAGTTGCATGAAATCTATCTTTTTTGCCCAACTTAAGGATTACTTTGAAAAAAAGAGTGTGGTATATATCAATATAGGCACATATTTAAAGCTATAAACCTGAATCAAAGCCGGGATTTCACTATACCTTTAACATCAATTGATTAAACTTGCTGTCATTAAAAGAGCTTTGTGAAATTTGTTATGCCTCCGCCAACGAAGTGGCCGGAGGCATTATGTTTTCGGGTTGTCCGTCCGTCCGTCCGTCCGTCCGTCCGTACGTCCGTCCGTACGTACGTCCCGTTTTCGTTCTCACGATATCTCAAGAACCGGTTGACGGATCAATTTCAAACTTGATGTGAGTACATATTGGGGTGACAATGATCTGATCAGATTTTGGGGTTCATGAGGTCAAAGGTCAAGGTCACAGGACTTGATATATGTGCAAAAATGCCTCGTTCTCGCGATATCTCAAGAACCGGTTGACGGATCAATTTCAAACTTGGTATGAGTGTACATATTGGGGTGGCAATGATCTGATTAGATTTTGGGGTTCATGAGGTCAAAGGTCAAGGTCACAGGACTCAATATATGTGCAAAAATGCCTCGTTCTCGCGATATCTCAAGAACCGGTTGACAGATCAATTGCAAACTTGGTATGAGTGTACATGTACATGTCGGGGTGGCAATGATCTGATTAGATTTGGGGGTCATGAGGTCAAAGGTCAAGGTCACAAGACTCGATATATATGCGAAAATGGCCCGAGTGGCAAAATTTCAAGAACTGAATGTCATATTTCAATCAAACTTGGTACCTGAATGTATCATAAAGAGTCAACGTAGCCATAACATTTTGGGGTCATGAGGTTGAGTTCAAGGTCACAGGACTCATTACACATGCAAAAAAGCTTGTAATGGCAAAATCCCAAGAACCAAATGCAGATTTCAGTCAAACTTGGTACCTGAATGTTTCTTAGTGAGCCAATGTAGCCGTCAAAGGTTTGGGTCATATGGTCAAGGTCACAGGACTCAAAATATATGAGAAATATAAAAAAATATTAATTCAGTGCATGTTAATTTGGGCTTGATATTGAAATCGCGTGATTGCGGAGGCATAATTTTCGACTGCGCGCAGTCGAAGATCCATCTAGTGTTTACACTGAATTTATATTAAAACTTTAGATACAGAGACTCTGATTTTGTTGTCTCTTTTTTTAAATTCATAGCATGTCTGGGGCTGATTCAACTTTTATAATCTAATTTGTAATATTTCCTTTGTTTGGTGCCATCAGATTCAGGTTTCAGGCCACTCAAATGTGAACATCTTGATTTTTACTTGCCCGGCTGGGCCACAAGGCAAAAAAGTTAGCTTCTAGCATTTGCGACTGTTTTAAAGTTGATTGAGATTGATTGATTTGCTTATTTGCACAGGTTTAACTGGCATAAGATCTAATTGACAAAATACATGTACCTGTTAGTGGTGCAAAGTGTAGCTATTTATTTATCTCTTTCAAATCAAACACTGGCTATTGAGCTCTGAGGGACATGCATTATGCCAGGCTTTATTTTATTTTTGTCCTTTGATTAAAACAGTACACTCTTGTACACTATGAATGCATGGATAGTTTGCTACACTGCAGTGATTTAGCATTTTCAATTTGTCAAAAAAGATCAGTAGATAATGGAGTAATGAATTGCAAGAAGTACACAAAAGCAACATGAGAAAGTTTTGTTTTTGTACGTTCTACAAGATAGTGTATACAAACAAAATGAGGGGACTAAAGTAGGTTTTAAAAAGGTCTGGTTTGAAGACTACACAATGGAAGGCACTATAAAGATTGATAGATCTACAAACATGCATTATTTGCATGACATGAATGGTGACGCTCAACATTGATAGGAAAAATAGTCACATTCTCTAAAACATCAATCAATACTTCAACAAAAATCAATCATACAGTCATGTGCATCCAACAAACTGTGTGACAGTTCAGGGCCCCGTTGCAGTTAAAGAGATAATGTACAATCGATTGTAAAGTTGCAATTAATTGCAAGTCAGATGAAGTGACTAAATTGCAAATCTGATTGGTTGAAATGCACAAATTTTCTGACGTACAATTGATTGTTTCTCTTTCTGCAACAGGGCCCAAGTAACTTGAGAGCATAAACCGACTGAATTTGGTTTAACATGCATTCTCCATAGCCTCCTGCCCAAATATTTTTTGGGTATTTTTCGGTTAACGAGACTTGTTAAATGATTATTATCAGAATGTATATATATATTCATATTGTACTGCATGGTCATTTACTATAAAAGATTATTACGTTTTCAGCCATCGACTTAATTACTTTTGGTGAGGAAAATTGTTCACAATTATTAATTTATTGTATGATACAATGAACGTTTCCCTTGCTTATAAGTCGTGAGATGATTATTCATTAAAATAACATTTAAAGACAAATTGTTGCTTTGCTTCAGTCACTTGTTGTACACACTTGACTGATAATAAAGTACATTATAAATACGTGGCTGACTTTTAGAACCCCCCTCCCCCCACATGTTTCAGTTTCAGGCTAATCTTTCCCCTTCAAACGGGGGGTGGGGCATGAAAATATCACTCTTAAATTCTGTTTTGCATTGAACCCTACAAGTACAATTTTATGTGGGCTCTTTTATGATTGGGAGGAGGGGCGCTTTTTGGCATTTGGGGGCTAAATCACTGTGGGCCCCCACCCCCCCCCCCCCCCCCCCCCCCCCCCACACCCCTCTTTTTCCCCCACTGCTTTAGACATGTTTCAAATTGGTTGAACTAGATGCAATTTTAAGACATTTTAAATGAACCCTTGGATCCTCCATTCCTCGGTGGGCTCCTCAGTTATAACATTCATTTCCCCCCTTAGTTGCTGAACGGAAACAGAGAATAAAAGGACAAATATTTTTAGTTCAATTCTTGCTGGGTAATTCTCGGGATTCTTCAGGAACTGACTCTGGTTTGGACAGAAAGACCTTTTCCATGGCCTCAGGAAATTCCCAGAATCTATGTATTTGAACAGTATTCATGTAGTCATGGGTTTTTTTAAAAAGTGGGGTGTTTTAAATTCACCTTACGCTATAGAAGCATTTATATGCTCCATGACAAAGGTACCCTGCTATAATATATTCATAAACCAACAAAGATTCCAGTAACCCTACTTTCTTTTTGAAATCTTGTATTTATATCGTGAAGCATAAGCTTCCCATTCAAAGCCTATATTTGCATCTGAATGCAAATGTGATATAGAATAAACGGAATTGATATCAATATAACATTGTTTTTAATATTTGAGTCATAGATCATTTTTGCTTTTAAATGAATATATAGCATGAACAACCTATTGCAGAGCCTACATGTATTACTGGTTTGTATGATGTGTAAATGTTATGCAGGGCTCCACACTCACCTTTTTAGTCGGTGGCCCGGTCGGGCCAGTGAAACCAATTCTTCCCCTATTCTGGTGGCCCGAAAGAAAATTTACTGGCCCCAAAATTGTATTTCATGAGTAAGCTTTTTACTATTCAAAATATCACTCTTTCCTTATCAAACCTGTGATTACAGATGAAGCATGACATAAAAGAAAACAAGATTTTTTCATTTTGTCAATGTCGGGTTGAAAATCTGCTTGCCCGATCGGGCCACCAAAATATCACTTTTATACATTTTGCTGGCCCTAAGTGCAATTTCACTGGCCCCGGGCCAGCGGGCCAGTGCGAGTGTCGAGCCTTGTGTTATGGCTACATAATACATTATCTATGTCGCTATTATCCTGTCTTATTTTTTGTTATCACACAGCAATTGAATGGCCCATTGCAGAGCTACTTGTTTGTAGTCCATGGGACAGTGGAATGCAAATGACATGGCAAATCCAATAAATAGAATTGAATATCAATATAAACATTGACAGTGTTTTATTTATGTCTTGAGCCATTAATAAGTTTATGTTTTTCCAATCTTTATCCAATCTTACAGCATGAAGGGAACATTGCAGCGCCTATACTTGTTTGTAGGACATGTCATGGGACAGTGGAATGCAAATGACATGGTAAATCTTATAAATAGAACTGAATATCAATTTAAACATTGACAATATTTGATTTAAGTCTTGAGCCATTTAATAAATTTTTTTTCCCCAAATTTGTTTACAATTTTACAGCATGAACGGCCCATTGCAGAGCCTATACTGGTTTGTAGGACGTGTCGTGGGACGGCTGAATGCAATCGGGAGGGCAAACCTGAAGAGCTCATTTCATGCGCCGAGTGTGGAAACAGTGGTAAGATATCACATCAATTTATTTTGTAAACTGAAGTTATCAGTATTCAATGCTAGGGGAGGGAGGAAGATACTGAGTTTCTGTAATAAATTAATACAGTCAAACCTGTCTCTAAAGACAACCGAACGGCGACAGAAAACTAGAAAAGGCGGTCTTTATCAGCAAGTAGTCTATAGACAGGTTCAATTACATGTAAACTGCATTCAAGGAAGTCCAGATTAGTGGTCTCTACAGACAGGTGGTCCTTATATACAAGTGGTTGCCAGAGCAGGTTTGACTGTATTAAGATTCCTTCCCAAGAAAGAATACCAGCAGTCCTTCTCAGGTCTATCCAACCATAGACCTATGTAGTAGGTCTATGATCCAACCCTTCCCTTCTTACATGGGGCCACCGCATGCCTACTGTGTATCTGCATCACCATGGAATCTGATATTTATAAACATAATTCAAAGATTACTTTTATTTAATTTTGTTGATGCATGAAAGGATTAAATATGAATGTAATATGCTAATTAATGATGTGTGGAAGCGATGTGGTTTAGGGGATCAGGCTCTCATCTTTCAATGTGAGAGTCATGGATCCAATCCTCACTGTACCCAGCGTCTTTTGCCCGTCAGCAAGGCACTTACATGAAATCCACATAGAGTACTAAGTAGTGATGTCCCATTCTTTTGTTAGTGCATAGTACTGGTTCTAAACAAGTTACCATTTGTCAAGTCAAGGCTTCTCGCACCAGTGAGTCCTCATCCAGCTCCTCTTCCCGCGTCTGCTATTGTGGATTGCTACAACTCCACTCTAACACAGCTCCTTGACAAACATGCTCCTGTCAAAACAACAGTGGTATCGTTAAGACCACACGCGCCATGGTACACAAACAGCATAAGAGAAGCGAAAAGACTGAGAAGGCGCGCTGAACGTCGTATGATGAAGTCCGATTTGGAGGTACATCGGCAAATGTATCAAGATCAATGCAAAGCCTACCATCAATCACTTGACAGTGCCAAGTCAGAACACATCAAATCAGAAATTGCTAACTGTGACGATAAGCAGCTCTTCAAATACGTCCAAAAGCTTTCCTCGCCAAGAAACGACTTAGTTTTACCCGACCACGACTCCGATGAAAACCTTGCTAATGACTTTGAAAGTTTCTTCAAGGAGAAGGTCACCAAAATCACCACTGCCCTTGGGGATGTTGAGCCAGCACAACGCGAGGCTAACAGCGTTCCACGTTGCACCAGTAAGCTACCCTCGTTTGAACCTGTCACCGAAAATCAAGTGAGGAAAGTAATCGGACAGTGTACATCAAAGTCATGCAACCTCGACCCCATCCCGACCTGGCTCCTGAAGGCTTGTCTCGACGAACTTCTTCCTACAATCACGCATATCATGAACTTATCACTGTCATCAGGCTCTTTTCCAGAATCCTTCAAGTTATCGCACGTGATTCCTGTGCTAAAGAAACCTCACCTTGATCGCAATATTCTCTCGAACTATAGGCCGATTGCAAACATCTCGTTTCTCGGAAAGGTTCTCGAGAAAATTGTCTCTGCCCAACTGCGAGCTTATCTTGAACAACATGGACTCCTGCCAGAAATGCAATCAGCTTATCGTAAATTTCACTCTACGGAAACTGCACTTGTTCGAGTCTGCAACGACCTCCTTCTTGCAATCGATAAAGGCTTCGAAGCTATTGTTGTCCTTTTAGACTACTCATCAGCATTTGACACTATCAATCACAAATCTGCCTTGGAGAGGCTCACGCAGTCATACGGCATAGATGGTCTGGCCCTCCAGCTGCTCAGCTCCTATTTTGAAGGATGGACTCAAGTTATAAAAGTGAACGAATCCTTCTCCAGACCATCTCCTTTATTATCTGGAGTTCCACAAGGATCGGTCATGGGACCGCTGGAATTCATTTTATACACTGGACCTCTAGGCGACATCATCAAAGCACATCAAGGTGTTCATCACGCAGTATACGCTGACGACACACAGCTTTATGTCATATTAAAGCAGGGTGAACACACAGAGTCATTAAAGCAGCTTTCCGACTGTGTTGCTGACATCCAGACATGGTCAAGCCAGAACAGTTTGCAGCTTAACGCATCTAAAACCGAAGTACTCCATGTCACCTCACAGTTCCGCACACCTCAACCTATCGCACACATCAATATAGTCCATGACAACATCACCCCTTCAAAGACAGTTAGAGATCTCGGAGTCACCCTCGATAACCAGTTAACCCTCCAACAACACATCAAGAACACATGTCGTTCCGCTGCCTTTGGAATCTACAAGATCGGAAAGCTGAGACGCTACTTGGACCAAAGTACCACTGAACGACTGGTTCATGCATTCACTACCTCTCACCTTGATTACTGTAACAGTCTTTACGTCAACCTTCCTCAATCCCACATTGCTCCCCTCCAGCGAATACAGAACTCAGCAGCCCGTCTAGTTTCCCGCACAAAGAAATCAGATCACATCACTCCCGTTTTGCGCTCCTTACACTGGCTCCCTGTATCTCAAAGGATCCAATTTAAAGTTCTTACTCTTGCATACAAAGTAAAACATGGCCTAGCCCCTAACTATATCTCAGAATTACTTATCCCCAAAATGCAACCCTCTTCTCGTGTACTTCGCTCGTCATCCACCGCCCATCTAGAATTCAATACTGGTCCCATCCCTCGCACTCGTTACGGAAAACGCGCCTTTTCAATTGCCACACCCACTCTCTGGAACAATCTTCCCGTCCACATCCGTGCCTCCACTACACTAGATTCATTCAAGACTGAACTCAAGACCCACTTATTTAGATCGATTTAAGCATATTTTGTATAATATAATCTCTATCGTCTCACTTAAATTACATGACTTTATTGTTCAATTACTTCTTTTCTATTAAATGTCATTATTTTGTGTAATTATTATTACTTGTAACAGCGCTTAGAAACCCTGTATTAAGCGCTTTATAAATGCAAGCTATTATTATTATTATTATTATTTGATATTGGCTTTAGGTAGTGGGTTGGAGCTGGATGATTGCCTTCGTAGCAACCGCTAGGTCAGAAATTTCTGGCTTGCCTGACATTGTTTAGAACCATTACCAATGGCAATGAATAGTTGTGACGTCACACTCACACTTTGACACTCTATTGCCGCTCTCCACCCAGGTGTATAAATGGGTACTCGTTAGGAATTGTGGTATAAGTTGGTACTCTGTTACAGGTGGCCAGGGCTTGAATGCTCCCCATGGAGTTGAAATATGCATGTCAAATGCAGAGTGATTGTGGGTGTATATCCAATGACCGGGGTAATAATAATAATACAGCGCTTTGAGCATTGGATATTGAAGTAAATGTATGTGTTGCACTTAATGAATAATCAGTATTGTTATAATTTCATGTAATTATACATGTTCAGAAGTTTAACCTTTGCATCTCTAAAAATATCCTTCTAATTTGTTTTGTTGTGAAGATAGCTCTAGTGCCTACAAAGACTGGCAGGCATGTCCATAATGGATAGGAACTCTCTATATTCTGTTTTTAACTCATATTTCTGCATCATCATCATCATCGTTGTTGCCTCTTGTTCAAACATGAGGGATAAGGTCAGTGGGATGAGGGTTTATTATAAGTGCTCATTAGTGGGAGAATTCCTGGGATTCTTCCCCATTATTGACATTTGCCATTTTCTTGAGTGCATCTCCCCGAAATCTGTCTTCACACGGGCAGAATATAACTCGTTTGAAATCCTATTTTGCGAAGATAAAACTGTCGTTATGCACACACTGAGGTGGAAAAAGCCTCCAAACCATAATTTTAACTTCACACAGGCAGAATATAACTTGTTTGAAATCCTAATTGCGAAGATTATTTACCATCATTACACAGGAACTGAGTTGATAAATGAATCTTCTTGAAGCCCTCTTCACACGGGCAGAATATAACTTGTATGATATTGCGATTGGAAAGATTAAACCATCATCATTTCGGAAAAATTAAATTGGAAGATAGCTCCAAATCAGAATTAATGCGTGTCATATTTTGTGTTTTTGCAGCGTGATTGCTGTACATTGCAGCTGTATTTTTCTTTCTTTAAATATGAAGAGTAATTTGATTGCATCATTTGTGATTGTAAAGATAATTTAACAAATTTTGTCAGTGTCTGAAAGGCTCACAAGTGAAAGGGAAGAATGATAGTTGTTAGGCCTTGGGAGAAACCTAGATTTGATGTTGAATTCTGCCAGGTAGAATGAAAATATTGCGCATCAGTTATTATGCCTTGGGATAAAGCAGTGAAGCCAAAATTAATATTTTTATTTCGGGGGCTCCATTTTCGGGGGCTACTTTTCCAACTTTCGGGGGCTACAAATTTCCGGGCTCTTTTTCGAATTTCAGGGGCTACTAATAAGCTATAATGCTGTAAGTGATCATTTTATAAGCATTTGATCACAATCCAAACAGAAAAATCCCGAAAAAAAAAAAAAAAAAGTTTTTTTTTTTTTTTTTTTTTCGGGGGCGAATTTGGGCATTTCGGGGGCGAATTCGCCCGCCGCCCCCGTGTTTTTTTTTTTCGCTGCAATATATACAATTTATGCATCATGAGTTTTGCATAGTGGCTGAATAACGAATTGTGGATCTAACTTGTTCTCATGCAAGGGAAACCAATTGTTTTCACCATGTGAAAGGGTCGGCTATTTGCAGGGAAGATGGCGTAATGGCAGCTATTATGCCTTGGGATAAAACAGTGAAGCCTAGATGTGATGCTTAGAGATTTCAATCTGGCAGTTAATGCCCATTATGCCAGAGTTTTGTTTTTCACTCGCTGCTTGATGCGTGGGTGTATAATCGCATTTATTTATGTAGAGCTATATTTACTTTTATGCAAACAAAAATTGAAAACAAAATAAATGAACTTTGAAATGTATAGTGTGCATGTATGCATGTGTATATGATTGAGCTACAAGCCAGTAATTTGTTTACTTGTATAATTTTGATTTCACAGTTTGTGGCACCTTCATACAATATTCATTAAATTCTTTACTTTTAAAAAATTTGTATCTGTTTTTATACTGGGTAAAGTCAAGTTATTGACTAATAATGATACATGTATAGATTTAAGACTTGATTAGATAATTTTCCATGCAGGTATCAAGGATATTGATAATATTGGAATAGCATCGGAATCAAGGGAAATATGTTTGGAGGCTACTTTTTATATTTTTTAGCATTAAAATAAACATTGCTATTTGTCTTTAATACTTTGAGAAACTTATATAGCGTAAATGAAAAAATTAGCTAAGAAAATGGGGTTTCTGCGGGATTCAAATCTGGGGCCTACAGATGCTCTACCAGCTGAGCTATAAAAAACCCTTATACTTTTTTTTTTTTTTTTTTGGGGGGGGGGGGGGCATTTTGGGGCTTTCTATCACTGATTTAATGAATTGCAACATCCAAAACTACTACATGCACAGTACTTTATGTGTACAATGAACACATGACTGCATTGCTTGACTCCACACTGACTTACTTAAAAATCGTATGTAGTCCATGCTATTCACTGGAGTGTATTGTGAGTGCCTAGTCCAGTAAATACATGTGTCTCAATTGCTCATCATCTATTGATGCTCATTGCTCAACCCAGCAGCAATTAAGTTAAATGTAATATATATACCCTCCCCAGGGGCCCCCACATAAGGTTTGTGCCAAAGTGACCCCACAGGGTAGGAACCTGCTGTTATTAGTCGGAAAGTGGCCTTCCCTATCTTTGAATATTAAAGGGAATCAACACCCAAACATATTTCTCATGAATGAAAGGTAATAGTTTTGTAGTCCGTTCCACCAACAAGTTCAGAAAAATTAGTTTCCAGACAAAATTATATCATTTGAAAATCCATCACGATACTAAAGTAATTGATCACGGGTTCTGCAGACAAAGACTAGTCCATTGTCTAGGTCGTGGGCATCTACCGTGCTTCTATTGTATCCAAATGTACGCGGGTATAGAATTGTCGCACTTGCTAATGTTTGGCACTTACGGAACCGTTGGCTCTGTTGGTTTTGGTGATTAATTGCACTGTTTATGAATAACAGGACCCTATGCAAAGTATTGTACATCTACATAATTTAATATCAAACAACGAATCATATAACCCTGTGTTGTTATAGCATAGTGGTCCCCTTAAAAAAAAAAACATTCAGGACACATTACGAACTACAGTATATTGGTACATGATACTGCCTCCCCAGGTCCCCTTATGAGAGGTTTGGGCTAAAGTGACCCCACAGGGTCGAAACTTGCAGTTATTAGCTGGAAAGATGCATTCTCATTTATTAGCCCGTGGTCAAAGAATTCCTTTTTTATTGGGGTTCCGTCATGTAGTCGACAAGACATGACAAGACACTCACTGATGTTTGTTTACATAATGCCTATATTTCAACACTACATGTATGTATAAATGAGCACGCCTTTCATAATTGCCCCTGATCAAGGCACCATTTACGAGCAGCTTGCCATAGGTTTTGTAAAAGTTTTTTCTCATTTTAGTTGCTACAAAAATTTTGATTTACTTTGCTTTCACTAAATCAAGAAGGAATATTGATAGGTCAATTATTTTGACACATTTCACCAAATTTGTGGTGTAATCAAGAAAATTAGACCTATGTACAATTTTCACCTTCCAATCAAAATGGCCGCATCTCACAAATGGTGTCATGATGGAAAGCAATTACGAACGATGCATACAATTCTGAACAAAGTTCAAACTGATATAACTTGTTTGTATCTCTACCTTCTGTAGCAAACATCAAACTTCTTGGATGGAATTCCCCTTTAAAATTAAAAGCAAATTTACAAAGCTCAAAATGTCCATAATATGTTCAACTGTCAGAAACTTAGAGTTCAAGTGACAATAAACACTCGGTATACATTATACTTGTATTATTTGACATCTAGTATTCTGGTGACATATCTGTGTACTCAATTGACAGTTATCAACGCTAGACTTGATAGCCAGCCTCCTTGATCAAACATTGTACTGCACGTGCAAATGATGACATAAACGGTACCCCAGGGTACCAGACGAAAATCTGCCATTTTGTTTAATTATTTATTTAATTTTTAGGGCTGTACTGTGGGTATAGCGTGCATACAATCGCGCGCTGCACTGCATGCACAACGCAATAGCTGCGGTACGGTTGGACGCAAGATGGCGCTACACAACGCGGTACCCCGGGGTACAACGGTACCCCGGGGTACCGCGTGTGTCATCAAATGTACATTGATGAATGACAGTGAAACAAAATACAGTGGTTTGGAGGGGGGGGGGGGGGGGGAATTGAGCTCCTGGAAATGCTACAAATAAACCATGACATTACATTTATAAAAAAAGCCCCTGTAATTTTCAGACATGTACGTACATAATAATAATGTATCAGTGAAACAAAGAATATGGCAGTTTGGGGCGGTTTAGCTCAGGCTGGAAATGCTAAAAATAACCTATTTATAGATCAAATTAATAAAAAAGAGCCCATAGACTTCAATGTAACTACTGATTTCAGGGGGCTATTTTGAAAATCAGGGGGCAAAATCGCCCTCAGCCCCCGTATATTTCCTACCCCGGCTACATGTATGTTATTTTATTCAGGCAAGTAGCCCCTGACAATAAAATGTTATCTATTTCCCCATTTATGTAATGCTTACAGTACATTGATGTTCTAATAATGCTGTCAGCTAGTACTTGGTACTGTCAATCAATATTTGCACAGCCTTCGCATAATTTCTTTCAATAACAACATCTTATTCAACTGAGAACTCCCATCAAATTTGATTCAAATCAGTTTCGATTTGTTACTAGTCATAAAAAGTAAGCTTTTGAATGGGGGCACAATGTAGATAGATACCATGACAAAACATTAACTGTATCACTGTAATCATCTGAATGAAATGGTCATGTTTTGAAAGTGATGTATACCAACAAATTCTTCTAGAGTGCAGCCATTTTGTTTCAGTTTACCAACCCAGTCAAGTCTCACAAAAGTGTGTCCCTAATGGCACAATAGCGAAAGGCAAAAAACAATCAATATTTACAAACTGATTGTTAGACTTTGGCCTTGGACCCAGTCACCACACCTCAGAGCTAGTCTAGATTAAAGACCTCCTTAATTGTGAAACGCTTTAATATTTGTGAATGATATTCATAAAATGGAACGTCCTGCTTAGAGTTGCTTAAAAGTAAAATACAAAACATAATTACGGAAATTATTTTATTTTTGTTAAAATAATTTTTGGTTGTTGTAATTGTGAATGGTAAGTTCACTATATGTAATTCTGAAGACATGGTCTTAAAGCAGATCTAGTGAAAAAGGAAGAAAATTGTGAGTGTATATTACATCTGATTGAAATATAATCCAAAAATATGGCAGTTCAGGCTGATTTAACCCAGTCTGTTTATAGATAAAAATCAATAAAGAGCCCAAATATATCTTTTAGATAAACTGGTTGTTACTTTTTGCTTACATTTTACTGTACTGTACAGTGTACTGTACTATGCCCATTCTCTCGGCACACAGCTGAATGCACACTAACAATGGCGTGTGTATCGTCGTTGTTTGATGCTATGCCGGGCAGTCAGTCCGATTTATCATACACTGACTTGGTAAAAATTGACAAAAATGGGAACCTGACATGGTGTCATTCACAGCACCCTAAAACAAAAACTACACGGCCAAAATGACTGTTCTTGGTATTGCTTTTCATTGGAAAGGACACCCTATCCGATAGACAATTATTTTGGGAAGTGTCCCGTTCCATTTTTTGGGGGGCCACCCTGTATAGTGAAAAGCTTTGTTTTTAGTCTTTCAAAGTACTGTTTATAGTCGTATTTATAAGTCAGTGTATGGACATTGTTTCAAATTTACTATGTATATTTTAAACCTGTTCTCTACTAGATTTTGCCAATTGTATAGCGTTAATACAGGGCTCACTAGGTTCCCTTTAATAGGCAATGAGTTAACTCGGCAGTACTTTAATACAGGCATCTGCTGCTGGGTGTGTGGGTTATAGGAGCGTCAGAATGTCGTATGCGGAAATGCAAATTAAAACATAGTCTTATCACATTTGTAGTACACATTAAATTTCTTGTGTCTGAAAGCGGGGTTTGTATTGAAGAGATGCATTTCCAATGAATATGGCTAAGTAATGTGATCTAGATATGGACTGCCATTGAAATGCAAAATATACACCTTGTAGTCTGTCATATTTGGCTAGATACACCGAGTACTATGTACATACATCAAATTTCTTGTGTCTGAAAGCGTTTTTTTCTTGATGAAGAGATATATTTCCAATGAATGTGGCTAACTAATGTGACCTAGATAAGGACTGCCATTGAAATGCAAAACATGCATCTTATAGTGGTAGTCTATCATAATTGCCTACGTATTGTACACTCCATACACTACATACACTACATACATCAAATTTCTTGTGTCTGAAAGCGGTTTTTTCTTGATGAATAGATATATTTATGTATGAATGTGGCTAACTTATGTGACCTAGATAAGGGCTGCTATTGAAATGCAAAACATGCATCTTGCAGTGGTAGATCATATTTGCCTATAGATGTATACTCCATACACTCCATACATTACATACATCAAATTTCTTGTGTCTGAAAGTGGGGGTTGTCTCTATGAAGAGATATATTTCCAATAAATGTGGTTAACTAATGTGACCTAGATAAAGACTGTCATTAATAATATGATATGCCTTGTGGACATTCATGCATCATCTAAATGGGATTACCACCGAAACAGGAATTCTTAAAATAGACCTATTCACTTGGATACATTAGCTGTAGTGTAGGAATTATTGATGCAAGTACTGTAGGTGGCATTATCATGTGGATATATATATGGTTTTGTAACAGTCGTTATTGAAATATATGCAGTGCAGATATTGCTATAACAGGCACATGAACTATTTATCAATAACTGTTTATTAAAAATTCATTTACGTGATTGTTCATGTACATTTTATGTGGTTGCTGTTTTGTTCACTTTTACTTTCACCCAAATTATAATTGTGTTGATTAATCATACTGGTAAAATTAGATATTGGATGCTATTTTCAGTGATTATATAGCATGCCCATTCATTTCTGTATTATTATCTTGTTGTTATTATCAACTTGATTATAATGTTACTAACCTTTTCAACTGTCTTATCACTTCAGTTGATACAGTCATGCAGAAACATAAAATTGTAAATATTGCCACAAAATGAAGTTATTTCAACATGTACTTTGTGAATTTAACTAATTAACATGATGTGAATGGAAAAAAGGCCGGGTTCATATAATAGCAAGGAAAGCAAAGAGTTAATGCACTGATGTGAATATGGCGATATATAGATTAATAAAAGTAGAAATAAATGACCATCCTTGGGCATAATTTGTGTGATTTATTCCTTGCTACTCATATCTCTCCAGGCCTGCTTTTTACTACAATACAATATCACAATTTACAGCCAATATGATTCTCATCTAAAAATTGTTGTAGACTAAACATATCATTAGATGATGGCTGTCGCCATGTTGACATGTTTATATTTATGAATATCTTTCCCCCCCCCCCCCCATATTTTATCCATTCTCCAAGTATTCTTCTGTGCAGATGGAAAGCATCTGAGTCAGACAATTCATCTTAGATGATGGCATTTTGAAATATTAATATTTATGAATATAATTTTGTTTCACTTGACATATTTCTCCATTCCTAGCTCATCTTGAAACATTAATATTTATGAATATCTTTTCCTTTCTCTCAATGCAGGAATTAATTTTTAATTTTAGGGGGCTACTTTTCCAATCTGATGGATATTCAGAAATTTGTTTCACATAATACCTTATGGTAATTTTAGGGGCAACCTACTGATTTCAGGGGGCTATTTTAAAAATTAGGGGGCAAAATCGCCCTTAGCCCCTGTATCTTTCCTACCCTGCTTTCTCTTTTCTTTTTCTCTCCATTCATAGCTCACCCCGCATGTCTCAAGTAGCTAAAATGTTTTAAAACATTAAGAGACCATGTTTAAACATTTAGTGGCATATATATGATCTATATTTATAAGTAGTTCATGTTGAAACATTAATATTTATGATTATATCCCTCATGAGAATGTTCTAGCCATGTGATTGGTCGAAACGCCGTCACGTGTTCAAGTATAATTTCTCCCATCAAATCCCAACCTCATATAGTACTTTTGTACAGTTCTTTATTGCTGCTACGCATGTGATCTCATAGGGCACGTTGTTAACAACCTCTAAATTAGGGATCAGCGAACGTTTACAACCGAGTTGTTTTGTTCCCATGACAACCCAGAACGCAGCGGCAGCCAATGCGAACGCTTGTTTGCGCGCAAGTATGCGTACGCACGTTTGTGCGCAGAAAGGTAGCACGCGGGTGCGCAAAGTTTACGCGAGGCTACGCTTAATAGACAATGGTACGTCTTAGCCTTTTAAGCATAAATCTTGTTCATGTGCAGGATTGACAAAATTGAAATAAAAAACTTAATTAATTGCCTAATATCCCAAACTTTTGAGCACTTTGTGTTAGTTATAGGTCGTTGGTGATCAAAATGATATGAGGGATATTTAAAGCAAATAACCAAATCTCCTTACTCGGGTGATGGATGCAAAACTATACGTTGCCTCGGTGATCTGCGAAGGTAACCATCATGCCTCGGCTACGCCTCGGCATCACAGTGCCTTCGCAGATCACCTCGGCACGTATAGTTTTGCCATCACCCTCCCAGTCGATGGTTATTTGCTTAATATCTTTTCCTTTCTCTTGACTTTTTCTCTCCATTCCTAGCTCACCCCTCATGTCTCAAGTATTTATCTGCGCTGACGGATCGCATCCCATTCAGATTATTTAAATACGATGGCATGTTGAATGTCACATTATACATTGATATTTATGAATAATTGAATATCTTTTATTTTCTCTTGATATTTTTTCTCCATGCTTAGCTCACCCCTCGTGTCTCAAGTATTCATCTGCGCTGACGGATCGCATCCGATTCAGACGATGGCAGTGTGCCGAGTGCAAAACATGTGCAATCTGTGATCAAAGTGGCAACGCGGTAAGACAACCAGGGGGAAAAGGTTATCACCAGGTACCTTTATTACAGGGAAATATTAAAATTCATCTTGTGAGCCACTTTTCAAGGAAGCTTGCATTAAAAAATAACAGTCCAAATTTTGTTTTGCATAGAATTCTAGATGCAAATTTTGGGGGGCTCATTCACCACCCTAAATGGGCCTCAGCCCCCGATTTTGTCCCCCCCCCCCCCCCCAAACGATGAGCTGTGAATTAAAATGCAAATAATGGTACCTTTTTTATTTTAAATAAATGTTTTACATATATTTGTGGAAAAAAAGTATGAATTGCCCGTGTTTTTAAAAAATAAAAAAATAAATGACACTGTTTCTATTTAGCAAAAGATGATAAATGCACCCGGACATAGATTCGTTCACTTTTCTGAAGATATCGAATTCGGTTAGAAGTAATTGAACACAAAATTTTACCATGGAATTATAGCGTTTTGTCAAGTTTGATTTGTTGACTTTATATATATTTTTATTGACGAAGACTGTAAAGTTATATTTATTTATAGATTCATCTATAGTACGAGTTAGAAAGGACAGAAATACAAACAAGAATATCATGTTTAACGGCTCTATTTTCCTGGAGATAGTGTTACACATTTGGCAGACTCTATTTACATATATGTGTGTGGAATTAAATTGATAATTAAATGTGATTGAAGCCAGCATTTTATTAAAAGTCATGTCAAGTTTTTTTTATTTTATGAATTTTGCTTTTTATAACAGGGATGGCTAACCCGCAACCCACAACTCTCAAAATAGCCTAGATGCAGCCTTGAGAATAATTGTTAGATTTATCTCCTTTTCATTTCATTCTTTTGAAATTAAAAATCTTATTTACCAGTGGAAAGAATCAAACTGGGGCGAAGAGCGATAAAGCTTTAGAAATCCCCAAAAGAGCCCCCAAAGATCATAAAAGAGCCTCTAGATATAAACTTATTTGATGTAGGCAAGCTTAAAACAGCCTCCCAAGAAAATACAATTTCAATTGTTTTCTTTGTTTATGTGCAATATAATATATAAATAATTTCAACCAAAATAAATATTTGTCATCTCACAAAATAGAAATGATTTAGAACTCGAAGAACTATGCAAAAAAAGCTTGAGTCCATTTTGAAATAAGCTACGTTTTTATTATATCTATGAGTTTATACCAATATTAGAAATAGTGTCTTTGATTTTCACTTATATGTTTTTTACTTATTCATTTGATTTACTTATAAATGCATTTATTGCTTTAACAATTTTCTTTTTCTTTCAGGAACTTCTGGTGTGTGAAGCCTGTAATCAGGGTTACCACGCAGGATGTCTAAAGCCACCGTTAAAACGCATCCCCAAAGGTTTGTATCGGATGATAATAATAATAATAATAATATACATTTATATAGCGCATAATAGTAAAATTACTCTCTATGCGCTTTACAATACTAAATTAAATAAACAAAATATATTACAATGATATATTGACGATGATGGTGGTGACGATGATGATTTATCAGTCCACATATAAATATTACGCAATTGATAATTAGAGGGTTAATAAACAGAATTAATCAAGTACAACTTGCCTGGGCAAAACATATAATCAATGTTCATATAAAGGCTAGTCAATTTCAGTGAAATGGATCTTTCTTTTGAGGGTAGGCTAGAATATCACTGCAACTGCTCTGAGAGTTTTAGTAACCCGGTCTATGAGTTGAAAGATGTCTCGTTTAGAGCTGAGTCAAATCGAATGGCTATTCGATATCCGACCGTGAAGGTCGGATACCGAATACAAATTTTCGGATACGAATATCCGAAAAAAAAAAAAAAAAAAAAAAAAAAAAAAAAAAAAAAAAAAAAAAAAAAAAAAAAAAAAAAAAAAAAAATCGATTTTTTTTTTTTTTTTTTTTTTTTTTTTTTTTTTTTTTTTTTTTTTTTTTTTTTTTTCTTTTTTTTTTTTTTCTTTTCCCCCCCCCCCCCCGTTTAATTTTGTAATCCCCATTCGATAGATTCGATCAGAAAATGGCACATTGAAGCCTGCTTATCTATTGCTAAAGTTAAAAGTTAAGGTATTTTACATAAATTACAAATAAGCAAAACAAATAATAAACCAAAGCCTTGGTAAGAGGATTGTATAGTGAGTGCCAAATTTAGAAGAATCTATGATGAGATATCAAAGTATTTCATCTTGAAAGCAGTTTGTACACTAACATCACACTGTACTGCCGATTCTAATTGAAAAAAACGGACAGAATATTTATTTGTAAAAATTATGAAAAAAAAAAAAAAAAAATTTGATTTTTTTTTTTTTTTTTTTTCCTTTTTTTTTTTTTTTTTCGAATATTCGATATCCGACCGTTTTTACACGACTCATATTCGAAATGCAAAATATCCGGTTTGACTCAGCTCTAGTCTCGTTAAAAAAAATGTAATTATTCTTGTTCTTAATTTCAATTAATCTGACACCGTACCAGAATCGAGCAGGAACTGTTGCTGACTGAATGTTTACATCACTGATGCAAGCCATTAGTAGTTTAAAGGGAATAATTATGTGCGAAATGTATATCAAAGCTAGGCTGGGCCTGGTCCTATGAGCTGTTTACGAGTAGAGCAGTACTACCAGACCAACCTTGCCAATTAGACCTGGTCCTGAGAGGTTGGAGCTCAAAAAGTTCCTTAATTAGTTTTATGCTGTGATATTAAGGTATTTTATGTCAGGTTCATGGGGGTGTAGGACATGCAGGGCAGGCTAGGGGCCAGAGACAGGTCCTATAAAAAAAGAAGCTAGCAATACCAGGATAGCCAAACCCCCCAAATTACACTAAATTTCATACCATTTTTTCAATTATTGCAACAGCTAAAATGCTTAATTTTGATTGGCTTTCGTCTTAGTTTGGGCTTTTGAAACAAAAACCTGTTCCCAAAGCATTACATGTCAAATTGACTTTGCGTATACTATATATCATGCAATGTTTTTTGTGTATTCATATGTTGGTTCATGGCAGTGTACGCCATAAAATACAGACAATAATCCAGGGCAGACTCTTATCAAGTAGACTGGTTGAGGGCATATTACATTACCAAGTGAAACTTACACCTTTAAAACCCAAATGGACTTCATATCAAAGTTTTTTCCATTAAATTTTTCATTTGATCACAGGTTCATGGCAGTGAAAGCCATGTAGGACAGGCAAGGTACGAGGGAGGGGGGGGGGGGCTGGGGAAGCCCCCGTCAAGTAAACTGTTCAGGCGTAGGACACAATACCTGGTGAAACTTGTACCTATAAGCCCAAAATGGACTTGATATCCAAGTAATTTCTGTTGAAATGTTCATTTAATGACAGGTTCGTGGCAGTGCAAGCCATGCAGGACAGGCAAGGTACGAGGGAGGGGGCTGGGGAAGCCCCTGTCAAGTAAACTGTTCAGGCGTAGGACACAATACCTGGTGAAACTCATATCTATAAGCCCAAAATGGACTTGATATCCAAGTAATTTCTGTTGAATTGTTTATTTTATCACAGGTTCGTGGCAGTGCAAGCCATGCAGGACAGGCAAGGTACCAGGGAGGGGGCCGGGCAGGCCCCCGGTCAACAAGCTGTTCAGGGGCAGGCAGTTGCAGGCGAAACTCAGCAAAGCCAACAAAATCAAGATGAGAGCCCTGAAGAACGGATCCTCATCGTAAGTACACACAATTCTTGAATTTCAGTTGACTATGGCTGTCAAATTCGTCTATAGCACAAGCATTTAAGAGGGTTTCTGGGAAGGTCTATCACTAAGAGTGCTTCGTATCTCAGAGCTCTGGGCCCCATCGCCAAAAGAGATGCAATCGATTGTAAAGTTGCAATTAATTTAAGTCAGATCATGTGACTAAATACACAAATCTGATTGGTTATAATGAGCATATTGTCTGACTTACAATTGATTGTATTTCTTTCTGCTGCAACGTGGCCCTGGTCTAGCAATTCGGAGGTCAAGGGTTTGATTAAATTTGAGTAATTATGGCATGAAACTTGATACATTTTGTGCAAAGTCATTAATTTATCCACAAAACTTGATATTTCTTTGTGATAAGATACAGCTCTTTGTATTGAAAGCAGGAGGACAGTAGATATTGAGTCAAGGTGTGATCAGTTATTAGAATTTTGTCTTGATTTTAGTGATCTTTGCCCTTTGCCAAACAAAAGAAAAGGAAAAGGGGAAAGGATATAGAGTGGGTGATCTCTTACTGTATATTGATATGGACGATTGAAGGGAAGCTGCTTAAATCCAGAAGACTCTTTAAATGATAAACTCCTAGCTGGAATCAATCATGCGATCCTCATGTTCATGATTGATGGGACCTGACAGGGTTGTGGTATGCCAGCAAGTTGTGTGTTCTGCTGGATAATTGTCACTTCCTCCATACCATTGAGTCCGGGGGAAATGAGATAAACGCTAAGACAAACCAATCGTCGGCTCTGGTGCTACTGTGTTGTGCGCGCCAGTTGTTAATTTGGGCCGCGGGATACAAAATCAGTCTAACCCAAACCCAACCTCCAAGTTGAAACTGGAATCATTTGATTGAAGTGCACTTAGACAAACCAATCAACGCTCTGGTGCTACTACTGTGTTGTGCGCCACTTGTTAATTGGGCCGCGGGATACAATTATTTTATCCGCCTAACCCAAACCCAACCACCAAGTTGAAACTGGAATCATTTGATCTAAGTCATTGATTTTAATACACTTGGAATGGTTATCATGTGAAAGATTTCCTAAGACAAACCATTCGTCGGCTCTGGTGCTACTGTGTTGTGTGTCACTTGTTAAATTGGGGCACAAGATACAAAATCAGCCTAACCCAAACCCAACCACCAAGTTGAAACTGGAATCATTTGATCTAAGTCATCGATCTTAATACACTTGAATGATTATCATGTGAAAGATTCCCTAAGACAAACCATTCGTCTGCTCTGGTGCTACTGTGTTGTGCGCCACTTGTTAATTTGGGCTGCGGGATACGAAATCAGCCTAACCCAGCCACCAAGTTGAAACTGGAATCAATTGTTCTAAGTCATCGATCTTAATACACTTGGAATGATTATCATGTGAAAGATTCTTGCAATTGCTCTGCAAATTTGTTCACTTCTTCCATGCTGGGTCTGGGAAACGAGATAAATACTAAGACAAACCAATCGTCGGCTCTGGAGGTACCATGTTCACCTACTCTTCCAGCACTTTTTTTTTCAACCTCAAAGATTAATTAACAATCAAACTAGTTCACAGGTTATAACAAAATATCAACTAGTTATTGACAATAAATGTATGATTTACTATTACAAGCAATTATACAGTACATTATTTTGATATGAATTTTAACAATTTTAACCAAATTTACAGCACTTGTTAAACCCTAAAAAGCTTGGGCTATGTTAAGGTCTTTCTACAGGAAAGAGGCCGGAGAGGGGCCATTATTATTTTTTTTAAAATTTTTTTTTAATGATTTTAATTTCTCCAAATTATATACAAGTATATAACATTTACAATTCATGAATAAGGAATAGAACTATAACATCTTACATAATAGTACAAATGAAATAAACATGATGGAGATTTTAACAAAAGATAAAAAAGGAAGTTAGACATGCTACTTCCCCCCCCCCTCCCCCACCCCCTGCACACTCCCCCTCTCCCCCCTGCCCCAGACACACTGGGGCTTCATTATGGACCCCCCCCCCCCCACCACACACACACACACACATAAGATCTTGGATGTGAAACGCCTGATCGCGTCGAAAGTGTAATTTACTTGTAACTGAGATATAAATGGCAATTTAAAGTTCTTCCCCTCAGAAAGGTTAAAGCAGTAACCATTATTCATTTGAAATTGGATCCTACCAAACTGTCATTAAATATCATAAAGTGGCCCATTGGACCTGTTAACTTATTTCCGTGATGATTTTCATGGAGAAGCTTCTGTTATTACAGTGATGAATGCAAAAAAAACATTTTGATGAATGTAGACTGAAGGGTACCAAGTAGTCATCAATAATGGCTTATACACATGGAAACATGTTTTGCCCTTTGCAAAAAAAAATTAAAAATGTAAAAATTGATGATTTTAAAAATTAAATAATAGAGTTCACTCATAAATGATGTGTGATAGATATGGAAATGTGGAAATTGGAAAATTAAACAAATGGATGGTTTTAGAATGAAGAAATGAGTTCATTCCTAATTGATGTGTAAAAATATATGGAAATTGTCTCTCTTTGAGCAACAAAACATTTAGAAACAGAATTGAAAAAAAGTCGAGTTGAGTCATAAATGATGGATGATGGATATGATGTACACATCCTGAGAGAGGGAGAAAGGTTAGAGCTTTCACCCCTTCCTCTCGTTATCTGGATAATTCATCGCCAAAGTGCAGTGTGGGAGTAACTGGATCACAGTCCCAATCACTCATAGCTACAGACAAAAGAACAAATCAATAACTCTGCAGTGTACTGCAACTGTTTATTACACGGGAGGGATAGAGGGATAAGCCCCTCTCACACTAGAGCAATGCTAAAAATAAACTTGTTTCCCCCTGATGGCCTAATTGGTCCTGAAGGTAAAATGATAATAACAATAATAATAATAATATAAATACTTTTATAGCACACTTATCTAAAAAACTTACTCAAGGCGCTACAAAAAACAAAGAACATGATTCAACAGTATAAATTGTCTCTCTACAAAATTTAACGAATATCATACAATTATATTAATAGCTTTGGGTAAATAAAAAAGCCAACTTTGCAAGGTTTGCTGGCCTAAAACGTTTATAGGGCAAGTAAACTTTGGCATAAGTGAAATATTGGTGGGCAAAAGTAGTATTTTGTTGCCCAGACCCAGCAGGCTAGCGCTACTTTTGAGCCAAGACGAAAGGCAAGTTTTGCGCAGAGTTAGGTCCTTAATTAGCTCTGCACTTATGCACACCCTGATGAAGAAAAAAATTGTGGTGGCGCTTGTGGGAGAGACATATGACACGCTGCACTTGTGATAAAGAGAATGAATGAATAGCAGGTGTTTGGGTGACATACTAGAGGTTTTACTGGATACGTGACTTATAAATAGAAGAGCCCAATCCTCCCAGGTTTTAAGGTATGGGGTCTGTAACGCAAAGCTTTTTATAGAGCATCAAATAGAGCATGTGTCTATAGCTCCTGGGTGTTGATTGGTTCAATCATGATTCTTGCTATTGATCCAACTTGTGCGAGGTTTTGTGCAAATGTACCCTGGTATGTTTGTTTGAGCAAACATGACTGTTAGATATGATATGCTGAATAATCCCAGGTTCTAGGTCTGCGGTCTGTAACACAAAGCTTTTTATAGAGTGTCAAATCAGGAATAAGTCCATAGCTCCTGTGTGCTGATTGGTCCAACGGTGACTCTTACTCTTGATCCGATCATGTGCAAGGTGTTGTGCAAATGTGCATTGGTATGTCTGTGGGAGCAAACATTGCTGTTAAATAGATACAGGACAGTATGATTGGATGCAGCTCTCTTAACCTGTTGCTTACAGGAACCGGGTGGGTTATGTACAAAGTCTATGGGGATTTCAGAATCTCGAAGGGAACAGGTTATAATATCATAGCACACACAAGTGTACAAATATTCAGCATCATTATTCCAAAGAAAAGCACTTCCAGAAAGCTGAGGGAAATGGAAAAAAGAAACAGACATGTATCCATGATAGAAGATTATCATGAAATGGAATGGTTATATCAAATAAAATTCCTTGACTTTGTATGGCACTAAATCTGTGATCAATATCAATATTTAATTATACCTTATTAATCATATTGAATTTATGAATGATCCGCATTTTGTGAAACAAGAAAAATTACAAGAACAAAAACATTAAATGGACATTTTATGGTGTCACAACTGACAGCCTATCAACTTTGTTGATTTTATTAGGAAGTACCTCAACTAAGAGATTTCCCGTGGCATATTTGATACCCAAATAAAGAGAGCAAAAAGGAGGATATTTCCAAATCAAGGATATGATGCACTTGTGACGTCAACTTCGTGTTTTTTCTTCCCATTCATTTGCGATGATGATTAGGTAGTAATTGCTTTGTCACCTGCGTTCCAGAATGGATTACACAGATACATGTACTTGTACCAAAATTAGTTCTCTACACACCCACTTAGTCCGTCAGCCGTAGGTCAAACCTCATTGAGGTTTTCGGCTTTGCGGAAACAATCGTCATGAGACGTCTTGTCTTTGTGAATGGAATATTAATAGCTACATCACGTTTTCAATTTGTTTAAGTGGATGTGGTAGTACTGTAGGAGTAAATGTATTGGTGAAGATTTTAGGATAATGACTAGTCTGAATTGTAGAAAAGTGGGAATGGGTCAATAAGGTGGTGTTTCCTTTCAATTAATAGACCATTTTGCGGGGGAAAAAATACATTATTTTTTGCAACCTACTTTTTGAGCTCGCCTGTATAAAAATAGCACTTTGAAATTTAGCTTGCATTGAACTTTATGCAAATTTACAGACAAGCGCGCCGATTCCATCCGAAAACACAATGCATTGATTGGGCAGAGCATTGTTCACAAACAATGCTCGCCCCCCCCCCCCCCCCCCCCCCCCCCAATGCATTGTGTTTTCGGATGGAATCGGCGCACCTGTTTACAGAGGCTCTTTTCAGATTTTAGGGGCAAAATCTCCCTGAGCCCCCATGTATTTTTTCACTGCCAGTTTCGATTTAGCCCATCCCAAATGTCCAATAATAGCCATTGAACTACGCAAGTATGGATATTCTTATGATACTCATTCTTATGAATGAACATGATATCAATATGAGCGCAACAGGCCTACTCGGATAATCATTTGTGCCATTTGTTCATTCTCATGTGAAAGCAAAGATATCTGTTGGCTGTTGGGTTAGAACTTTGCTCGCACCAGTCTGAATTGTTTGAGCGATTTAAAAAAATAATAATTGGGAATGTGTTGTAAGATATCAACATGAGAGCAACAGGCTGTATCTAATCATCAAGTTCTACTCTGATCGTATGCGCTGTATGTTCATTCTCACGTGCGCGTGAGAGCAAAGATATCAGTCTGCTGTCCGGTTTTGACATGACTTCCTCTGTCTGTGCATAGTTTGTAGAAAGAAGCTAAATAATTAAGGTGGGAAGGGGTAAAGTGTACATAGTAATTATTTTGTGCTGTTTGTTAATTATCACGTGAGAGCAAAGATATCCGTCTGCTGTCCAGTTCAGACTTCGCTTCCATCAGTTGGAGTAGTTCGTAGGAGGAAGCTATTCACTAACGAATGTGGGAAGGGGTGAAGTGTACGTAGTACTTAATTTGTGTTGATCATTCATTCTCACGTGCGTGCGTGTGAGAGCAAATATATCTGTCTGCTGTTGGGTTCGGACATTACATCCTCTGTCTGTGTGTAGTTGTAGTTAAAGAAGTTATGGGTGGAAAGGAGTAAAGTGTACATAGTACTTCATTTGTGCTGTTAATTCATTCTCACGTGCGCGTGAGATATCTGTCTGCCGTCCGGTTTGGACTTTGCTTCCATCCGTCTGAGTAGTTCGTAGAAGGAAGCTATTCACTAACGGAGGTGGGAAGGGGTAAAGTGTATAAAGTACTGAATGTGTACTGATCATTCATTCTCACGTGAGAGCAAATATATCCGTCTGCTGTCCGGTTCGGACTTTGCTTCCATCCGTCTGAGTAGTTCGTAGGAGGAAGCTATTCACTAACGGAGGTGGGAAGGGGTTTGACCCAAGACTTCCTGAGTGGCTAATTCAGTCACAGGAAATGATGGGATATCCAGAAGCAGACCTCAGATTTCCCCCATCCCCCGTCTGTGTATGTCCCTCGCTACATTCCTTGCCTGTTTACCAAGTTGTACTGGACAGTAATACAAATTGTTTGGGCAATGTGAAGCTATCCGCTAGTTTGTGAGTATAGGAAGCTATTTACAAATGGAGGTGGGAAGGGGTTTGACCCCAGTGTTTCGAGTGATTAATTCAGTCCAGGAAACATCATGAGATATCCAGAAGCAAACCTTATATTCCCCCCATCCCCCATCTGTGTCTCTACTTTCTACATTCCTAGCCTGTTCACCAAGTTGTTGTGGACATTAATACAAATTGTTTGGGCAATGGGAAAGCTATCCGCTAGTTTGTGAGTATAGGAAGCTATTTACAAATGGAGGTGGGAAGGGGTTTGACCCCAGTGTTCCGAGCACTGGTTAACCCGTTCCCTACGAGTTTATGAAATCCCCATACACTTTGTACACATCCCACTCGGCTCCCGGCTCCCGTGGTCAACAGGTTAATTCAGTCATATGGAATGATCATGGGATATCCAGAAGCAGACCTCATATTTCCCCCATCCCCTGTCTGTCCCTCCTTACATTCCTAATCTGTTTACCAACTTGTAGTGGACATTTTTCAAAATTGTTTGTGCAGTAGGAAGCTATCCACTAGTTTTTCAATAGGAAGCTATTTACTAACAGAGGTGGGAAGGGTATGACCCCAGTGTTCCTGAATAGTTAATTCAGTCACAGGAAATGATCATGAGATATCCAGAAGCAAACCTCAGATTTCCCCCATCCCCCATCTGTGTCTCTACTTTCTACATTCCTAGCCTGTTTACCAAGTTGTACTGGACATTATTCAAAATTGTTTGAGCAATAGGAACCTATTTACAAATGGAGGTGGGAAGGGGTATGACCCCAGTGTTCCGAGTGGTTAATTCAGTCATATGAAATGATCGTGAGATATCCAGAAGCAAACCTCATATTTCCCCATCATTCCTAGCCTGTTTACCAAGTTGTACTGAACATTTCCCCCCTCTCTTGTCTTGTATATCAGACTGTTGCTTAGTCTTTCAGTTTCAACCAGATTGAATGGAATACTCCATAATGGAAGTCAAATGGAATTTGAAAATATTTCTGAAAACATAGTTTACTGTAAATTGGACTGGAGTGGATAAATATAACTCGTATTCATTTTGTATTTCCCATATCAAAAATGTTGGTTCTCTTTGATCTAGTTCAAACTGATCTGTTTAAAAAATAACTACCGGGTGGAGATTCACAGTTTTAAAAATGGGTTGTTCCCTTTGAAAAGAGAATAAGGATCTTAACTTTGAAATTGAATTAATAAAACTCAATTTGATGATGGTAGGAATATTTTATATCCTCAAATTATGTTAGGGAAGTTGTGTCCAATGGAGGGGGCTTTCCCCTGTGGAGAAATAAATGCACAATTGCATGGAAGATTTAGAATGGATTGGTAAAAGGGAATTTTATGTAGAAACAGGGAAAATGAATATCCCACAATTATCTTAAAGTCCGGGATTGTGGTTATTACACAGGTAAAGTGGGGCTCTCCCTTTTAATAAAGAGAGAGGTAAAGAAGAGAAGGGTGCAGATAAGGTTTTCAACTCTTATATGCCTTTAACATGATTAATAATAACAGTGATAACAATAATAATCATAATAACAAAATCAGGTTAGGTAACTGCTGTTGCTATGTCAGTGGTTACCGAACCCACTTTTGTTAGTGTACACTCAGATGATGTGGCAAGCGGACTGTTGGAAACATGGCAGCTGCCAGTGGTCAGTCAAAACAGATGATAGTGCTATAAAAAGTCAAAACCATGTATTATTTCCTTTATTTTTGATACCCAAGAGGAAATATATGTCTAGAAATGTCAGGAATGATGTACTTATCGGTAAGAGTAAGCAAAAATGCCAGCATTTGTATTCCCTTTAACAGTTGGGACAGGGTACTGGTAAAGGTGAGATCGTCACATGGATTTAAAAAATGCTTTTAAAGAATTAAAACAAAGTAAAAATTGAGTTTTCAGTTGAGAGGGGAATCTCACAATTATCTTCTAGGAAATTAGTTTGCAGAACAGGGACTTTCCCTAGTCAAGAGAATACAATAAGGGTGGGGGTAAAAATGAGGCTTTACGCTCGCCCCCGAGTACTTTCCACTTCATTGGGTACTTACAGCTACTTAGGGCAGCTACTTTAATAGGGCGGGGCCTATCTCCGTTTCTGTAGCCCCGGGCCAATTGTTAGTATTTTGGTGTAGAGTTGTTAGTTAAATATTCAACCATCCTGAGCTTTCTTAACCAAACGGCTCACTTGAGTTGAGGGATAGTCCCATTTGCTTATCGCTGTCAGCACAGTATTGCCCAACATAGCGTTATTACAGTCTACGTCGTGCACTTATTACACAATCTCTAGCACAGGAATTTGGGGGCCAGCACATACAGTTTTAACACACTCGGCATCAAGACATGAAATTTGTTTCGAGTAATTTGTGTGTGTATAGTTATGGATGGAATAGTACTCATATATATGGAGTGTCATGGTATATTGGTTGGGGACTTTTGTCTTTCAATGCAAAGATTGTGGGTTTGATACCCAGCCAGACACACGTGTCCTTCAGCAGGACTTAATTCAGGACTGGAACTGCTTATATATGGCAGCTGGATAAGCTAGGGTAATAATAATTAACTTCACATTGTAAATTGTATGCAGAACAGGGCATGAAATCTGAACATGGATTATATGGGAAATACGGTTCATCAATGCATTAAAAAAAGACTAAATTATTATTAACCCGTACCCTCCTACATATTATAAATCCCCATAGACTTGTACAACGTCCTACTGGCTCCTCTGCATATCACATACAAGTGCCAGCCTTTTGCACAGTAGGCCCTAATGATTCTGCAGAAATACCTTTTTCCTCAAAAAGAGGAAGCGAGGAATTGTATCTTTTTTTAGGAAGAGATGAGTCAGACGGAGCATAGAGGCACGGATTTTCCGTTTCAAAAAAAGGCCTTTTCCGTTTCAGAAAATCGGGAATTCCGTTTTTACCTGCCTGAAAAACGGAAATTCCGTTTTGCCATAGACGTTGTACATGTGAAAAACTGCAAATTCCGTTTACCATCAAACTCTATACAAAATTCAATGAGTATGGTAAAATCATAATATAGGTATTTATTGTGAAAACTTACCGATTTTCTCTCGCTTCAACTTCAATTCAAGCTTTCATACGTATCACTATCAGCGTGTGGTGACGTCGTGTCGTAATCGAATTCCGTACCATTACCAAAGCCGTAGTATATACCCCGGAACGAACGCGGAAGTAATTGTTATACACGTGTGCGCTGATTATATCTCGAACATTTTCTAACCCCTCGAACCTGCATGTGTACTGAAGCTTACATCATATCAGTACAACGACACGAATAAGTCAACACTAACACTTCACTTATATACTTTCCGTGCAGCTTATCGGGTCTTTTTTCTTACGCGAGATATCCATCCGCCGGGAATTGGGGAATTCCCCAATTCCCGGCGGATGGATATCTCGCGTAAGAAATGAGACCCATAACCTGCACGCAAAGTAAACCAGTGATATGGCGGGCTGTACCGATAGAGGGCGGACTGGATGTCAACGTTTGAGAATCATGTGCAGTATTAATATTACGTACATGGGTGACATGGTACGGCGCAGCTAGCTCTGACTGATAGCAGCTAGCTAGCTGCGGGGCCGGGGCGCGCCGGGGTAGCTAGTCTACGACGTCGATCGTATGCCGTACTCGCCGCACCGCGCTAGATCGACTGTCATAATAAACGCAGCGGATTTCTTGTCGTTGTAAGTTGCATTCGACATCGTCTTTCTTGTACTTTTTTGTCATTTGTTTTCTTCTGATAGTTTTCTACTACAAAATATGAATTTTTGAGGAAAAAGAGGTTTTCCGCGATTTTCCGTTTGAGAACTCATTTTCCGTTTCAAATGGTCAATTCCGCGATTTTCCGCGATTTTCCGCGATCGCGGAAAATCCGTGCCTCTAGGAGCAGTGTACTTGAGAGGGGAAATTTGCCGGAGTTCCCCCTCAGTCGGTCGTTCGCTGTGGGGTTTATGTTCACTTGGTCTTCACCCATTCGGTCAAAGTCTTGTTTGGTCTACTACAAGACTCCAGACTAACTTTCTTTTCAGTACTGGCCCATTCGGGCAAGTGAAATCATACATTTTGAAATGTTACTTGCCCCAATATAACATTTACCTGCCCCCTTGCTTCTAGATGAGATTAACTCACATGAAATTACATTGTTCTCTCTTGACTCTTGTATTATTTAGTTGGCCGATCGGGCAAGCAAACTAGACAATTTATACAATTTCACTTGCCCGACACCAATTTTTACTTGCCCCGGGCAAGCGGGCAAGTGCTAGTGTCAAGCCATGTCTACACCCATTCGGTCAAAGTCTCATTTTGTCTACTACATGTACATGATACCCGAAACTTCCATTTCCCCAAATCTAAACTTGATCCCCATCCCTAAGCCTATAACCTTAACCCTTATCAAAATGCCTAACCCAATATTCTAATCCCAAATTATCCTAAGCCTAAGCTTCTAAATTCTGATTTTTCTAGTAGATTGTAAAATCATTGTATGGAAGTAGACCCAATGGGTGTAAACCAAATCACAGTTATGTCTAACCTAACTACTGTTCTATTTTTGTCTAGACTAGTGCTATATTGAAAAGGTTAACTGCTTGTACCTACACTGTCTTTTATATTAGGTCTAACAAGTTTTTTGAGTTATTTAAAGGTTCTAATAGCAAACTGTGTTTGCTTACAAGTATCAAAGAATAATTATTGCCATTGTGTTTTAAATGATACATCAGTAAAAAGATTTCTAATGAAAAACTTATAGCTGCCCTTACTTTTTCCCAACCCTCAGTTTGGTTAAAGAGAGAGAAAAAATACCATTTAACATAATTCACAGACTTCACACATTTGTTAATTATAATAATAATAATAATCACGATCATAATCATAATCATAAGAATAATAGGTTAGATTTACATAGCACCTAAACTGCAGCGAAGGATAGCATTGCACTTATAAAAGGCAAACGTGTGCATGTTGTATGAGTGGCACATTCCTACCATTGATGTGCGTTGACTGTACATCATGGACCTCCTACTACATACATACAGCAATGCTCATAAACATGAGGACTATGTGATCATTCCAGACAGAACTGGAACATTATAATCCCGCTGGTAGCCTCATTTCAATGCCACTGAAAGCATTTGGTGCAGTAGCCTCATTTCCATGCCACTGAAAGCATTTTGTTGCACCATTCTTGAAGCAATGCAATAGAAGGCAGTCTTATCCCTACAGCTATGTATTTTAGTTTAATACAAAGTACATGTATTAACGTATGGGTTGAACTCCATGAATTGTTAACATAGTGTTATATTCTCCAATTTGCTTTTCCTTTATGACACCTGTGATGTATGTTTTTCATAATAATGTTTTACAAAATGTTTTTCATAATAATGTTTTTAAAAATGTTTTTCATCAGATTCATTACAATCTGGAAAATTCATTTATTTCATATATTTTATCTATTAATTCAATTTGATATATTTTATCTATTAATTCAATTTGATATTCTTCTTCATTCCTGAAATCTGCTGAGTATTTTTGTTTTTGTCTTTCATGTTGTCCAGGTCGTTTGCGTCCAAGAAGCTGACAGCGTCACGGAAGGGCCAAAGAGGACGGGGACCCGGCAGCAGAGCACTGGACAGTCAGGGTACAGCTTCAAGAAGCATGGGTATGGCAACAACAACAACATCAGCAACCTCTAATCACCTACAACACCAAACATACCACCACCACCACCACCACCATCCCTCGGAGGACAAGCCATCCTCCTCCAGAGATAGGACTCCTAGTGATGATGATGACCCGTTGGTCGCTCTGGAGGAGGGTGGCCTTGTGCCTATTGGGTTAGCCGAAGACCTCTTAGAGGGGTACAGGCAGCCCAAAGGGCTCATCGACGGTCTGAGCAGGTTCTTCACGCCGTCCAACCGTCGCACCTCGCGCAGCTCCTCGCAGTCTACGGCTGCCTTCTATCCCATCACGCCTTTTAGGCCAAAGGTCAAGCACAAGAGCGAGAGCGATGTGGACGCTGTATCATCTACAAACTCTAAACTCAAAGAGGAGACACTTAATAAGGACAGGGACAAGAAGCTGAAAGGCAAGGATGTGAGTAGTAAAGAAGACAGTAGTTTAAGGGATGAGGATAGTAGCAAGGATGCAAAGCAGAATGAAGGAAAAGTTATGAGAACTTCAGCAACTAAAGAGGATGCAAAACACACAAAAGATGCCAAAGAGTCGCCCCCTTCGCTGTCCCCATCCCTAAAGAAGCTTACGACACAGGCATCTGAAGACACAAGATCCCATTCAAACTCTTCGTCCCCTCATTCGCAGATGATGCGGACAGGTAACATGCAGTTGAAGGGGTTATTTGACGGGTTGTCCCACTTGTACGTGGCGCCGGCATCGCCACGCAAACGCGGCATGCCACCCGTTTACTCGGCGCCGAAGCGTCTGAGGACATTGTCGCATGAATTGTTGGAGGACTCGGATAACTTTAAGGTGCCCGCTGCGGAGGACAGTCCGTCTCTGTCCAAGGCTTCAGACTCTCCATCTCCCTCGGTGTCGCCTTCCCCCTCGGTGTCGCCTTCCCCCTCGGTGTCGCCTTCCCCACCGCTGTCGACGGATACCACACCCGTCAAAGAGAACCTCACACCAAAGAGCATGAAGTCCAAGAAGATGAAGGGAGGTTTGACGGCCAGCGCATCCAAGATCGTCAAGAAGGCGCGCGCAATGGGGACAAAAAAGAAAAAGAAGGGCGTGAAGCTCGCAACGAGATGGGCAGCGATGAAAAAGAAGCCTGCAAAGCTGAAGAAGAAGTTGTCGTCCAATGATCAGATCAGTCCCAATAACGTTGTGTCATCATCGTTGGTGAATTCAGAGAAAGGACTGAAAGCCAAGAAGGGCATTAAGACTGGTGGTAAGAAAGAATCTTATCTGACTCTCGGATTTGCTTGCTGTGCATCACACCTAGATAGACTCCTTTAACTCCACCTCGCCTCTTCATAGAACTAGCATCCTAGATAAACCCTATACTTTCTTCTCAACTGCCTCCCTTGCACATTGGTTCCATTTTTCACGCTGCATCCATCCATCCATCCTTTCCCCAACATCTGTTCCTTACATTGCATGTTCACTTGCCAACCTCAAGGTGTTTGAATTATTTTCCTTTGTCATTCTCACATGGCATATGATATCTCTTTCTCTTTGCCGCTCATCATGAGTGGCATTCATTTATACGTTGTATTGATTATGACCAGGGTTGGAGATTTTGTCTTTTGGAATCTGTCCTTTTAAGTCATGAGTTGAAATTGATTTGATGTAATAAATTAAATTTGATTTGATTCAGATTTTTAAATTTTGTATGTGTGATGTAAATCAACGCGATTAAATCATGCCAACCCTGATTGTAACTTGTATGTACATGTATACTTCGGTCCTACCTCTCATCTCCCACTCCCCAAATACACAACTCCTCTGTTCAGTTTGCTTTACCATTTCAAATCTCCCTAGCTGTCGGTATATCCCGTATGCATGACCTACATAGCCATGCATATCATTTATATTGATCGGTTTTGTTGTCGTGTTGGGAGCTATATTGTTTTTTTCAGGTTCAGAAGACGGTAAGTAATCTAATTTTGCTCTTAACTGTGGTAATTCGATTTTTCTTTGCTTTCTGAATCGCACACCCTGTAAATGCCAACTTCAAATTGTCCTGTCCTGCAGGGCCCATATTAAAGTGATCCATTAACTTTGTCAAAGTCAAACACAATCGCATAGAGCTTTCACATTTCCCTTGTACCCTGTTATAATGTTTACATAAGAATGAAGTGGATTTGATTTGCCTGATTATGGAGATATTTATGATTTAATTGAAAAGGGTTCTGGAACGCTTTTTGATTGTAGTCAATTTGGTCACGGCGTTACGTTTTGTGTAACGCCGTGACGCTACCTCCTGGATCTCCATTGACATAATACAGTAGACATAATCAAATAATGTAAGGTATTTTTTGTAGGTATGCTCCGGCATTGCTCATGCTATAATTATATTAATAGGGTCAGTTGATAATGTTTCCATCTCAAAGTTACCCGAGTCATAAATGTGTAGGGGTTGTACGTCCGTCTGTCTGTATGTGCATCTGTACATCAGATGAGCAGTAGGTGATAAAGTCTGACATTAATTTAAACTTTTAAACAGTATTTCATCAGAGTGACACTGATAACATTATTTTATTCTCATGCTCTGTAATAAGGGAGATTAATTGCTCCTTTTCATCGGCCTTTCACCAATTTGACCATTCAGATAGGGCATTTCTCTGGACACGACCCCTAATAGCGAAGACATTTGGTTGGTCTAAAGGTTATTTGATATCGATCGATACTATCGGCTTGAATTTAAACGAAAAATAGCTGGACCCATTAAATTTAGGGAAAATCAAAGGAAGAACCATTCTACAAAATCATCCCTTTCAGAAGCTATAGTCCCATATACTTCTTTCCATGTCTGACATACCACTTTCCATGTAGTCCCATATACTTCTTTCCATGTATCACATACTATTTTCCAATAGTCCCATACACTTCTTCCCATGTATCGCATACTATTTTTCAATAGTCCCGTACCCTTCTTTCCAAGTATTACATACTGCTTTCTGTGTGTGGTGTAGCTTCATAATGATTGTATTGCAACCACATGGTACATGTATTACAGTACAAGTAACAGGAGCTGTAGCAGTGCTATATCAATATCCTGCGTGCGACTGATATTGATCGACTCTCTCTGGTCTCTGGGTCCACCGTCCCTGCGGGAAGAATTTACTTAAGTGGCTTTCGTGGGATGTGATGGATTTATTCACCTCCCATTTAAAGGGATCTAGTAACTTTGTTGACATGTACAAAAACTGACGGAAGGGTTGATAAAAATGTGTCTTTCTGTGATATTGTGTTTCCACTTTGATAGTGACAGATGTGTGAACATTCCATAGTAAATGAGTGTCATATGACCAAAGTGATATTCACTTACTCATTGCCTAGACTTTGTACACAGTTGACATTCTCCACTAGAGAATTTCAAACCCGAACACTTCAATCATACATATCTTTATGAAGAAAGAACAAATTAGAAAACAGAAACCTGTTCCATGCTTCTATCGGTAATACAAATACAATGATGTATTTGAAAACCCCTAAAGTCCAAAGTACATTTTTCAGATTTTGACACATGCTAGTTCCCTTTAAAGGGTACCACCACCCAAAAATAATATCCTTATATATGAAAGGTAACATCTTTAGTATTCCATTCCATCAACAAGTTCACAAAAATATGTTTCAACAAAAAATATAGATATAATTGGAAAACGCATCACCATTCTAAAGCATGCGTTCATGGGTCTGTATGTACGAGACTAAGTGTGTGCAGAGCGAACGAATCGCCCGGGATTCTATTGTCTCCGAACGTACACGTGAATAGCATTGGCGCACTCGCAAATGTTTGGCCCGTATGGAAACAGGAAATAGTAGTGGTTCCGTAAGTGGTGGAAATTAATTGCTTTGTTTATGAATTGCACAACCCTTTGGAAAATGTTGGGTATCTATTTGATATCACAAAACGGTACCAAAGCATATATTTATGTGTTGTTCTTTGCCTGGTGGTCCCCTTTAACATATTCAATTGCTTTTCAGTATTTTAGACATATAATTTTGTATGCTCTTTCTGAAAATGAAGTTCAAATTTGAACATTCTAAAAAAAGTTTTTTTATGACGTCATGGCTTCGGTACTCTATTGCATATAAACATATGATTCATCAAATAACCACAAATGCACACATACTTCTTGCTGATTTGATTATTTTCGGAATGTTCTGCTTTTCTTACATTTCTTTGTAATGATAATGTTGTGGGGGAGGGGGGCATTTCTGCCTGAATGGAATTCTTCTGCAATTACTCCCTATTAAAGGGAATTCAGACCGGTATATTCGACGCGTGGATCCATATTGCGCACTTTTACGCACGGTACGTAATCCCCATTGGCTCAGTTATATGTAGCGATCGCAAACTGTCCCACTTCACGAAGGCCCGAATCGCGTTCGGAATATTTGTACTAGTCGAATCATGGTCGAATGGAATTCCATCAGAGATGTTTACGAGCGAAACTATTACGTAACACCCTTAACCGCACCGACTTCACAGTGCCGCTTTTTGATCTTATCAGCGATTGCCTCGGGCTCAGGTGATAGCTCGAGCAATTCGCTCGGTATATAGATACCAGCTGTGTGCTGCATGCAATTTCATAAGAAGCACTGCTCTTCGATTGATTCAACACATATCGTGAGTTTACCTCGGGAGATTATGGTGGAGTACGAGATGGAATTTGCTGACTACCCATTCTAACCCACGCATATATGCCTTTAACCTTTAGTAAGGGCTGTAGAGAATATTGGTTGTACATTCATGATTTGTATGTTGGAATATACATGAAAATAATGTTTCTTTCCAAACCTTTCATTACTCAATTAGTAAAATTCCATCTTCTAATTATCTCATAATATGAATGAAAATGAACAAAGAAATAGAAAGATATTTCATTCTTCAAATTGTTGAAGGCCGGTTTAATAATAAAGGGTAGTACATGACTATATGTACACAATATCAACAATATATTGTTGTTTAAATTGCAAAGATATAGGGAAAACAAAATACCAGTAAACAACCTAAAATGTCATCTAAAGGCAATTTAGAATATTGAAAATGTGCATTTTTATGACTGGGCCATTCATATTTTTTTTTCCTTTTTGATTAAAGTAGCAGCCCTTCTTCGCATAATATGCCGACTAATATTTTGACCTTTCTCGAAAACAATTTTGAAATATTGGCAATATGTGGTGGATTTATCAATGAAGGGCTTTCGCAATAAACAGACTGAGATATTGTAATTGACTGGGAAGAGGCCAAGCACACTTTAATATGCGCATGAATCACACACAGTCACACACACACACACGCACATACATTACACACACACACACATACACACAGACAGACACACAAACTAGAAGGATGTATTCCTTTTATATGCCAAGCCTCCACACTAACCCTTTTCTGTACTGGCCCATTTGGGCAAGTAAAATCATACATTTGTTTTTTAATTTACTGGCCACTGTGGCCAGAATATAACATTTACTTGCCCTCTTACTCCTAGATGTGATTAACAGTATTACACATATGAAATTACATTTTTCTCTTGTATTTGAACAATTATTTACTTGCCCGACACCAATTTTTACTTGCCCTGAGCAAGTGGACAAGTGCTAGTGTCGAGTACATGACAATTGTATGTGAAAGTAACATACCTGTAGACATAAACATGCACGAATGTGCTGTATATGTATGTACACTCGTAACATACTCGCACACACACAGCCCTACATGTATGTGCAGATATGAACACACAAACGCACAAACACACACACACACACACACATACATACATGTACTTGTACAGTAAGTCACATTCTCAGCATACTTGAGGACAAAAATGTATTATAACATATATATGTATTATATCATAACAGGTGGAAATAGGGAAACCATTAGTTTCACAATGGGGCCAGTAAAGGATTGACATTTTCATATTTGGAGGTCTCAAATCTCTAGGGTATACAGATGAGGGATAACAAAATATGATTTTTTTTTTTCTTCTTTTCTTGAAAACACACTACAGATAATTACTCACTTGCACATATCCATAGAAACACACACACATACAGATATCCGCACATGCATATATGCTTATATATACACGCAGACATACATATGTCAGCACTATCACTCAGTATTCTTGATAGATACATTAGAAAGCAAAAACAACATTACCGCTACTTGGTAAAAAGGGGAAAAACAAATTCCTTTGTAATTGCCAGAAAGGGATTGACATTTTCAGATTTCAAGGTCTTAGTCTCCAGGGTTCGGAGGAGGAGGAGGAGGAGAGGGGAAAAAAAAGTAACCAGAATTGTCTTTAGATGTGAAAACATTCGCATTCCAGCATGCAAACATACATACTCATGTGCACAGTTTATACACATTGTATGCACATTTGCAATCACACTCAAATGCTTCGAAGCATATCTTGAGGTGGCTACAGTGTACATGTATCAGAAAATAATATCTTAATGTGTGAAAGAGAGGAAAATATGAGCAGTGTGTTTTCATCCAATTCCAAGAAATTGAATTGTTATTTTTGTATCAAGATTGTTTTCTCTAGAGGTTGGAGATAAGGGAGTATATTACAAAGTCTGAACAAATCTGTTGATGATTCAAACACAAGCACAGATACAGACCAAAGCAGTTCACACTATTTTGACAGAGCTTTTGATATATCAACAATCAATATAACAGATGACAAATGGGTTCATAGGCATATATATTTATCCCTTTGCATGAGAAGATTGACACTTTCAAATTTCATTTTGATATTAAACACAAACACACAAAAATGTTTGCACTTGTCGTATAGGAGTATATGACACACGCATTACCCCGGGGTACCGTTGTACCCCAGGGTACCGCGTTGTGTAGCGCCATCTTGCGTCCAACCATACCCGCAGCTAATGCGTTGTGCATGCAGTGCAGCGCGCGATTGTATGCACGCTATACCCACAGTACAGCCCTAAAAATTAAATAAATAATTAAACAAAATGGCGGATATTGGTCTGGTACCCCAGGGTACCGTTTATGTCATCATATCATCATTTAGTTGAAAAGTGGTGTAGCATGGTGGGACAGATTGGGGGGGGGGGGGGGGGGGGGGGAGGGGGAGGGGGAGGGGCACAGCTTATGTATTTCTTTATTACGTATGTATTTGACTGTGTCAAATTATTGGGGGGGGGGGGGGAGGGGTGGAGCATGTGCCCTGTATTACATCAGCAAGTAAAATAACTTAGCAGGCAAAGAATGGGAAAGGTATTGATATATATATTAATTTATTTGCCTCAAAAGGATTGACATTTACAGATTGTGCTGTGATAATACAAACACAAATGCACATGAAAGGAATCGTTGGCACCAGGGGTATACGTGACTTACCTATTATGTCAACAACAAAATAACTTAACAAGTGAAATTGTGGAAAACATTTAGACACATATGCTCTGCGTTTACCCCCTTGCAAGAAAAGGATTGACATTTTCAGAATTCAAGGTCGCGATCGCCAGGGTGTAGAGAAAAGAAGAAAAATGTTGGGATTTAGTTTCTTTTGATGATCAAATGGCTGGATTTGTATTTTTGTTCAATGATCAAATTGCTGGCTACGTGCGCGGCCTACTTTGGCTCCATAACATGACCCATTTTCTCTCCTCACAAATCAGCATGATAAGAATCCCGTTACATGTATGTATGTGATCAATTGTTTTCTCATATAAACCAGATAGTGTAACATCCCAATGCTAGAAATTAACTGTTTTGCCATGTGGCCCAGTCGGGCAAGTAAAACAAGATTGTTCAAATTCTAGTGGCCCAAAATCTGAACTCGATGGCCCTAAAATATTTAGATGACCATATCAAGTTATGTTATATATTTGGTTCAATTAAATTGAGTTTGGTTCAAATTAGGATCAGTGAAATTTGGTGGCCCAAAGCTAATTTTTGTGTGGCTCTGGGCCAGCGGGCCTATGCTTATTTAGTATGTAAAGCGCATAGAGAGTCATACTGACTATTATGCGCTATATAAATATATTATTATGATTATTATTATTATTATTTTGATCACTAGTACATGTGAACAAGTATTTATTCATAAAATGGGGATAATGGAAGTATAGAAAGCCTGAAATAATGCATGCTTTATATATACACATTTACGTGTAGACTGAACATGCAATTTGTACATTTTTTCCAGCTACAAGTAGTCTTGAATTCTATAGCTCTCGGATTATGTGTACATCACAAGAGGGTCTTTGATTCAATCCATTAATTAAAGGGTACCACCACCCAAAAATAATAATCTTTTTATAGAAAGGTAACATCTTTAGTATTCCATTCCTTCAATAAGTTCACAAAAATATGTTTTCAGAAGAAAAAAATAATTGGAAAACGCATCACCATTCTCAGCCATGCGGTCATGCGGTCTGAATGCGCAGACTATTATGCGAGCAGAGCCAGCGGCGCTCTGTGTAGAGCGAACGAATCATCCGGGATTCTATTGACGTACGCGTGAATTGCATTGGCGCACTCGCAAATGCCTGGCCCGTGTGGAACCACGAGATAGCCGTGGTTCCGTAAGTGGTGGAAATTAATTACTTTGTTTATGAATTACACAACCCTTTGCAAAATGTTGGGTATCTATTTGATATCACAAAACGGTACCAAAACATATAATAATGTGTTGTCCTTTGCCTGGTGGTCCCCTTTAACCCTAGCATGCCAGATTGTGCATTTCCCATAGAGTGTATGTATGGTTTACAAGGTTCCTGTAGTGAGTGGGTTAAATCAGGACTTGACACTAGCACCTGTTTGCTTGCCCGGGGCAGGTAAAAACTGGTGTCGGGCAAGTAAAATTTCATAAATTGTCTAGTTTGCTTGCCCAACCGGACAACTCAATAATTGTTCAACTATAAGAGAACAGTGTAATTTCATATGTGTTTTATAATCTCATCTAGAAGTAAGAAGGCAAGTAATTTTTTTTATTGGGCAAGTAACAATTTTTTTAAATGTATGATTTTACTTGCCCGAATGGGCTAGTACAGAAAAAAAGGTTACTGTGGAGGCTTGGTTAAATGCACTTCTTTCTCCTTGAATATAATAGTACACCAGGTTCATTTACATGTGTGTGTATGGCAGGGGCGGGGGCGGGGGCCAGGGGTTTGAAAACTAAAAAGTATGCTGGTACAATCTGTATGTGATGTGGATCACATTAAAAAAACGACATCTCATGATCCTTGCGCTGCCTCATGCATGAATCATGCTCACTTACACATTAGCTGGCGCACATATTGTACCACATTATTAAAGGGCAAGCCTATCCTGAATTTCAGTTGCTTCCGAAATAGCTGATTATTATAGCCCGGTCACATATCAACGGATTGCGCAAACGTATGTCAAACGGAGAGCTAAATTTTTCATCCGTTCTATGCGTTTCTTGTCCGTTCCTTGTCCGGTGATGTACCTTGTTCTATGTTTTGTACATGAAGCAATGGATACGACTTTCCATCACCGGATAATTTAATTTCGCAAATTGTCTATTCGTTGGGCATACGTTTCCGCTATCCGTTGATATCTGACCGGGCCATTAGTAAGAACAGGCTTGGTGAATCAATCAAAAAAATTAGAAAGCTTGTAAACTAAAAAGTATGCTAATTTACTGTCATAATATGCCGTTATGCGAGCATCATATGATAAATGTTTTATACAAATATGAAGTTCTTACAAAATCTCCTTTTTTCTTTCTTGCTGGAGAATAGCCTTCAAAGGCTGTGTACATATAGTTTCCTCCTATTCAGACTGTGATTGTAGAATGTTGGGTCTTATTGTTACTTCTATTTCATGTTTTGGTCCTTTTATTTTATTTGAGCTGCAGTGAACCACTTGATTGGCCTTTGGCTTTGAGAGCTTCACCAAGGCTCTGGTGGGCTATTGTTCATTATTGCATTCTAAAGAGAAAACAAGTTGGGAAAGATGGGTGTAAAATACCTGCAAAATATTTGTATCTGTTTAGTTATCATGTACAGGAGTATGCACATGTGTACCCACTGGAGCATTGTAATCATGATAATGCTTAAAGTTTAAATCTTATTCCAATCTCAAATCACAGTGCTGAAGGCTTATTTTGGGTCCATTTCATTATCTTTTTACCCATATAAGTTGAAATTTGTTTGAACAAGTCGAAGCAGCCTCAGGTAGAGCAGGTAGCAGGAAGTGCTGTTTACAACTGATCAAGTGGAGATATTTTAGTTTCCTTTTTTATTTTTAAAATTGGGTCATTGATAGGTAACCTATTTGTGTTTGAGTGCATTTTGGAGAGAAAGTGTTTATGTTGGAGAGTTGTGTGTATATGTGTTGTGTGTATGTGTGTGTTTTTGTTTGTTTGTGTATGTGTATGTATGGGTGTCGTGTGTATTTGTGCATTTGCATATGCATGGACCATGGATGTGTGTGTGTGTTTGTATGTGTGTCTGATTCTGTTTATCTGTCTGTCTGCATGTGAGTGTGTTTGTGTATGTGTGAGTGCAAAGGGGTTTATAAAGAAAACTTATTGTGTTGGCCTAGAAAAGAGTATATGTGTGTCACTTTGTATGTACCCATTAGCCATGTGTGTGCATATATGTATGGGGGATAATAGCACACATATACCGCAATTCAGACGGCTCCAAGGCAAAGACTTAGCGACAGGAAATTTATAGAAACTTGTTCCTTTCCGATCCAGACTAAATTTAGACATCATCCCCCAACCATCTCTCACTCCTACGTGTAGCAAGCTCAGACTGTACAGAGGTGCGAATAGAATGGGTGAACGAAATACAGGCAAACCTGTCATAGCGGCCACCTGCTTATAACAGCCAACCTGCCTATAGTGGCCACCAAAATGAATCCCTTGCAGGGAAAAGCAGTACAGTTAAACCTGTTTTTAGTGACCATATTTATAGAGAAAACCCTAAGAAAAGTGGCCTTTGTAGACAGGTTCTATAACATTGTTTTGGGAAATATTTCAATTAAAGAGATATTGAATTGATAATGACAATATTGATAATCATAATGATAATGTTGATAAGAACAACAGCAACAACAAGTATTTACGTAGCGCCATCTATTAAAAAAATTATCTTCCAATGCCCAAATGCGTTGGCTATGTTTAATGGGATATTTCTGCTATTCCAATGTATCACTATCGGTCACAGCGTGAATAGCCCTAACTGTACCGAGTCCATGCTACATTGAGTAGGGGAATTACACGTGTCCTTGACTCCCCTCACGCTGAAAACTCTGAGCTCATCATAAATTCTCCCAGCAACGATGAGGATGAAATTGAATAAATGGTTGTTCGGAGAATGGATTTTTTTTTTTTTTTTGTGCCTGTTATCTGCATGTCAGTAATGTGGTTAACCCGTTGCTTACAGGAACTGTATGGTGGATTATGTACAGTGTCTATGGGGATTTCAGAATCTCATATGGTGGGTTATGTACAATGTCTATGGGTATTTTTCAGAATCTGGAAGAGAAGGGGTTAAGAATAGAATGGGGTAGATGGACGTCCACGTATGGGAGGGGTAGTTTGTCCATGAACCCCATACCTGTGAAGTTTTTGCATTTCCCATAGAGTTAATAAATGGTAGTAGTGAATGGATTAACTGGATCATCGCTCACGTTACATATGAAATTGAATGGACTACGGGTCTTATGAGGACAGATATTTCAACCATTAAAGCTACCCGAATAGTACTGGTAGTTAGTTATATTTCATCATGACAAATGTGGCCTCGAAAGGATTATTTTACTGTGAATCATAAGGCAAACGACCTCTTGATGTGTATTCATTTATTAAACAGTTCTTAGAATAAACAATTATGGTATGAAGTTATTTGTTTTGTAAAGATATTCAGATTTTTGTACAGATCTAAAATGCTTTGTTGGCACTTTTGTTGTGTTTTCCCTCCTTATTATACATGTCCATTAATATAGAACAGTTGCTTTTAATGTTTCCTCTTCACAACTTCCCATGGGCCTCCTCCATCCATCACCACCGTCCATTGCCAGTGCCGAATTTCCTCTGGAGGTCATAGGTCAAAGTTCAAATGTCTTTCAATGCCAACATCAACTTGTCAAATGATCTGGTTGTTTTTATGTGAGGTAGTCATGTTTGACATTGGGAGGGGTGTATGTATGGAATGAGTTGAGGGGGACAAATGTGGCTCTCCCTAAAGAGATTATTGCCTCTTCAATGCCCCCTTTCTTTGGGTCAAAGTTCAAATATCTTTTAATGCCAACTTCAACTTGTCACATGGACATATTGTTGTTATGTGAGGTTGTCATGTTTGACATTGGGGAGGAGGTTTATGGAATGAGTTCAAAAGGGGGGCAGTTGGCCCCTCTGTGATGATTCTTGCCCCTTCAGTGCCCCCTTCTTTTGGTCAAAGGTCAAAGTTCAAGTGTCTTTCATCACCAACATCAGCTTGTCACATGACCAGGTTGTTGTAATGTGAAGTAGTGATGTTTGACATTGGGGAGGCAGTTTATGGAATGAGTTCAAGGGGGGGGGGGGGGGGGGCAGTTGGTCCCCTAAGATGATTCTAAACTTCTCATCGCCCCCCCCCCCCTCCTTTTTGTCAAAGGTCAAAGTTAAAATTTCATTCAATGCCAGTATCAACTTGTCACATAGCCAGATTGTCTTAACGTGAGGTAGTCATGTTTGACATATATGTAGGTTAAGTAAATGAGTTAATGGGGGCAGTTAGCCCCCCCCCCCCCCCCAACCCTAACCCCCAAGGGTATTGACATCTTCGTAGAATTGTATCCTTATTGTACTGTTCATGTAGACCATTCAATGATATATCATGGGAATGTTATACTTTGTTTCATATTCTCCTATTCTTATTCTGTCATGTTCTATTCTGTTGTGCTTAAAGAAAAATTTGCTTTGCTGTATTTTTTCTTTGTAACCATCTACATCTATGTTGCATGTACATGTATATCCCGATATGCTTGTATTCCTTTGACATTCCTTTGCACATCACATACAATAAATATACAATTTTTATCATTTGAAAATATATTTTGTTTTGCTCCCACCCCTCAAACCCAAAATTGTCATCAGTGGATTAAATTCAACCTTAGGTTATGTTACTCATGGGCCTAATTTAACACACTGTGTGTAACATGCACCATTGGAGTGCTCAAATTGTGTCATGTCCCATGGTTTAACCTAAGGTCATATTTAATCCTCTTGTGATCATTTAGACATTTATATATTTCTGTTTTATTTCCTCCTTTTACATACAATGAAAAGGAATGATGCATTCACTTTATGATAAATTAACAAGATATCTCATTTACATGTAAAAGGTGTATTTGAAGCCTCTTTTCTAAAGCACAATCTACTTCTATGAGTATGACTGTATGAATATGTAGATTTCAGAGCATTGCACTTGTTTAATTAATGAGATAAAGAAGAACATTGAAAACATTTTTGACAATTAAATTGAATGTGAATAGTGGTGGTTGTGATATGTTTGTGGTGAAGGTATCAAATCCAAAAGTGCCAGCAAACCTTTATTTTATTTTTATCACCTCTGTTGAAGCATTGCACTTTCATCTATCAGTGCTCTATATTGGCACTGGCCCGCTGGCCCGGGGCAACAAAAAGTAATTTCATTCATGCTAAATTTTACTTGCCCGACTGCTCGGGCAAGTAAAATTTGCCTTTGTGCTAGTGCTTTTCACTTTTTTCTTTCTTCAAAATTCACTTGCCCAAATTGGCCAGTGCGTGACTGAAATAGCATCTAGCATGATGATGGTGATAAAAAATAATAATAACAATAACGATAATGATAATGATCATGATGATGATGATGATAAAAATATAATAATATCATAATAATAATGGATGAAATTAAAATAGCGCTTTGCCGCTTAATATAACAATTGCTAAGTTTCGAAATCTCACTGATCTCATAGATATTGTTTTTCTTCTTACCCCAGATTCACCAGTGTTACCGTCAAAGCCCAAACTCCCCAGCGGCGTCGGCGAGCGAGACCTAGACCTCTTCAGACGGGCCCAGGACCAGGCCATGTTGGTAATTATGCCGCCAAAATCACCTCCAGAGGGCGTAAGTCCTTCACACTTTTCTATCGCTTTCTCCTACCCAGACCCTCACGGAAAAGGCTTGAAAGCATTGCAGCAAGTAAAAGCGAGATTAAAAAGCATTGCAGCGATAAGTAGCAGGATAACAAGATAACTCAGACATGCTCTAGGTCTAACGTTATAGGAAAATCTTTGCACATGAATCAGAACTGAAGTTGATGCAATCATGAATTACTGAAATAATTTGAAATGTAGTCACATCATCTGAGCAGCTTGTAGTTCCTTCAGGGCAGTGGCATAGCATGGTTGGACTGATGGGGGGGGGGGGGGGGGCAGCCAAATTATTGGGGGGGCACACATTATGTATTTCATAATTATTCACATATTTCCCCATTAAGTTTTGTATTGCTTTTGTCAAATTATTGGGAGGGCATGCGACCCCCCCCCCCCCCCCCCCCTCCCCTCCTCCCATCCCCCAGAGGTATGCCTCTGCTTCAGGGAAAAAATAAACAAACTTGAAATCCCAAAATGAAACATTGTAAGAGATACTCTAAAGGAAGCTCATGAATCCAAATTCAAATATATCTTGGACCGTGATGCTGCATAGAATGTATATTTACTCTGTTCCCTACAGTTCTGTTTGCTTAGGCAGTTTGTGTTTCGCCTGGTTTTCGATAAGAGACATCACATATTGGTTATTTTTATCAAAATTACTGTTAGGAAAGGACTCCAAATGGACAAGGATGTTTATAGAGTATATACTTTTTACCACTCCTACAACAGACATAGTGGTTATTTCCCTCCAAATCATTGTGTTTGTTAAGGACTTCAAACAGCAGATAAGACACTTTTCATTTTGCCGTCTGCCAATGTACTACCCACTTCACGATAACCCGTTGCTTACAGGAGCCTGGTGGGCTATGTATAAAGCCTACGGGGATTTCAGGAACTTGAAGTGAACGGGTTAACCCCTTGTCTACGGGAACCTGATGGACCATGGACAGAACAAATGTTTTTTTTGCGCAACATATTTATATTTGGTCACTGTAATGTAGACCTCATATAAATTATTTGGTAGACTTTCCTCAGATAGAAATTTCGATATTTGATCCACTATTTATGAAGGTCTAGAGGAGATAGAAAAAAATCTGTTAAATTATAAATATTTTCCAAGGACTAGAAGAGGCAGATATGACTTCTTAGTCTCCCCAATGCCCACCCACCTACCCTCCCGATTTTATTTGACACTGTTAATGTAGACATCATATATATGGTAGACTTTTCTCAGATAGAAATTTAGGATATCTTATCCACTAGTTTGTGAATAACTAGAGTTGGCAGAAAGAGACTTCTGAAGTCTTTCCAACACCCACCCATCCACCCACCCACCTACCTACCTACCTACCTACCCACCTACCTACCCACCTACCTACCCTCTTGCCTTTATGTGACACTTTAGATGTAGATGTCATATTGTCCGGTTAGAGCAAGAAGGGCATTGAGCTAAATTGGGTTCAGTGTACCATCAGATAGGTTGGCGCCTTCTCTTTGTGATGTCAAATTTTCAGATCAAAATTATTTATAATGTTAGGCATATTTTTCAAAAATGAAAGGGATCTAAATTGGGTTTCTACAAGGGCCCTAAACTTCCTAAAATGATTATTTCAGAGGTACAAAAAGTGACTTTGTGCTCTTCTCTTTCTTCGACGATATTCGCTCAACCTGTGGGCTGATTTTCTGAGAAACAAAATATCACCCAGGATATTGATGTCTTGGGGCCCCTTTTGCACAAAAAACTCTGCTTGCACATATCAAGCATAAGTTGCATTTTAGATCAATCAGCAATGGGTATTTGTAGAATATTGCACAATGTGATGAGATTTAAACTCTGTGCAACAGACCTACTATTTGTTATTTACCAAGCTTTCCAAGAATGAAACTATTTGAATCCTTAAAAGAATGTTATTCTGCCCTTCAAAAATGCAGGTTAAACGCAGAATATTCAGTTCACGTATTAATAGTTGCTATGAAGAAACATTACAAGTGAACTTGCATTTATCCTTCATGTTGAATCTTGAAATGACAATTTTTCATAAATTTTCCAGACGAATGCACTTTGCTCTCTGTGCGTCTGTGGCTTGGCTCCATATCATAATAAGTTAACACAATACATTTACGCTGCGTTGCTACGCACAAAATGCGAATGCCAATGCCGTGTTACCCGTCTCAGTAATATTTACGAATGTTGTATGCGATCCTAAGGGGTTTGAAGTTCTGTGCGCGTGGAGACTTATCTAACGTTACTATCTAGTATATTGAAGTTTGAACTGAATCTCATGCGTCATGGAGTGGCGCTGGGCCCCTAGTTAATTTCATATTGCTATACTCGCTGGAATGCTTTCAAGCCTTTTGCTCACTTCCTCGTTGGGACATAGTAGACCGATTCATTGACATATTCAAATTTATGCAAATTTATTCAATTGTATGTATGCCTTGCCTGATAACTCGAGAGACAAGCTATTAAAAAAATCCCTTGCCAATGGGAACCTAGTGGGCTATGTACAAAGTCCATTAGGAATTTCAGAATCTTGAAGGGAACAGGTTAACCTGTTCCTAATGTTAAATAATTGCATAAATGAGTTGTTGCTATGTCAGGAAAACCTTTGGCAAGCTTTTAGGTTGCCAGGGACAACCTTGGTGAATAGGACATGCATATAATTTGAACATGTCAGTGAATCGATCCAATGTGATATGATACTGCTGCATGTGTTGCAACCACTTGAACAGTTATATTGCGTAACAGTGTTATTTGTGTTATTTGAACCAGGAATGTATTTTTACTCTCATATTTCATAGTTTATTGATTCATTGTGAATAAGACATTGCAAGCTACCACCAGCAAAATATAATTATTATAAAGAGCAGTAAAACAATTCAAGTCATGAAAATAAAATGAAATGCGGGGGTTTCAGATGATAAAAAAGTACATTTTGGAATGGAACATTCAACCAAGAAAGAAATTGAATCAATATTAGCAAATAAAATGTTATAGAGAATGAAGAGGTGATTGTGTAAGAATATGGAAATTGACTGGAAAGTTTTTATATAATTTTTTGAAGGAAAAAATATCTAGATACTATTTCTGGGAGCAATTATACAAATTTTGTTTTAGATTTTACTTGGTCTAGATGCCACCAAGGTTAAAAATACATAAAACCACACTTTTATTGAGAAAATAAAAGACGAAATTGAAAGGAAAATTGTATAAAATTCCCCCATGGTCAGAGTCAGTGTCACATGTCTCATCCTGGCCTGTTGCCGAGTTACACTGAGATTTCATCTCCCAATTTCTCCCTGTTCTTGTTAAGAAGATGTGAACTAGATTCTACTGAAATTGAGAGTATTTATGGCAATGTTAGCGGTCACATACAAATGCACCAGGGAGAGTCATGTTTTATGTCAAACTAAGGTTTATTCCTTTGAGGAAGATATTGAAAAAGGTAGCAAGGAAATTACAAAATCATACTATTATCTGCTCTGGTTAAAAAACAAACTTGATTTTGCTGAAATAGAGAGTATTTATGGCAATGTTAATAGCGTTCACATACAAATACATGAGGGAGAGTCATGTTTTATTTCAAAATGTAGGTTTATTTCTCTATGACCTTTGATAAAGTTATTGAAAAAGGTAACAAGGAAATTACAAAATTATTCTTTTATCCGTTCTTGTTATAAAAAAAAAGAACTAGAATTGATGAAATTTGTGGTGTGGCCATCTCTCTGTTCACATATAAATACGCTAGGGAGTTTCTTGTCAAAAAGTGATACTTTTTTCTTAGATTTTTCTGAAAGATATTACAAAAGTGATTCTTTTTTCTTTGGTTTTTCTGAAAGATATACAAAAAAATGTAACAAGGAAATTTCATTATCTTACCGTTGTTGTATTGTGATGCAATATACTCTTCTTAACCAGGTTAAATAAAGCATACACAATAACATTATGGTCATATGATTTAGGCACAATGTGTACAGCAAATTAATTGTTCAAGTGACAACGCTATCCAGCAGTATATAGCACCATGTGGTAGATTCATGTGATTAATTGTATACAGAGTCTTGCAATGTATTGAATCAAGGATCAAAGCAAAATTTCATCCAAATATTTTGTTCATGAAGTAATGTGACTTTACACAAAAAAAACAGTATATGTATAGGAACTGAGTGGGTTGTGTAAAAAGTCTATGGAGATTTCAGAAACTTGTAGGGTACGGGTTAAGGATTAATGTTCAAATCACAAGCTTATCCAAATATTTTGTTCATTTAGTCATATGAATGAAGCAAATGTTTATGTTGAAGATTTACGCAAATTCTGCTGCGACAAAGGCCTTGTGAACACCCCCATATTCAAGTCAATGCAACAAGAAACGCGATATCAATTCAATAGATACTCTAAAATTTAAACAAACAAATCAAAGGGCATGCTATTGATTTCATATTCTGGTAAAACACGAGTTGCAACAATTGAAAGAGAACTTGCTATTGATTTCCATGTTTTTCTGCGAAACACAGTTTCTCGCATCGTAAGAAAAATGAAACAGGCCATTGATTTTACAGATATTCTATAAACCAACCATTCATCACTTTTGGCACAAGTCAACAAAGTTACTAGATCCCTTTAATAGATACTAAAAAAAATAAACAAGCAAAACAAATGGCATGCTATTGATTTCATATACTGCGTGAACATGAGTTCTTGCACCTGACACAATTGAAACAGAACAGGCCATTGATTTCATAGATATTCTACAAAACACACGCTACTCACAAATAAACACAAAGAACATGCTATTGATTTCAAAGATATTCCGGGAAACATGCGTTCCCTTACCTGAAACAAAGAAAAGCGATGTTGATTAGAAAAATTATGTTTCGTCATCATCACTCGTGAGTCATTTCTAAGAACGAGTATAAAGGCAGTACATCTGCAGATGTACATACATAAAGACAAGGGTAACAAGCCCCTTGTGCAGACCTCATTTAATTTCTTAAAGAGAACGTGGATTAAAGGGATACATTACCTTTAAATGTTAGATGCAATCAAAATCAGTTGGAACTTCAGCATTTATCTTGTACCGTGTTGCTTGGTTTATGGTAATAGAAGAATGAAATGGGTTTTGATTTTTCAAATTACAAAAATTACAGTACAATGATAAGTCAATTCTGCGTATATTGACTACCTATTCAAATAACAATGGCCACTGTAGACAGGTGACCTCTACAGGCAGGTTCCATAACATTGTTTTTCTCTGCAAGGGATCACTTTTGGTGGCCACTATGGGCAGGTTGGCTGTTAACCCCTTGACTACGGGAACCGGGTGGGTTGTGTACAAAGTCTATGGGGCTTTCAGAAACTCGTAGGGAATGGGTTAAGACACGTTTGACTGTAATTATGACTGAAATTATACAAATAACATGTGTATCACTCATATTTCGAAAACCACGTTATAACGATATTAACTCAGAAACAAAACCACTCGTGAACATCAATGTCTCTGAAAGAACCAGTGAAGTATCTCTTTAAAAGCTGTTGATCAAAACATACCTAAGCAGGAAAATGTGTTTGATTTTGTATGAGTCTGGACAGGAAACGTAGCGAGTGCTTTTGGGAGAAACATGAGGTTGATGCACTAGCCAAATCATTGTTCAGTTCGAAAGTGTGACATGAATCTTTTGAAAAACACTTCAGTATCACATAAATCAATTGTAGTATCAATTCTATGATAATGTATCAGATCAAAAGCACAAAATTATCATTTGAAAACATTTCTATATCACATAAATTAATTGCAGTATATAGTCAAATGATTGTACAGTTCTGAAGCATAACAATCTTTCGGAAACACTTCAGTGTCACATAAATTAATTGTAGTATCAATTCTATGATAATGATTCAGTTCAAAAGCACAAAATTACTATTTTAAAACATTTCTATATATCACTTAAATGAATTGTAGTAACAATTATATGATAACTGTCTAGTTCAAAAGCATAATCTTTTGAAAACATTTAAATATCACATACATTTATTGCAGTATATATTCAAATGATTGTACAGTTCTGAAGCATAACAATCTTATGAAAACATTTCAATATCACATACATTAATTGTAGCATCTATTCATATTGTTTTTCAATTCAAAACCACAGCATAGTCTGTAGAATCACTTCGATAGCACATAAATGAAGGTAGTATCAATTCTATAATAATGATTCAGTTCAAAAGCACAACATAATCATACGCTGTATAAACACTTCGATAGCACATAAATGAAGGTAGTATCAATTCTATAATAATGATTTAGTTCAAAAGCACAACATAATCATACGCTGTATAAACACTTCAATATCACATCATAAGTGCATTGCAGTTTCTATTCAAATGATTGTACAGTTCTAAAGCATTTAGCATAATTTTGTATAAACACTTCAATACCACATCATAAATGAATTGCAGCTCATGTTTTATTAGATGATTACATACTTGTATAAAAGAGTAAATGTCTGCATTTTAAAATACATTTAAAGTATCACTACAGAGAAAAAAATATTAGCATTTATCCAAAATGTACATGATGGTCCAAATAAAAACAATAAAATACCATTCTGATGGAATTTTAACGACAGAAAAAAAAGGACTTGATATTAAAAATGTCATTAGTGCCCTATTACTGTATGATAAATTTGATGAAACATTAAAGTGTTTAATCTAAAATTCTAAACCTACCATTTACTATACTGTCTCAGATGAACAGGGGAAGTTTGTAGGGGGAAGTTGATGATTGGTCATGGAGTGTCAGGCCAACTTTCACTTCCGAACATCCTACCCACTCGCAAATATACAAAAATACAAACGAATACCTTGAATCGAGACTCCCAAAAGAGTTGTCAAAATTTGCCATGTTGCGAAATGCCTTTCTGAATAAGTACCCTATAACCGTTGCTATGAACCACATTTCATCATAAGTTGTAAGATTCATGAGTTGTAAGAGTTGTAAGAGTTGATACATGAAATATTAGGTTACTGTAGCTAAGTATCAAGTGTGAATGAATGCATGAGTCTAGACTATAATTGTCTCTTTGAGTTAATAATACATACATCTAGACCTTCATAACTGAACAATAATTGTACTTTACGTCAAGTTTTATGTGTATATAAGTAATTATTTGTCAAATTAAAGAAGTTACAATACCCCAGGTCCATGAAAACAATAAAGCATTTGGATATCTATATTATAAACATTCTTAAGAAAATACATAATACCAACATAAGTGAACTGATCATGAAACATTAATAATTATACAAAAAGAAATGTCTTCAGTGATTTTTCAATGAAACAATCAAAGATATTTGTCTAAGTTCAACTGGTGGAGAATAATAATATGTTGCATTTGCTTAAAACAAGGTTTCCTAAGACATATAATAATTTGGACGGACAGTATTATGGAGTGACTTGAAGTCAATATGGAATATGGTGGTCTTTTAGTGATGAACCCTTGTGGCATGTTGTAATGCAAATAAACGCAAGATACACTGATAATAATAATAATAATAATAATAATAAAGAAGTCTTCTAATGTGCCAATTCCACCCTTTTCAAGGTGCTCCGGGCGCAGTTAACTCATCTTCACACAAGGGAAAACAACAAAATATGAATGTTCATTTGAGCATAATTATGAAACATAAACATATTAAAAACACATAATGAAACTACTGGACATTACTGAAATGCAACTTGGAAAATGTATGTTTTCAAACTAATCTTAAAAGATTCTAAGGATGTAATATTTCTAATGTGTTGTGATGATGATTATTTATGAATTTGATAAGATGCATTGCATAAATATGACTCTGTTTCTGATCCATGAATCTACCACTGTCCCGAATTAACCATGTTTTTTGTTGTTGTTGTACATAGTTATAACATTTGTAGTGATTTGGGCAGGTTCTGTAATATGTTCATACTATCTCTTTGTCACTTGTATAACTGATTCACTTTGTCGTTTATTAAAGTGATCTCATAGAAGTTTTCCTTTTTTTCATTCGGTGGTGGAAACTTATCTGATTTCAAACCTAGAATACATCAGTTAAATTTCTTTAGATTATGACAATTTTACTAAACCTTTATGTGTTCTTTATTCATTATTCTTTAGTTTCCTTTAACATTTTCCCATTCCATTTTTTATTTTCTATTAATATCCTGTTCTCTTCTCATCATTCTTTTCCCCCTATTTTGTTCACTGTCCATTATCTGTCCTTTTACATTACATTTATGTCCATTAACCCATTCAGGGGGGTGTTTCACAAAGATCCTAAGTTGAACTTAACTCTAAGATGGACTTAGAAACTATGGAAAGCTGTTAGTTTCTTTGAAACAATTTTGTAAAATTTCTTTTAAAAGGCATAAAATGTTGATTAAAATCATTGATATTTTTTATTACCAATGGGATATCATGTTTTTGATGTGAAATTTATGAAAAGTCTAAAATACTTGCATTTTTGCTTTTGAATATATTTTATTCCAAGGCTACAATTGGCTGTCCATAATCTTTGTGAAACACCCTCCTGGACTGGTCCCGAAATTACTTGTGCTTTGGCCAATGGAGAATACATGGTATAGAAAAATCAACCAGTCCTGAATGGGTTAAATGTTCTCATTCCATATCAGCATACAAATACAATATTTCAATATGAAAACATACAAATCAGTTAATAATGACAATACAATACCTTCTGCTTTATATACAAAATCAAGTAAATAATGGTCAAGACCCCTTAGAAGGAAGGGTTTGGGTCCCCATAAAGATACATAGTTTACACTAAGTAATAAAAAGAGAATGCATAAACAAAACCTCACGTTAAAATTGCCATAATGTTTTGAAGAATTCCCCTGCTTTGATTTTTGCTAAATGTGTTTGATGTAGGACAGAGGTCATTTTTGTATAGAGCGGTGGTTTTATTTGGGAAAATTATTCAAAAGCAGACACTGACTGCATCCTGAGTCATTCATTTTTAATAACTTTGAGCAAAAGAAAAAGTGGGTCAAATCGGTTAATATTGTGTACGATATGCAATAACTGCAAGATGACAAATTATTTGTCATCCTTCTGTAATTCCTAAAATATCCCATCATGTAAGTTAGAACCATAGCATTTGAGATATTATGTGTGTTTGACCTTCACCAGTCATAAGAAATCATGCCTACTATTGATTGCAAACACCAAACATATTGTAGTATGCACACCATCTAACAGACACGATCACCCCACATGCACACACCTACTCGTATGCACACACAGTAGAATAAACACACCCACATTCACAAACACACCATCATGCACACCCACACCTACACCTACTCTCACACACATACACACACTCACGTTACCTACATACATACATACAAACAAACATACATACAAACAAACATACAAACATACACGCACACAGTTACATGCATTACACACATACACATGCATATACTGTACATACACACATACACACAAACCAGACACACACATAAATTTCTTTCACAATCGGATTCTCCGATACAGTACATTAAACTGAAAGGTACTTAGTCGCTCGCTCTGATTAAGGCATAGATCATTTACATAGAATCAAGAAGCTAGATGGGTCAAGTACACATTCATGCTGCCATGTGCTCCATTGTTCTAGGGAGGCACTTACATAGCCATTGTATGAATATGGCCTGATGAATAGAACATTCATGATCAATTGGACTTTAAACAAACCAATTGTACTGATATCACATTTACTGTATTCATGGATAATGCTTTTATACATTTATAATGCATTCGTTTGGCAGACTCGTTATATTATCATGTCTTGTTGAATAATGCAGTATGATTACTTGGACTGTTTGTCTCGAGTCTGTCTGTCTCGATTTAAATCTGTCTCGAGTACTTGCAGTTCTGAATGTCATTATTCACACTTTGAGTGCCAGGGATTTTAATGCTCTATGGCATTTGTGTGCATTGTAACTCACAAAAATGCGAGCATGGCACTCAAGGAGTTAAAGCTGGAATGTTTTAATGAATAGTATGTAGCATTTCTCATACATGCATACAAAAAACATTATATACATTTACACAACAACATTGATACAACATACACACACAATAAACACATATACATGTACACTCCCCAATCATTTCTTCAAGATATTTGTTCTCTTTTTCTTACTCTTCTTCTTCTTTCATTTCACTGTGCATGAAGTGAACTTTGTTTGTTAGTTCCTAGTTCTTAACTTTTTTTTTTAACTAACCGTTTGTATCCATGAGTTAATAAACAGAGGGTCTGTTCATCTTTCATGAAATGTTGTTGAAATTAAGAATTCATTTTATTTATTGATTACTTTATTATTATTGTAAGGTAAGTACTTTGACATTTTATGAAATGTTTGTATTTTATCGTTCTTGTTTTGGGATTTGTGTGGCAATGTGAAGTACAATTCAGCTTCTTAAAGGGCAATGCAACCCAAGCAAAATGTTGCTTTTATAGTCTTGAAGAGATTAAGAAGAATAATCTCTGAAAGTTAGAGCATAATCGGGTAAGAAACAAGAAAACTACGGCTCTTTGAAGATGTCCATTTATTCCTATGGGGAACTCAAATTGGCAACGCACTCTGATAAGTGTGTGGACAACTCCCCATATGTTTTGTACACAAATGTTCCCATTTTTACAGTTTTCTTCATAGTCACATTTTTCCATTCCCCCAACTCATGATATGTTATGTATAAAAGCATTCTACACAACATATGTTGAACTCGAACGAAGGGTAAACATAAATTTTGAGAAAATTAAATAAAACTGAAATTTTGTGTACAAAATGTATGGGGAGTTGTCCACAACTTTGCCAGAGTGCGTTGCCAATTTGAGTCACTCAAAGAAATACATGGCTCTTTTCAAAGAGCCATAGTTTTCTTATTTCTTGACCAATTGTGCTCAAATTTTCAGAGACTATTCATTATATTTAGTGTCTTATAGTGCATGCAACAATTTGTCTGGATTTCATTGTCCTTTAATTCAAAATACGTTAATTCCATACTAAAGCTATTTTGGATGATTGACTTAAATAAGCGGCAATCTTTTTAGTTTCTAGCTTGATTAAACTGCCCCTATCACTGACAAAACGAACCCTAGTTGATATCCCCCCCCCCCAAAAAAAAAGACCTTACTTATTGGATGCTTAGATTTTTCATCCAAAGTAGACTTGGCATGAAACTAAGCTCGTAGGGTTCATGATTTCATTACGGGCCCAGTGAGTCCAGTTTAGGCTTCTGGGCACATACTCATGAAACCACACCAGCTTAGTGCCATTCTACATGTACATGTACACAATGCATTTCACATTGTACAGTTTAGTGAGCAACAAGGGTTAGCTGGGTAAGCCTTATGTACCCACTATTTAGTTTAAAACCCTATTGAGCAACTAAAAAGATCATGTGTTAAATTCTTAGCCCCTCATCCAAAATAGATTTAGCATGAAACTAAAGCTAGTGGGGTTTTATAAATACAGACCGTGGTAAATTGTACTAACAAAGCAGTTGCACTATTCATCACAGGAGAGGAGGCAGTCGGAACACGCAGCTGTGGCCGAGAGCTCAACGGGTCCAGGGACCAGCGCCAGCACCTCCACCGGTGTCAGCAGCACCCCCTCCGCCACCCAGGGGAGCAGTAAAGGGGCGCACGACACACCCCCGCCCATCAAGTCCCCCTGCGTGATCCAGTTTGGCCGCTACGAGATCCAGACCTGGTACACGTCACCGTACCCCCAGGAGTACGCGCGGCTGCCCAAGATCTACCTCTGCGAGTACTGTCTCAAGTACATGAAGAGCAAGAACATCCTCCTAAGGCATACGGTAGGATTGTTTGTCTGTTTGTTTATTTATTTATCGATTTGTTTGTACACAAATCTAAGCGTGCCGCAAATCAGTGACTAGCTTGCGGCTAGCTAGCGGCAAGCTTGATAGGCGATCTCTGCCTGAATTCAGCTTTTGAAATATATCTGCGCGTCAAATGACACGCTTAAAATCTGCTGCACACTCACAGTTTTGGCAGAGATCACCTATTAAGCATGCCACAAGCCAGCCGCTGGCTTGCTTGTTTTTTCTGTCCCCTTAATAAATAATTGTTTTTTCGTTCCTTTCTTTGCACATGACTATGTAAAAATACACTCTCACAATAGAACATCGTTTAGATTTGGAACAATTTGATTCGGTTTCGTTATCAAGTGTTTTCTTTAAAAGCATTCTCTTTACCATTACACACCACTCTTTTGTCAAATATAGTAAATCAGAAGATAATCTCATGTTACAATGTTTACAATACAGATCAAATGTCAGTGGTATCAACCAGGTCATTGAGATCTATCGCCATGGTGACCTGTTGGTGTTCGAGGTCGACGGCAACATCTGTCTGTGCCATCACATACCACTCGTAAACCATTTATTGTCATAATTATTACATTATTCAAAAGCTAATCTGATGTAATATTGTTAATCATGCAGACCAAATGTGAGTGGTATCACCCACCGGCCAATGAGATCTATTGCCATGGAGACCTGTCTGTGTTCAAGGTAGATGGCAACATCAGTAAGATCTACTGTCAGAACATTTCCTTTATCAAGCTCTATATTTGATTCAAAATTCTCATCATTCTAATGTAATGGTTTCAATGCAGACCAAATGTGAGTGGTATCATCCACCGGCCAATGAGATCTATCGCCATGGAGACCTGTCAGTGTTTGAGGTTGACGGCAACATCAGTAAGATCTACTGCCAGAACCTGTGCCTGCTTGCCAAGCTGTTCCTGGACCACAAGACGCTGTACTTTGACGTGGAGCCCTTCCTCTTCTACGTGCTCACCATCAACGACAAGAAGGGATGCCATCTTGTTGGCTACTTTTCAAAGGTAATGGATGCTCCCCCTAATAATGAGTACTGAAGTGTGATGCAACAGCTATTTATCGCCATGGGTTATGGTTCTAAACAATGTCAGGCAAGCATAGAATTTGTGATCTAGCAGTTCCTTCCTTCCAATAACTTTAATCTTAAATCTAAACCTAAACCTTATCTTAACTTCCACTAAAACGATAACGTGGCACTAAACACTCAACACTCAGAGCAGTGTCTGAAGCAACAATGACACAAGTAAGCCACTGACCTCAATTAGAGTCCTGGATGGATTATAGGCTCATGAAAGTGAAAGTGACACTGGATCTGCCAAGCTACCACACCCAGAACAATAGCATTCCCTTGTGATAGTTACTGTGAGTTGGCATGGCTAAAAACAAATTTAAAAATTGTAGAACAATGAGTTGCAGTAACATAGTTGCTTGGTTGCATTTAGTCATTATTATATAGAGATGCATATTAAATAATCAATTCCAGATGGTTTTTTTGTATAGTTATATCAATTATATTTGCTCTAGGTATGTTACCTTGTTGGCTACTTTCAATGGTAATTGTAAGTTGTAAGAGCTACAGAGCTGCCGAGTCTCCCCCATTCTGCAGGAGGCTCCTTGAAAATGTACAGATCTTTCTACATCCTGACAACAAATTTGAAAGGCTCTCTGCAAGGTTCTTTCCTATTGTGATGCATATCCCTAATTGCTGTTTGAAATCTTCCTGAATTAAACATGTGCGTGTTGGCAATTTTCCACCAGTAAGTTTACCCATTGTTTTAATTTTTTGAATTCCTTTTTTTTTTCTCCTTTCAGGAAAAGCACTGCCAACAGAGATACAATGTTTCCTGTATCATGACGCTGCCAATGTACCAGCGGAAAGGCTACGGTAGATTTCTCATCGATTTCAGTAAGTCACTTCTCCAAGGATCTCTTATCTGCCATTCGCCGTTTTTCAAGTTATATCTGCTGACTGTTTTCAGTACATGTTATAGAACAGTTTGTACTTCTTATTTCTGTGCTAACAAAATTTGAACAAAAACGTCATGTACAACATTTATAATAAGTGGTCCACAATGAAATCACCTGATTTGGGGAAACCATTATGAGAAATTACCATATCTTCTTTAGAAGTATTAAAATGTAAGTCAATGTAGCCGCGAGCTTTCGAATCTGGCAAATCCTTCTTCTAGGCATAGATAAATGACAACTACTGTTACTTCAACATGAAATTAAAGTATTAACTTAGTATTCTGAATATGTTCGTAGGTTCTTGAATTAGGTATACCAATCATTCTCCAAGGGTCTATTTGTGCGAATAGCAGAGCACTGACCACTAGACCAGAACACTTTATCAAATAAGATCCCATCCCAAGTATTTTCGGGACCAGCCTGAATGGATTAATGGTAAACTCATTTGTGAGGTTTCCTTACTCATCATCTATTAATGGAAAATCAAAACTTTTCCCCATTCTAATTATGTAAATCTCTTCACTTTATTTACAGGTTACCTCTTGTCCCGGAGGGAAGGGCAAGTGGGCACCCCCGAAAGGCCCCTGTCTGACCTAGGCAAGGTGAGCTACCTGTCCTATTGGAGGAGTGTCGTCCTGGAATACCTCCACCGCAACAGAGACTCAAAGAAACTCACCATCAAGGGTAAGACATACAGACAATCAATCAGTATCATGTTTCCTGTTTAGATAACTAGAGGACCCGTGCAAATTGCATGTACCATAGAATCAAATGTTCAGTAACACGGGTCTGAACAATGGGCCTACATGTCTTTCTGATGAGCACACGTAACTATTTGCGTTCAGCTTTGAATTGCAGGCGAGGGTGTGTACGAAATCGCTGCGATAGTTGATATTTTTGGGCTCAAAACGTTTTTTAAAAACACTTCCGTTTGATGTAATTTGATACTAAAGGTAGTAGCAATCATCACCTGAAAGGTGTTCCTCAAGGCATGGTGATTTGCATAGCCGGACAGACAGACAGAGCCTCCTCTTTTAGTAGTATAGATAGATATTTTCATCTTCTGAGAAAAGAATTGATGTAGTTGTTTAACTTACACATACTACATTGAAATGTGCAAACGAATATACATTAACTTGTACTTTCAATTCTTTTAGCTATCAGTTGGTCAACAGGAATGTGTCTGCACGTTGTTTATATTGGTTCGGTCATTCGTCTGTCTATACGTGGGTCGTGGGTTTGATTCCCGACCGCAGCAAGACACATTATCCCAATTTGCTGCTAGCTGGCAGGAATGCATTCCTTGAAATGTTTGATGCCCCTTCAAGGCAGTCAGGCCACCTCCAGGGAAGTAATATACCATGCAGCATAATGCGCCTCGGAATGTGCAAAAAATAAAACAACATCTTCTAATTTTGAAATCTGTTTTAAACTTTTGATCACAATACAAATATTTTCGGCTGTCATCTACAGCCTTCGTCAGCGACGTGACCCGACTTGACCTTTCGTGACGTAACGATTGATCATCGGGTCGTAGACATTCAGTAGCTTGTATCGCCCCCCCGTCTCGGTTCAGTGAAGGAGGTAAATATTTGTATTGTGATCAAAAGTTTAAAACAGATTTCATAATATAATACGTGTGGTTTACGGGTACACCATGTGAGATGGGTGGATTGGTAAGCCCTGAAAAGGACTATGGTAGTCCTAGAAAGGACTGTTGGTGTAGTTCTGAAAAGAACTGTTGGTATTCTTTCTAGGAGAGTTCTAAAAAGAACTGTTGGTAGTCCTAGAAAGGACTGTTGATAGTCCTAGAAAGGACTGTTGGTAGTCCTATAAAGGACTGTTGGGATAGTCCTGAAAAAGACTGTTGGATTCTTTCTAGGAGAGTCCTAAAAAGGACAATTGGTAGTCCTAGAAAGGACTGTTGTTAGTCCTAGAAAGGACTGTTGGGATAGTCCTGAAAAGGACTGTTGGTATTCTTTCTAGGAGAGTCCTAAAAAGGACAGTTGGTAGTCCTAGAAAGGACTGTTGATAGTCCTAGAAAGGACTGTTGGTATTGCGAGGAGAGGGTGGATGGTAGGAGGGACTCGACGTTTCGAATAGGTTGACTATCCGTCGTCAGGAGTGGGGATCTGTTGGCGTGCGCGGCTATAAGGCTACGGGTTGCGGACGCGGGTGACGTACTATCGATTAGGAGCGCTATCGGCGACGCGTTGTGTGTGCTGCCGACGCTGGCGGCGCTGTAGTCTCTCGGCTCGCTGGGTGCGGACGTGGGTGACGCAAGGCTGCTCTGCGGGTGGCGGCGTTTGATGCTCGGCTGGCTGGCTGGCTGGCTGTTGACGCTGGCGGCGCTGTAACCTCTCGGCTCGCTGGTCGCGGACGCGGGTGACGCCAGGCTGTTCTGCGGGTAGCGGCGGGTGGTGTACGGTTGGCTGACTGACTGGCTGTTGCATTTCGGTGTGCTGGTTGCGGATTTGAGTGGCGCTAGGCTGCTCGGTTTCCTCTGTGGGTGGCGGTGGGTGATGTGTGGCTGGCTGTGTAGGCTGTGTCGGCGGTCTATTTGTGTCCTTGTTGATGAGTGGTTTCCAGATGTCGCTGATGTATAATCCTGTATCTTGAGGTACTGTGTTGTGGCGGTGAATTTCGATGGCTTCTCGGATGCGGCGTGTGTTCCAATGTTTGATGGTGGTGATGAGCTTGCTGTCGTCCCATTGAATGACGTGTTCGTGCTGTTGTGCGTGCTTGACCATGGCTGACTTGTCCCAATCGCTGAGTCTGTAGCTGGTCTTGTGTTCCTTTAGTCGTGTTTCCAGATTTCTGCCCGTTTCCCCAATGTAGACTTGACTGCATTCGCATGGTATTCTGTAGACTCCTGCTTTCTTGTGAAGTGGATGCCTGTCCTTGTGAGTGTGGAGTGCCGAGTGGAGCTTGTTGGATGAGCTATGACGAACTTTGATGTCTGCTGTCTGAAGAATGCGTTGAATCTTGTGTGAGGCTGGTCCGATATATGGTAGAACAACTGTTTGTGTCGGTGGTGTAGCTATTGGTTGGTCTTCTTCATATTAACTACCAATGAACTTTCATAGTAATATCTTCTAATTTTGATTCTTTTCAGCTATCAGTCGGTCAACAGGAATGTGTCCACACGACATTGCGTCCACTCTGACCACCCTCAGAATGCTCAGGAAACAAGGGGATAAGTAAGTGTATGAAAGTAGAGATAAATGTAAAATTAAAAATTAAAAATGAGCAAAGAAAATTGGGCTGCATCACTTCACATGATCCCTCACACATTTCCTAAATTGATTTTATATACCTTGGATTTGTGTCAGGTTTATGTAGCTTCTTACCATCAAGCATTGAAAAGGGTTTCTGGGAAGGGCCACCATCAATAAGGCCTTGTGACTCCATGGTTTGAGCACCGGTCTAACAATCCAGAGTCTGTGTTCCATTTTCTTAGCTAATTTTAGATTTATATTATATATTTCTTGTCTGTTTTCTCTATCTTTGAGTTTAAATTAGAGTTAAGTATACATGTATTGCGGGAAGATGAGGCATTTTATTGACATAGTTTGGAATAACTTTGGGCTCGAAACAAACAGGAAAATCAATTAAAGTCATATTATGTTGAAGTGATCAGGCAACCAGGATTTCAAACAATGGCAGAATGAGCCAATCTTGTATTACCCTATCAGGCTATGTCAAGCCCCATCCATATACACAGTTATGGAGTAAGATATTGAATAGTAGATATAGACAGATTGCAAATGAAATGTAATTAGGGAGCTATTGAATTTTATTTTTTCAGACCACCAAGAATTGAGGTTAGGGTGATGCATTTTTAATTAATTACTCTGTGATATTGCAAAACAACAATGTCATATTATATGTGTGTGTGTTTTGTAAGTATGCAATATCATTGTGTGGGTTTGAAATGTACCTGATGACCATGGGTAATAATAATTTAAAATAATTATTTAAGCGCAGTAGAGTATATATTTATAGTAGCTGCGCTATATAAATGTTCATATTATTATTATTATTATTATTTTGTGCAATGTGCAGAGTTGTTCTTCGGATCAGAAAGAAGCTGATCACGCGGCACCTGGCCAAGCTGGAGTCCAGCAGGAACAGGCGGCTTGGTCTGGACAACGAAGCCCTCCGCTGGTCACCGCTGGCAGTCACCGGCATGGCGGTACTGGAAGAGGAACGGGAGGCCAAACGAGAGGTATGTTTAACCCTGAAGCAGCCAAGTTAACAATTCCTTATTTCCACCTTAACCCGTTCCCTCAGAGATTCTGAAATCCCCATTGACTTTATACATAGCCCACCCGGTTCCTGTAATCAACAGGTTAAAGGGAAGCCAAATACTGTCATTATTGCTTCCTGTTAAAGGGGTAGTTTAGTTTTGGTAGAGAGGGCGCTGCACATCACAATTTTTTTGTGAGGTAATGAAAAACTGAGTGTCGAATTTGAGAGAACATGCAATTTTAATGGCAGAATAAACTTTATTTGGTCAAAATCAACCCAGAAACGGCTGAAATATCAATAAATATATCTGATCTTATAATTATTTGGGGCCCAAATAATTAGATGATTTTTTCAAAAAATAAAAAAAATGCTTGAACTTTCTCCAAAATTTTCAAAAGCGTTTTTTAAATAGTTGTTGATGATCTCTCTATTTAATCATTATTTCAATAAAACATCACATGCATAATTTTGTATGAAAAATTGTTGCAACCAATGCCTCTTAAGAAAGCGCCCTCTTGTGTTTTAATGGCTCTTTTTTAATGATAACGGGCTTTTTACTTAGTCATTTGTAATTTTGTATACCTTTCGTGCATGGTGGAGTTATAACTATTAGTTTATAATGTTACTGTCCAGGTTTGGTTACTAAAGTTCAGCCTTACCAAAACTAAACTACCCCTTTAATGATATGTGCATAATTCCTGTCACTTCTAGTCGTACGTTTCCTCTTGGGTATCACTAATAATTAAAATTATCAATGTTTTTGAGACCACTATCATCTGTTTTGGCTGACCACTGGATGCTGTCCTGTTTTCCAACGGTTCATATGAAACTCCTTCTGAGCGTACATTAACAACAGCGGATTACCTTATTTTGCCGAACAAACTTACCACTATGCGGGCCAGTTTTATACTTTCACTGATCAAATTGATCAAATACAATTATCTCAAATTAAATTCTTGTCTATGTTTTTTGCTAGGTGCAAAAGATGGGTGCGCTCGTTCTGGAACGAGAGCAGCGGCAAGGGTCCCTCTCTCCTCGGATCGCTTCGCCAAACAAACTGACCATGTTACAGCCAGTTTCATACTTTCACTGATCAAATTGACCCAATATAATTATCTCAAATTAAATCGTTGTCTTTGCTCTTCCCTAGGTGCAAAAGATGGGTGCACTCGTGAGTGATCTTGAGCGTGAGCGGCGGCAAGGGTCCATCTCTCCTCGAATCACGTCGCCGAACAAACTCCAGGTGACGCGGGACAGCTTTATCCGGGATGCTGCAGACGCAAGTCCAGTCAAGACAAAGTTGAAGAAGAAGATAAAGGTAGGAATCCAGCCAATTAACCAATAAACGTGAACATTGATTTTCCTTGTAGAGTAATACATGATTTTTTGTCCCATTTATTTGCAAGTACAATTATATCGTAGATGAAATCTTTATGCTTTGTTGGTTGTGCCAAATTTATTTTATAGGTTAAATTTTGTCTGTGGACTTGGAAAAATGATGTGTATGTAAAAATGATGTATATTCCAAATGTGTAAACCCAGTTGGTACAAAGTTCTATAGAGTTCTCGAAATTGTCGAAATTGTCTATGGAGAAATAGTGGTGGAATACTTGTTCATGACATATGTCTAGATAAGTTTAGGTTAGCATTGTTGATGTTCTATTAAAGGGAGGCAAAATATTGCTACGCTGCATGTATAATGCACGCTTGTGTATAGAAATACACCGTTCAGGACTGTTCCCAAAAGAACTTGGCTAGGATCCGTGCAGATTGCATGTTATTTTAAAATTAAATAGTCTTCAAGAGGTTTAAATCACTTCATTGCTGCAGTGTAAATCGGCAATGTGGTAATAAGTATGATAGTGACTCATTTAACCTGTTCAGGACTGATCCCAAAAGAACTTGCACTGGAATCTATGGAGAATGTGTGCTATACTAAAATCATATCGTCGTGTGAGAGTGAAAAGGCCGTTAAGTTGATTTGGGGCTAAATTAACATACACATATCTTGTAGATCGGAACCTCTGTTATGTGATGCCAAATTTTCAGATAATAGTTATGTCTTATTTGGGGAATATTCATCAATTTTAAAATAGAGCAACTTTTTTTTTTGTACATTGATTTCAATTTATAAACACGATTATCTCGAAGTACAAAAGGTGACGTAGCGCCCTTCTCTTTCTCAACCGACGATATCATCTTGAACTGGTTAGGGAACCATAATTTATATTTGAAAGCACTTTCCGTATTGTATGCTGTGGTTCGAGAATGTAAGCCATTTGTTGTGTGCGAAATGCTGCTTGTAAAGTTTTCTAGGCTGCACTCTACTGTGTTCAAGTTTGAGCATGAATTCTACCGTTAATAAGCAGGGCTAAAAATGTATTAATATTCTTTCTTGCTGGCCTGCTTGGGCGAGTAATATTAAAAGTAATTAAAGAAATAGAATAAAAAGAGTGTTAGATTTGGTAGCCAAGGTTTGCAAGTACATTTTTGTTTGTAGTTCATTTCCCTTGGCCCCGGGCCAGTGGGCAAGTACTAATTCCTAGCCCTGTATACCGTTTTATCTCAATGTATGTATTTTAACATTTGCTTTTTTATGTATGCTGAAACCAAACTTTGAAGAAAGTAGAACATGGTAGTTTGCCAATCTGATATTCTGATATGTATTTGGCTGATTTTCAAATTCTGAATAGGAAAGCAAGTCTGTGTATTTGTATCAAACATAAATGTAATGAAAGGTCTGTAGCAAAGTAAGAAGTAAGAAATATATCTACACATTTTGACTTTGTTTAATAATTATTAGCTTAGTTTTGAAGAAATAGCATAATTCTGTAAAAGCACCTTGTTTTATTTTATCCTTGTTAGAGTAGTATATTATGTGTGAAAGTTGAAAATACATATTTACTAGAATGACTTTGAAGTAATTTGTATTGCATGTTTAGGGCCCTCCCAATGCTAGTGGAAGAGTAACGTTGATTTTGATTTGTTAAACCGTTCAATATTTATGGTTGACATAAATTATTTGGAACTTTTTACTTTGAAGAAATGGTTATGGTTTGACCAAAACTAAGACTTCATGAAATAGTTTTGACGGGGAAAATCTCCTGCTGGAAATGTACATTTGTTATCACCTACCTCGTTCATGCGCCTAACAATCACAATCATTTTTATTTTACCTTTTTTTATTTTCCTTTTGTACCTTTCCTGTCTCTGCCTCTCCCATTTTGCATTTTGCCCCCCTCCTTTCCACCTCTTCTACACCCGCCGTTATAACAATTCGTACCCTTTGCCCCATAACTGCTCCCGTCCCTTATTCCCTACCCCATAACCACCCCTCCCGTACCCAAATACCCTAATAAATATTCTGACCCCATATCCCATAACCAAACATATCCCATACCCCATAACCACCCCGACCCCATACCCCATAACTACATCTCAAACACCATGACCACCCTTACCCCATACCTCAAACCATGCTGACCCTATCCGCATAACTATCCTGATCCCATACCCCATAACCATTCCGGTCCCATTACCACCATGACCCCATACCCCATAACTACCCCCATACCCTATATCCACCCCGACCCCATTACCCATGCCAACTGCCAACCCCTATTGCCACCCCCATAACAGACTACTTGCTTACTATACCCCAACCCCATCAACGTTGAGGATTGCGATTGTCCTCCTAAGCTAACTAACCAGGTGAGGGCCATTTTCAGATGCCTTTAACAACCAGTTTTATTTTTGCAGTAAATCTCTATTAGTAGTTATGTTGCACTCCTTCAAATCCTCACTTTAACCTGCTGTTTTTAGATGCCTTTTTTAAATTGTCATTTTTTTCCAAATTAGTGAAGCTATTTTTCCTTGCTGTTGCACTCACTGTAACCTGCCATACTATTTGGATTAAATCAGCATTTTCTCTTGATTGAGTATTGTTTGATGGTTCTCTCACAATGCACAATGTGTATAGATGCAAGTTAGCAGCATTAGTCATTATTTTCGTCATTAGTTCCATTATGTTATGACATCACACAAATGTACTTTAGACCTGATGATTTTTACCTTGACAATTATTCTCAACATAATTCGTTTTGTACGTGTACATCATCATTTCATTGCGTTCCGAAGTGAGAAACTATTTCACCTTAACCCGTTCAGGACTGGTCCTGAAAATACTCTGGCTAGGGTCTATGGAGAAAACATGTTATAACAAAATCCCTCAGTCCTGGACTGGTTAATTCAATAGGTAGCAATAGTCTTTAATAGGGATATCTTAACCCATTCAGGACTGGTCTCAAAAAGTACTCCGGCTGGGTTCATGGCGAATGCATGTTACAGTCAAACCTCTCTATTTAAAATATCTCCCAAGGGAGACAGAAAAGTAAAGTAAAACCTGTGTATAGTGACCACCCAAGGGAAACAAGACCAAGTGACCACTGTAGACAGGTGACCGCTATAGACAGGTTCTACAACACTGTTTTTCTCAGCATGGGACCACTTTTGGTGGCTTCTATAGGCAGGTTGGCTGTTATAGACCGACCGGTGGCCACTAAGACAGGTTTGACTGTAGTCTTTATAAGCAGGTGGTCACCATATATAGGTTCATCTACACTTGCAAACTGCTCTCTAGGGGGTGAAGATTAGTGGTCTTTGTAGACAAGTAGTCTTTCTGTACAGGTGGTCACTAGAGCATTAGCAAAATCTGGAAGTGGGTTGAAGGACAATGTAAGTGGCCATGGATGTGGGGATAGTGGACAAACGGTATATTCTTTTGAAACATATGTAATGATAGTACTACGTATTAGATTGACACTTTGTTTGAGGTTGGTTCGTTTATTTATTGCTTAATTGTATTCATCTAGTCTTCCATTACATTATTTCCATGGCATTCGTTTAATCTCATTGTAATACTACATTGCATTCACCATGTATATTAATGACTGTTAATTTGTCTTTTTATATGTTGAACTTGTGAAGTGTAAACATGTGCATGTAGATATACAGCTACTTTTTTTCTTGACAAAAAAAATCCAGTCAGTATAGAGGTATCCTTTATCTCTATCCTGTACTTTATGAAAAAAGAACAGTCATATATTTCCTCTTGGGTATCACTAATAATGAAAATAGTAAATGTTTTGGGATTCCTTTTCTATGCCTCTACTGCCCACTGAAGGCTTCCATGTTTTTTAGCAGTCCGCACTAAATTTGCGTGGCAGCAGATGCAACAAAAGTGGGTTACTTACCCACTGACATAGCAGCGGACGCTACAACAGCAGTTACATAACCCGCTCTTGTTGAGTCCACTACCCTGACATTTGCACGCAGACTGTTTACCTTTGACCAATTTTAAAGGGATCTAGTAACATTGCCAAAATCCATAAAACTTAAAACTCCAGCGATTCTCACATACCTCGTACCACATACTTTGCTCATTACTTGGTCATATGACATTCATTTACCATGGGTTTTTACACATTTATCTCTCTGTGGACATATCACATCACAGAAATGCACATTTTTGTTCAACCCTTTGTAATTTGTTAGCATATTTCAACAAAGTTACTAGATCCCTTTAACAATGTAGTTGTGCCCAGTATCAGAAAGAAAACAACACAAAACATCCCTTCATTGCAACATTCCTCCAATCTTTCAAACTAACAACTGCAGGCCTTAGGTGCAAACACTTCTTTATATCTAGACCCATTTCACTAACACATGAATTCCTTTCTTTATGTAATACTTTCATAATCTTTATAAAATTTCTTCTTTTTCCTAGATATTTTCACCCATTTTTCATGACTCAACCTTATAGTAGAGATATTTTTCATTTAGTATATTCTTTCCAAAGTTTCCATTTCACATAATTGCTGTATTGTTTACTGTACTGGTTTGACATGAAATCATTCATTCATTTATTTCTTGTATTCTTTTACTAATTATACTTTCCAAATAACCATATCTGTGTTCATTTTCATTCATGACTCACAACCTCTTTTCCTGTATGTATATTTGTGTATCGTTCACATACAGACACACTTGTCTCAGTGGCCACCTGTCTATAGCAGCGAACTTGCTTATCTATAGTGGCCTCCAAAAGTGATCTTTGCAGAGAAAAATAGTGTTATGGAACCCTGTCTATAGAGGTCACCTGTCTACAGTGGCCACTTTCCTTGTTTCCCTCAGGTGGTCGCTATACACAGGTTTGACTGTACAGTGTTATGGAACCTGTCTATAGAGGTCACCTGTCTACAGTGGCCACTTTCCTTGTTTCCCTCAGGTGGTCGCTATACACAGGTTTGACTGTATATATTTAATCACATGTATCATCATTTCACTTCCACAGTACTTTATCACTATTGGTTCCATTTAACTTTACGTTAGCCTTTTATAGCGGATAAGCAGATCTCAGCATTTCCCCCCCCCCCCCCCCCCATTTTCTAATAAACTTTGTTATTAATTAGTTTACTAGAAGGATGTTCAAATCTTTGCCAAGTCTTCAACCGCGTTTCCATTTTTCTATCTCTTGTGCAATACAGTGTAAAGTCCATTCGCATCCAGGGGAGACTGGGCCTGATAGTCTCCCTCCAGACCTTAAGAAGGAGGTGAGGGGCTATGCAAAGAAAAATTACCTATTGTATTATACATGTATCTACATGTAGTCTTTTTTTTCAGCCTTAGCAATAGAACGCAAAATTTGTTGTCATATACTGTACATGTATCTAGTCTTTTTACCACCTTAGCAGTAGAACACAAAATTAGTTGCCATATACATGTACATTCATCTAGTCTTTTTAGAGCCTTCGCTTCAATATATATTTAGATAGATGCCTTCACCCCGCTACTACTTTAATGTTTGTATTTGCTTACTTATACTCCTTGTGCTTTACTTACACGTTTGTATTTACTTTGTAACAAAACCTTGTAAGAAGGGCGTCTTGATTATTCTCAAGTTTCTGCTCTTGTTAATTCATAATGTTTGACCATTTAAAGCGACTGTGTTGTCGAGGGTGTTATGGGAACAAAATTATTGTGCTGTGCCATTAATTCATTACAAGGCAAGTTAGTAAGCGAGTGTGACGCTCCATAACTCTACGTACTTTATAAAGAGGGCGCGAGACACAAAAATAAAATTTTGTTGGCTATGCCAAGTGTTTTTAACTCTGCGGGTTCATGAGTGAGTGTGACACTAGCGCAGCGAAAAAACTAATATTTTTATTTTGGGGGCTCCATTTTCAGGGGCTACTTTTCCAACTTTCGGGGGCTACAAATTTCCGGGCTCTTTTTCGAATTTCAGGGGCTACTAATAAGCTATAATGCTGTAAGTGATCATTTTATAAGCATTTGATCACAATCCAAACAGAAAAATCTTTTTTTCGGGGGCAAATTATTTTTTTCGGGGGCGAATTTGGGCATTTCGGGGGCGAATTCGCCCGCTGCCCCCGTGTATTATTTTTTGCTGCACTAGCGCAACTCTCTTGCATACTTTATACAGAGCATGCGAAGCACAGAATAGAAATAACTTTGTGTACGTCAACTGGAAGTGGGTGAGCGTGTCACTCGCGCAAGTCTCTTATACAGAACATGTAATGCACATATTAAAGATTGTCATGCGTTGGGATGTAGAGGGCGCTGTTTAAAGTTTCACACTGCGGCTTGCAAGTCTTAGTTCAAGAGTTTATGTTCATTACATATCACTGAGCCACTGTGTATTTCGCATCATGTGCAAGGTGTTCGCAAGATGGCACTGGACATCTGGGGGTGTTTCACAAAGATTCTAAGTTGAACTAATAACTCTAGGTTGGACTTAAAAAGTATGGAAAGCCACTAGTTTATTTGAGAAATTGTAAAAGTCCTTTTTCAAAGACATAAAATGTTGATTCAATTCATTAATATTTTCTATTAAAATCAAGGCGATTTCATGTTCTTGATGCAACATGTATAAAAAGTATAAAATTCTTGTTGTTTTGCTTTTTAATATATTGTATTCTAAGGCTACAAATGGCTTTCCATAATTGTTAGGTCCAACTTAGAGTTAAGTTTAACTTAGGATCTTTGTGAAACACCCCCCCCCCCCCTATCATTTACTCATGTGAACCGCCTTTAATATGACGCCTCCATGTGCCGTCTTTGAACATAGCCCTTCTATACTCAACTACACAGTCACTTTAAGATGGTATAGTGTACTTTGTGGAAACTCTTTAAAAGGAGGAGAACATTTAGTAGTGCTTTGCTTCTTGCTTCAATAATAGCTTTTATATATTACAAATCTGTATTTTGTCAGTTGCCTAATGTATTATGTATATTGTGAAAGTGAATTACAATCTTTGTATAAATAGTTCTGTATTATACGTTTCTAGTAGTGCTAGCTTAAACATAGAATTATTTGTTCCTTTATTATACTAGTACTGCATTGCAAAATATGTTCATATTATATTTACATACACTGTACCTGCACCATATTCTTTTTGTAGTACTAGTGAACTGCACTTGTATAAATATTAGTAGTGTGATTATTATTAAAGTTTGTATTCTATTGAATAGATTTGTAATTTTTCTGTATGCATGTATGTTTTATGTCATTACTTTATAGATTGTATGTTTTAGCAACTCCTTTTTTACAAGCACATTTTGTTGGTAGTTAAAGAGATGAAAGATATTCCATTATCTATTCCATTATCAGTGGTCGTATTTAATTATAATAATAATAATATGTTAAATTTCTATAGCACCTATTAACAATTAAAGTATCTCTTGGCGCTTTACAACATGTACACAGTTTCAATAAATGAATGTGTAAAAACCAACAAATAATTTTGTTTGTCCTTTTATAGCAGGGCTATATATTAGTACTTGCCTGATGGCCAGTCAAAAATTGATGACAGACCAGTCAAATTTCAGTCAAATTTAAGTGGCCCCAATAGTAAGTCAGTAAAGGGTGTAAGATAATGAATTTTGGACAGTTTACAAATAAAATATAATTATGAGGCCCTTTAAATTTTGGGTTGGGGCCACCAAAGATTGAGAGAAAATTATTTTACTGACCCCAACCGGGTCACTAACTAAACATTTTATTGCGTAGCCCCATATTTTGAAATAAATGTTTCATACAAGCATGCACAATCATTTTACACTTTAGCAAAATAATTTCACATGCAGTTTTTCACACAAGTAATCCCCCCCCCCCCCCAAGAAATGTTTTTACATTTTAAATGTGGTGTTGTATTCTGCTTGAAATATAACTGTGGGGCCTATTTCATAAAACAGATGTGTTTGTCTTTGTTCATACTGTAATTTTATTTATCTCAAATATCTATTGCATTAAATGCAAGTTTTTGCATTGGATTTGTGTTTAAAGGGAAAGTTGAGTTTTGGTAGAGAGGGCGCTAGACTACTTAATTGGTTTGTGAGGTAATGAAAAACTGAGTGTAAAATTTGAAAGAGCATAATATTTAAACAATAAAATCATCTTTGTTTGATCAAAATCGGTTCAGAAACGGCTGAAATATCCATAAATATAACAATTTGTAATAAACCCGGGGCCCCGGGTTTATTAAAGAATTTTGAACCAGCCGTTAAAAATTCAAAAAAATGCTTCCTCTTTTCAAAAAAGTTACAAAATAGGTATTTAAATAGTTGTTGGTTATTTCTCTATCTAATCACTATTTCAACAAAGCATCACATGCACAATATTTTATTCAAAATGGTTGAAACCGATGAGTGTTTAGAGAGCGCCCTCTTACGTTTTAACGGCTCTTTTTGAATGATAACATGATCTTTACTACGTCATTTGTAATTTTGTGTTCCTTTCTAGTCATAACTACTTTTGTAATGTAATGATGCAGGTTTTGGTTACTAAACTTCAGTTTCATTAAAACTGTACTCTCCTTACCAGAACTCAACTATCCCTTTAAATGCAACTTTCGGTTTCACTTTGTTATTTACTTACAGTTAATTATGTTTTATCACAACTCTTTTATGCAGTAGGCCCCAAATAGCATCCTTGTTCTGTGATTTTGTGAGCTAGTCTCTTTATTCAGTATATAGCATCGTTAATAGATCTTGTCTTTCCTTATTACAAGTGGATGATTGATACATTGCACATGTGCATTGTAACTTTTATTTAAATGTAATACAATGTCTGATTTTTAGTCTAATAATAATTAGAAAACATCGCATTGGGTTGTTTTCATGCCTTGCACTATCATGATCAATATAGATTGAAGGTTTATACATTTAAATTCCTTTTTCCTTAGGCACAATATTTAACAAATTATTAGAGAATTAGAAAATTACATTGCTTAAAATTGCTTAATATTGCTTTATATTCACTCTATTTTACCAGCTTTTTATTAAAAATAATGAAAAATTAAGGCTTAACTCTAAACTGGCAGGCTAGCCTAATAATAGTAAAATGATTTGGGCTAGCAAAAAACATTTCTGTGGCCTAGTCAGGCAACTATATTTTCCAACCGACAATGATTTTTAACAAAAATTCCATGGCCTGCCTCATCTATAATCCCACTTTATGTTTATCATAGGGGAATTTAATTGTTAATAGCAGATAGTTTTAAAATTACATTATATTTGGGAGGCCAGTGAGTTACAAAGAGATTATTTTGCTTTTTAGCACAAAAAAAAGTTAGTTTGGAGCATTAACTTATTAGTTAAATTAATTTAAGAGGTAACGCTGCATTACAAGGAGAGACTTAACAGGGAGAAGTGTTTGGCACTAACTTTTTCATAGGTCGGTTCATGGGGCTGCTCCAAATTGTATGTAGCCTCGCCACCCTCCCTCCAAAACCAAACAAACAATAGTTGAAGTTGCTTTGGAAAACAACACAGTTATAAAAACAATCAGTGTAGTGGTTCTGAGATGGACAATGCATTTATAGAGGCTAACACATCTTGTTTTTTAGTTAGAAATAATCACCTAGTGATAACACTGCTTCATTTAGGGTGCAATATAAATGTCATCATATAAGGATCAACTATTATTTTCATTTGTATTACTTTCAGGTGTACACGAGAAGGAAACGGGGCAGGAAGCGGAGACGCAAGATCCCCGTCCTGGAGTCGGTGACGGACGAACCACTCTCCAAGAAGCGGCGCCCTCAAGTGTCAGATCCTGAAGAGGCCTCGGACGACGAAGATGATAAGCCACTGATGCCCAGTCAGAAGTCCTCCGCAGCTGAAAAGATTGGGTCTTCGTCGCCTTCGACTGAGATGGCGAGCCCCAAGAATTCCTCTCCAATCAAAGCAGGGATGAAGAAGACTCCAAAGTCATCGCAGAAGAACAAGAAAGGTTTGAAGGTAGGTTGAAATCTATTGGCATTCTCTCTTTTGATATTGTCACAATGTGATGAAGATGTTATGAAAAGATGAGATCATCCCGATCGACTGAGATGGCAAGCCCCAAGAATTCCTCTCCAATCAAAGCAGGGATGAAGAAGACTCCAAAGTCATCGCAGAAGAACAAGAAAGGTTTGAAGATAGGTTGAAAGTTATTGATATTTGTTGAAAGGAATTTATATCTTCCTTGAAATGTCTCAATGTGGTGGAGATAATTTGAAAAGGTAGGATCATTGTTGCCCTCGACTGGGATGGCTAGCCCTGAGAATGCCTCTCCAGTGAAAGCAGGGATGAAAAATACTCCAAAGTCATTGCAAAAGTACAAGAAAGCGTTGAAGATAGGTTCAACGTTATTGACATTTGTTGCTAGGCATTAATATCTTTAAATTGTCACAGTGTGATGAAGGTGGCACCCCCATTATGTTTCCCCACTGGAGGCAGGGCAAAGGAAGACAGTTGATTAAAATTAATTCTTAAAAGTGACTGAATATAGCAAAACCCTGCACTTGTTGGTAATTCATGTTTTGAAGAATTTAAACAATCATATCTTTGCTTAATGGTGTCTATTATTTTAGAAGAAATCATCAAATGAAAGCTAATGATGAGGCCTTTCTCATGACATGAACATTTTTACCATCAAGTTTAGGGTTTTGCTACATCCAGTAACGTATGTTTTGAATGTCTAAAATCTAAAAAATGGAAGTATTGTGTTAACCAAATACAGGCCAAGAACCATCTCATGGCTAAGAAGTCCAAACAGTTATCCAAGTGAACAAAGCTTGTTGTGCTTTCAAATAATTGAATTTAATATATTGTGGTTCTGTTTTGATGGATTACTAATGTTTATATGACTATTTTTGTTGCTTTACAGGCCAAGAACAGCCCATAGGCAAAGAAGTCCACAGGGTTATCATCCGAGGGAACAAAGGCTTTTTGTGCCTAAATATACCTGAATGCAACATATTCTGATTTCTTATTCTGTTTTGATAGATTTCTAATTTTGATATTAATAATTTTGTTGCCTTGCATGCCAAGAACAGCCCACTGGCGAAGAAGTCCGAACTGTTATCGCCCAAGGGAACAAAGGTTTTTTGTGCCAACAAATACTTGAATGCAACATATTGTCATTCTGTTTTGATAGATTACTAATTTGTATATTAATATTTGTGTTGCCTTGCAGTCCAAGAACAGCTCACTGTCGAAGAAGTCCAAACTGTTATCACCCAAGCGAACAAAGGCTGGCCAGAAGGGATCCAAACTTGCATCAAAGACCAAACTGATGTCTCCGTCAAAGGGACTCAAAAAGGGACCAGGTAAGATACCATGATACTACTTATACTAAAGACATTGGTCCAAATTCATATCAGTGGAACAACTTTAGCCCAGGTTTATGTACCTATTAATGTACCTAAATTACAGTTTATTTGCCCATGTACCTGCAGGGGTAGGAAGAATGTATTTAGGCCATGCATCTACTATTAAATAGTACGATTGTGGATACATTATTGTAGGTAACAACACACAAAGCATTTTTGTCAACCTTTTTCAATCAGTGAAGGTTGAAACTGCAAAGTGTGTCAAATCAATTTATTAAAGGCTAATTAAGCGTTCATGAGATTTTCCACATGAATGTCAGATACCTTTATACAAAATAAAGAGAAAATTAATAAATCATATATTACCGTAGATATAATCTATCAAATTGATAAAATGTAATGCTGTTTCTTCATTAACATTTGAGTTCTGGTAGATAGATTTCAACAAAATCTCATTAATACAATGAAAATTGTGAGGACTATTCAACCCATAGGCTATGTGAATTTGTAATCTCCATGGTATACCACTAGGCTCCAGGGGGGAAATAAATTTTCAAATATATTGTCCTTACATGCCATATAAAATGTCTAGTCCCACTTTGCTATATCAATGTTAGGTATCAATATATATCAATGTTAGGCACATGACCTACAAATCTATAAAAAAAAATAACAAAGTTATAATTTGGCTTGTCCACACTACTTAATTCAACCACTTAGAACAAACCTAAAACAGTTTCCTGGTAAAAAAACCCACTTTAATTACTAGTACTCATTAAGGTTTCTAGAATATCTCTTTGATCATTTATGTGAAACAAATGTATAATAAGTCTTTATTCCACATATCTTCTCCCCTATCTTATTGATGTTCTTTCATATGTATTTCTCTCTATAGGGAAAGGACTAAAAAGGGCATCAAGCTTCTTCACTTCAAAGACCAAACCAAACCGAGAGGTTAACGGGGCCTTCAGTCCAGACAGTGACTTTGAAGAACCAAAGCCTAAGCCAAAGGCTGGACGACCCAAAGGAAGACCGCCCCTAAGTGCCAACTCGGCAAAAGCGTCTTCGACGAGTGGTGGGTCTACCGCCACCACATCTACAACAACAAGAGGGCGTCCAAAAAACGCAGAGCCCGCTACCCCCACAGATACCCCCACAGAGCAAAGGCGAGGGTGGCCTAGGGGGCTCCAGCGGGCGAAACCACAGACAGACGGGCCACCAGCAATCAAGAAGCGGAGGCGACGCAGGAAGCGCGTGCCTATGTGGGAGCGCAAGAAGAAGCCAAAACCGAAGCCAAAGCCGACAGAGGCCATATTACCACCGGCCTTGTCCAAACCAGAGACACCACCCAGCACTCTGAACTCTAAGCCCCTTCTTCCACCCATCCTTGGACCAGTCCTAGACTCTGATGATGACACATCCTCATCCTCATCCGATGAGGAAGAGTTTGCAAGGCTTCTCCGGATGACCAAACCGGTTGCCAAGCCAAAGAAGCCACCACCACCAAAGCTGAACAGGAGAAAACTTTTGGAACTCAGTAAGAATATATCTCTCAGCACCACCACTGAGAGTGACAGCGATTCCGACCTTGATGTAGCTACCAAAGAACCAGCAGACAAAACAGCAGTGAAAGCAGACGAAAATGCAAATAATACAAAGCCCATTGCAGCTGAATCTGCAAAGGCATCGAGTGAAGTGAAAGATCCGGAAAATGTGCAAAGAACTAGTGAAGAAAAAGATTGTATGAATGGTGTGGGTAGCACGACCAGCAGCTCTGACAGCAGCAGTAGTGACACTGAGGATGATGACACACAGTCAAAAACTGAAACAACAGAGATATCCAAAGGTGAATCTACAATATGGAACAATGGTATAACGGAACACAGGGTGGGGAGTGATGCTGAAGATCGCTTAGGGAGTGATACGGAAGGCAGAGTAGGGAGTGAAGGGTACAGGGAACCAACCCACGACGAGTCCGACATCGAGGACATGTCGCATACCATCGATGAGGAGGAGGTAGAGAAAGGTAGAGAGGCAGATACAGAGTTAAGTAGTGATGATGATAATGATGAAACGGAGGAAGGACACCATGATGGTGATGGTGATCACTTGGATATCCAAAACCAAAGTAAAAAAGTGAACGATGCGGGATCATCTGTTGAAAGTGACAAGGAGGGTAACGAGGTTGAAGAAAGTACTCAAGGAAAAGATTCTGAGGACAGTGATGATAATGACGATGATGAAGACACAGAAATCGATGAGATTGCGAACGACAGTACTGATATTAAGAAAGGAGATGATATTGAGAGCACCACAGTGCCTATTTCAACATTAAACGAAGAGAGCATCTACAGCCGATCAAGACTTTCCTTCACTTCATCATCATCGGAAGACGAGAGAGACAGAGGTATGGACAGAGTCCAAGAAGTCATAGAGAACCTTGGAAGTTCCCCCGTTCCAGATGATAATGATGGTGATGGAGATAAGTATGATAATGATGAGGATAGAGAAAGGTATGATGATGAGGAGGAGCCCCCAGCTCTTGCAAGAATAGAGTCTCCAAGTCAAGACCAGAGATCGTCTGGTATTGATAGCAGTCCATTCCTGGATCGCTATGATGCAGAAAGACAAAGTCCTGCGTCTGTTACTGAACATGGGAACAGATTGGAGGATGCAAATAGGGAAGAGATTGATGAGACAGAGCACAAACAAAATGAAGATGATGCATATGGGGTCAGAGATGTTTCCCCTCTGCAAGTCGATGCGCACCATGATACTCAGCGACAAGATCTCCTAGAGGATGACAGTGATGGCAGATTGAGTGACCATGTCATTGATAGTGGAGATGATGCTCAGCATAGGGAGCATAGAGATGACAGCGAACAAAGCTCCAGGGAAGATGAGGATGAAGTCAAATCGATGAGTTCAGAACCTGCTGAAATTAATGGCAAGGATGCCCATCGAACGGAAGCAGAGGACATGGAGACAGCTGAAGCGATTGAGTCCATCATGGACATGCAGCCATGTCCAATTGAATCCCCTGAAGACAATGATGATGATAACAGTGACCAACATTTCCATGCTTCCCCCAGCAATGATTTCCATAATTTTAGCAGTGACTATTCTCCCGAGATGAGGACTGAAAACCGATGTAATGAAATGGGCATTCCTAATCTGAATGAAGAACCTTTGGCTCCCTCTGTGAACGAGGGTTCCGTTGCACCTTCCGCTTCATCCAATGCTCCCAGTGTGGATGGGGCTGCAGGGATGGATACGCCCCAGTCACTAGACTCCTCCCCAGTGTGCATGAATGCCAGTGTGGCGTCTGCAGAGAGAAATGTTGGCATTGATAACCAGGAAATGGACAGGCCCATGATGGATATTCCCAGCACTATGCCAACACCACAGTCAATGGAAGCTGTGCCAGTGCTAGACACCATTCCCTCTATGGACGCAACGCAGGGCACGGATACCTCAACGCAGTTGTTGGATACTATTTCAGGTGTCATGAATTCTGCCAATCAGATTATGGGAATGCAAGCTCCCGTGCTTGATCATCAAACGCAGGGAGTCATTAACACAGCACCAGCCCAGATGGAGACCCATGTCCCAATCCAGGTGGCTAATGTTCCTAACCAAGTAAATGCCCAGTGCATGGAAGACAACATCCACATAGATGCACAGCAACAACAACAACAGATGGGTGCGGCGCAAGCAACTAAATCAGCCGACCAGGCACCCATGATGAACTCTCAGGGACAGATGCAACAGATGCACCACCAGAACATGCCACCCCACCAGACCAACATGCAGGGTTCAATGGCTGGCAACACTCACAAGAACATTCCTGCAATGGGAGTGTCCGACTATGGGCATTCTCCTGAAATGACTCAACATGCCATGCAGATGGCATACCATACGTCTTGCAGCAATCCGTACAGAAGGTTCGGCAATTGCATGGAGATTGCCGACCCCGACCCCTCTGGATGCATGCAGCAGGCAGACATGATCGGTAACCAGGGAATGGCAGGAGTGCGGGGTATGGGGAACCCTCAGAACCCACAGATGCACCACAATCTCAGCAGTACTAACATAAACCCTCAGCAGCAACCCCAACAACAGGCTTTACAGCATCAACAGCCTCAGCATCAGCAGCCTCAGCACCAGCAGACCCCACACCAACAGGGCTACAGCCCAAAGCAGACCAGTCCACCAGGTAGACCAGGTATGGTCCAACCAGTGCCCAGCATAAGTCCACAGATGAATACCCTGAACAGCCCGCATCAACAGATGGGAAAGATGAACAGCCCCCACCAGATCAGCAACCTCCAGAGCCCTCAGGTCTGTAGTCCCGCAGTGGGCGCACCCATGTGCAGTCCAGCACTGAACAACAACCCTATGTGTAGTCCAAGCTTGAACAACACGCAGGTATGCAGTCCTGTTATGACGGCATGCAGCCCAGTCCTCAACAACAACCAAGTATGTAGTCCAGTGTATACACAGACGTGTAGTCCTGCGAGGAGCAGCGCTCCAGCTTGCAGCCCGGCTCTTAGTTTGCCTCCTGTAAAGAGTCCCGTTATCACTTCGACTTCCTGCAGTCCACAAATGCATGCATCTGTGTGTAGTCCTCAGATGCGCAGCCCGCAGGTGTGTTCGCCGATGGGACCTCAAGCATCGTGTGTGATGAAGCCTCCTATGGGATCGCCAACTGGCCACAATGGCAATAACTCCAACAATAATGTCATGTTTGGTGCGGGGGGCCAGCAGCAACAGGGCAGGAAAGGATCCACGAGCAGCTTAGCCAAACTCCAGCAGCTGACAAACGATATATTGCCAAGCAACCCTATCTCAGTGCCAAGGTCACCAAAGCCTACAGCTAACCTGACTCCTCCCCAGAACCCTACACCACCTCCCGTTCCAACACCACCTGTTCAGAATGCACCTGTGCTTGTCCAGAGGAACGTTACACCTCCTGTTTCTCAACCTCACAGACAACGTAGAATATCCATGGCTGGTGCAGACCATGTCCAACAACAACAGCAGCAGCAGCAGCAGCAGCAGCAGCAGCAGCAGCAGCAGCAGCAACAACAGCAGCAGCAGCAACAACAACAACATCATACTGGTGTAAAGGCAGCTCCTGTCCCACAACAAATAGTGGACCACAGACTGTCACAAGGAAGCGACCACATGGGACATCACGGTGCAGAGATGATGCCCCAGCACATGGCTGAAATGCAACAGCAGCATGGCATGGAAGGCATGCATGGAGCCAACGCTATGCAGCACCACGTGGCTGTGTCACAACACCAGCGACAAGATCTAATGCAGCAGCAAAGGCAGGCTGTGGTATCACAACAGAGGCAAGATGTTTTAACACCACATCGGCAAGAGGTAATGACACCTCATCGACAAGAGGTTATGACACCACATCGGCAAGAGGTTATGACCCCGCACCGGCAGGATGTTGTGGCCTCACATCGTCAAGAGAACATGGTGAGACACAGACACAACTCCATGACGTCCCACTTGCAGGATGCCAGCATGACCTCACACATGCAGCAGCAAGAAGCAATGCTCCAGCAGCATAGACATGATGCAGTGTCTGGAGTCATGAGACAGGAAATGATGAACACTCACCTTCACGAACAAATGATGGCTCAAAGACCAGAGAGTGTTCCGCCTATGATGCCCGACACTAGACGTGACACAACCACTCCTCATAGGACAGATGTTATGGCGCAGCAGCCACATAGGACAGATGCTGCCATGGCACAGCACATGCAGGAGGCTAGAAGGAGAGAAACAGCCACTCCTCACCGACAGGACCCCATGCAGCATCACATGGCTGACGTGATGTCGGGGCATCGTCAAGAGACCATGACCCCGCACATGCAGGACCCAATGGCCGTCCAGCGACAGGACACCACCACCCCACACAGGGAAGATGCCATGACGCCGCACATCATGGACAACATGGCATCGAGGCATGAAGCCATGGTTGCCAGGCAAGCAGCAATGACACCTCACCTTCAGGAGCAAGTCGCACAGCAGAGGGCAGATGCCAGAACGCCTCAGGCTCACAGGCAGGGCAACTTCACCCAGCCCTGCCAAGATACCTTGAACCCACTCAGGCAGGAGGCTGTGCAAGCTCAAGCACAAGCCCAAGTACAAGCACAAGCAAGCAGGCATGGCACGATGGTGCACCAGGCACAGAGTGCTCAGACCACAACAAGGCAAGAGAGGCGTGCCTTGCAGAGGCAGCGTGCAGAACAGCAGCGAGCAGAACAACAGCGTGCAGAACTGCAGCGTGCAGAACTGCAGCGTGCAGAACAGCAGCGAGCAGAACAGCTGCTTCAGCAACAGCAGCAGCAGCAACAGCAGCAAATGTCCACGCAACAACAACCGAACCAACTTGATGCCTCTGCCACGCTTCAGCACCATCAACAGCAGCAGCAACATGCCCAACAAACTCAGCAGCACCATCAACAGCAGCACTACGGCCAGCACCTACAACATCATATGCAGCAGCAGATTGCTGGTCCACAGCAGCAGGCCAGCGCAGCAGTAGCTGCAGCCGCAGCCTCACCTGCCATGCACATGCATCCCAACTACAAGCACTATGGACACTTCCAGGGTCATCCATCGCCACACAACCCTGCATCACCCCACCACAACATGATGCCCGCCACCATGCAGCAACACCCAACGCAACCCTACAACTACCTGCGAGGATACTCACCGCCTAGACACCCACCAGGACCCATGAATGGCTACATGCACCAGCGCATGATGTCCAACACGTACCAGCCTCCAGGTTTCATGGAGCAAGCTCCCTCCGTGCAGATGCAGGCTATGGGCATGATGAACATGGCAGCATCCAGGCAACAGACCTTGCACAACCAGGCTGGGATGTACCCTGGCTACCGCTACGTGAAACCCTCCATGGGTGGCCAGTCCATGATGAGAAGGTGATCCAGACCCAACTGGGGGGATAGTCCAGACCTAGTTTCAAGACCAAGACCTAATGAGGCCGGAGTCTGAACATCAAGTCAATAGACTCTTCACAATGGATACATGAAACCATCCATGAGAGGCCAGTCCATGAGAATAGTCCAAGACCAAGCAACTTACTGTCAAGATATTCCAGATCTAGTTTCAAGACCAATACTTAATTTAAGGTCTCTGTACAATCAAGCAACATATTTTTTATTTAAAACTAAATATCAAAGCTGAAAAGCAAAAAAAAATTCAGAATATTATTTTAATGGCTTTAAGTTTTGAACCACTTCTCCTACACCCACTGTCGATGGGTACATGTCCATGGTATTTCATGCAACCACTTTTATAAAAATTTATCTTGTAGACTACTGGTTATCGGGGACATCTTGATTGCATGTTCACCAGTGGACTGGTACATGAACACGCCACAATTAGGCCTCGCTTCCACGTTCACCCATTGTAGTCAACCATCTCAGCCGAGTACTCGCATGGATTGTACTGATTTGGCATTGACACTCAACTGAGATGGTTGACCGAGCAATGGGTGAAAATAGGGGCGGAGCTTAATCGTGACGTCATTACTTGCCAGGGCCCATATTCATAAAAGCCTGCTACTTAGTGTCATACTAAGTCTGTTTTGGACAATGTGGCTATGTATTAAACACACAATTTTTTTAGTTGCTAACTAGGGTTAACCTAGGAGGTATACCTAAGGCTAAACCAGCTAACCCTAGTTGGAGACTAGGAAAATTATTTGTAGCACACTAAACTGTACCATTTGAAATGCACTTAGCAAGGAACTAAGCGAGTAGGGTTTTATGAATTTGGGCCCAGTCCAATAGTAAACATGCAAATAAAAAATTCCCTAAACTTGAACCAAAGGGAAAGAACCTCATGTGACAGTGAACCCTTGGTTGCTATTCACACCCTTTGTAGCCAGCCACCTTCAGAATCAGCTAGATGCAATAGTCCACCAAAATTCAGTTGTTGATATGTGAGAATAATTATCTTATTATTAATCTTCAGTTTGACTCTGGACAATATTCTGCTAGGACAGAAAGCTCATCCAGGCTCTCTATTGACTCTCAATAATTATCTTTGTGACGTGACAAGTTTTCTGTTGACAAGATCAGTTCTGGATTCTTATCTCAACAAAGCTATTCATGTATTACTTTTATTTTATGTGTAACTTGATTGTTATTTGCATCATATATTTATTTGTCAATTGTTATTTTAATTTATTTGTTTTCTGTTAGTAAAGCACCCTCAGGTACTAGAATCAATAATTTGTGATTTTGAATGCGAATTTATTCACATAGTAATAACTGCATGGTCTGGTAAGAGTGAGAAGGGCGTTAAGTCCATTTTTGGCTAAAGTAAGTTCTGCATACATATACCATCTTGTAGGTCGGACCCTCATGTGTGTGCTGCAAAAATTTGAGGTGGTAATTATTTATAAATTTTGAAAGATTTTTCAAATATTTAAGTGAGCTACATCTGGTTCCTACAGGGCTCCCATACTTTACACACGATTATCTCTGAAGTACATGTACAAAAAATGACTTAGCGCCCTTCTCGTTCTAAAAAAAAAAAATGAATGCATCATCGCTTTATCAATACACTCTTCATATAAGTATTTTCTCTGAACAAAAAGTGACTTAGCGTCCTTCTCGTTCTCAATAAAAAAAATGAATGCATCGTCGCTTTATCAATACACTCTTCATATAAGTATTTTCTCTGAATAGGATGAATAGACAATAAGTTGTTCCTTTTCAGCCAAATACAGTGAAACCTCATTATAACGGCTACCTTGGGCTCATTGAATTCACCTTGTTATATCAGGTATCTCGTTGTGTCAGGACATGCAAATAATATGATACATAGAACCCACCCCTGTCAAATGACCTGCTGATATTAAACAGAGCTCATTTTAAAGAGGTTCCAATGTACACACTTTCCAGTTTTTCTGTCCAGGGCCCCGTTGCAGAAAGAAATACCATTGATTGTACGTTAAAATTAATTGTAAGTCAAGCCATGTGTTCTAAATGCCCAAATCTGATTGGTGGAAACGCGCAAATTGTCCGACTTGCAATTAATTGTAACTTACATCTCTTTCTGCAACAGGGCACTGGACTGATCCCGAAAAATACTTGGACTAAATGTATGTTCTACCAACATCAAATAGTTTTGTACAGACAGGTCAAGCCATATAAATTGAGATGTCAAATAGGCCTACATGTATGTTAACATATGTGGGGGTTTTTACCATAATTTTTTGTCAAGTATCCCTTTCCTCCAGATTTAGTTTACACTGTATGTGTGTTAACATAAAAGTTTAACTGTTCAGAAGTTTTTTCTGAGAAAAAAAAATTACTAGAACATCGACACCTAGAAAAGTTATTATTGGGATAAGTTAGTAATTTCAGTGTTAGTTTTATAACAGAATTCACCTTTTATGTAAAATTGTTTTTCTTCAGATTAATAGTTTGTTAATCTCCTAATCACAATATTGTTAAAAAGTACTTAATTTGTACTAATTTTGTTTTGTTTTTCATAAATGTTTTCTTGATATGCAATTGTTTAATATTAAGTTCTCTCATATGTCTATGTGTTTGAGTTCATATATATATGTTTTCTTGTATGAAGTTTGTTTTACACTATAGGGCGTTTCTGAAAATTTTTACTTGTTGATAGGAGAATAGGACTTAGTTATTTCAACTAAAAACATTTAGTGTAAATCCATCACCTCCAATATCCCAAATCCACTTTTAGAAACACATTTATGACAGTTCAGATATTCATGGAACTATTCGAGACTGAAAAGTATTTTCGTTATATATATATTGTGTCCATTGCTGTTTGTTAGGTAGCAACCACTTAATATTCTGTTTCGTTTGAATATTTTGAGGATTTCATATCCCCGTTCATTTAATAGATTTTCTGAATAAATTCCCTATCCTAGTTCATCTTTCCATCCATTTTATTAACAATTTACTTATTAGTGATCGGTTGAAGGTCATTATTTTGTTGATGTTCTTTTTTAAAACTGTTATCGTATGTTTAGGCATGAAAATGTATACTAGTAAAATGTCAATGTATATCTTATATTATTCTGAAGTGGTATTATTTTATATTTGATTTTTCTTTTTTTAATTTAGTGAGTAGGTAAATTTTGTATTTCTTGCAATGATGTACTCATTTATTAAGTACTTTCAGTCCACCATATTCAAGATGAATGTGTTTCTTTTTCACATCTTAGAATGGCTGAAAATTAATAATAAAAACACCAATACCTTGATGTGAAGATGCGATGCGATAATTTAAATCGATTTCTTCTTGTTTGATCATTTCTCTTTTCCCATTGTAGCCCTCTCCCTTCTAACATTCAAGTATTAAAATTGATTCAATTGTTAAAAATAAATCTTGACAATTGACCACACTCTACGGGGAAAACTGTGTGTTGGAATATGCAAATATTAACTCTGGGAATTATCAAATAATTACATTTTTTGCAGGCCATTTGTTAACTTACAGAATTGAAAATGAGGAAAGGGTAAAGCTACAAAATATGTTTCATTGATTTATCTTGCAAAATTAAAGATTAGCCCAAAAATTTCTCTTCAAGGACAATGAAACCGGGGCAAACTGTTGGTTTCCACTTTAAGAGAATGAATAGGAGGGATAATCTCAGAAAATTTGAGCCATAATCAGACAATAAAAGAGGAAATATGGCTGTTTGAATATATTTATTTATATGGGGACACAACTCCCAGTATGTTTTAGACACAAAATTTAAATTCACATTTTTTTTTTCTTCAGTCATCTCTTCCATTTCCCAAACTTACTACCCTTATATGTAGAAATGTATTCCTAAAAATATTGAACTCAAACATACATGTATATTTTGAGAAGATGTAATTCCTCCTATTATGTCCCGGTTTCATTTTCCTTTTAAAAATGTGCCACATGATATTGATACAACTCTAGGGAAGACAAGTCAATTAACTCTGTAAATATCTGTGTTCTTCGAAAAAATTGTTATTTATATCATCTTTTGTTTGAATTCCTACCAACAATAACGTAGCCATACATGTATGTATGGAAGAAGTTTGCTAGTTTATATTATGAATACTAGGGTTTATCCAATGTGTTAGTTTTGCCTGTTCATACCAAAATGTATGTAAAATATGGTTTGTTTAATTTTTTATTTTTGAATTTGTGAAAAACAGACAAAAGTTTATCTATCAATCTGTATAAATTGAGTTTGCAGAAAATTGTACATGTATGTATAGCCATTTTCCTTTGTTTTTCAGCGTGTTATAGTTTGAACTAAGGCATTATTGTATATAGGAGTCGAATGAATTGAAAATTTTGATGAAAAACGAAGGAAATGTGTTCAGATATATATGTAGCTTTATATTTATGACTTTCTTCTTGTTTTTTATATATATTAACCTGTTGTAGAGAGAATGTATTTTTGACATCAATTATTGTAGGGCGACAATGTTCTACGAGTCTTGATATGCTATTGTAAATTGTGTACAAAATGGAAAAGAATAGACTTATATACATGTAAAACGAGGTCTGTATTATAATTTTGTTTTGAATAATGACAAATATTGCTTGAAGTGATACTCTTTGTAGGAGAAAAAAATGACCAAAAATTTCATATATTGAAATGTTTCAAAGAAAGAAAAAAATTGGAGAAAACCAGTGCAAAGCAATGGTGTATTCTGTATTTAAAAATTCATGAAGCATATTTTTGATGGTTGTGATATTTATGTGTGTTACTACCTACCAACTAGACCTAATCCGTCTACTCAAGATTCTGTTATTTGTCCTTTTCACTGTTATTTGAGTATTATCACGTAATTGTACTATATGCTTGTAGACTATCCCTCCAACTTTGTTTCCCTGTGCCAGTGGAGGCCGCATAGATTTTTTTGAAGAAAAAAAATGCAGAAAAAATAGTAATTCAAGTAATTTAACTTTGTTTCAAGTATTTTATTTATGTGTTTTTGAAGGTGTGTAGGGCAGTTCCTTGTGCTTTAGACAGTACAGGGGACAGTTTATCTTGAGCTAGTATATAAGTGTACATCTGATTGAATAATATACTGAACATTCTGAAGTTCACACGACTGACGTGTACAGCCGTTTCTGTAAACTTGTACATAGATAAAGGAAATAAATTAAGATGTTGAGCTAATTTTCTTTCCGCTATATACACAACTTGTCTCGGACATAATTATTTGAGTGCAGTCTAGATGGTACCATGACATTTGCTCCTACAGCAATTTCCCTGATATTAATTTTCATAAGCCAACAGAAATGTCAAAATACAGTGAAACCTCATTATAATGAACACATTGAGCCCATTTAATTAACCTTGTTATATAAGATTTCTCGTTGAATCGGCTTACTGAGAAATAATATTTTAAAAAACATTACCTTGCTATATCAGGTACCTCATTATAACAGATCTCGTTATAAAGAGGATCCACTGTACTAGCCCCTACCCCAGTCCCAGCACTAAATGTTACTCTCTCACTAAACAATCATGTGGCGTGATAAGCCACTATTAGAGCCATTGTTGCTAGAGCAAATGTTGTTGTAAATAAAGGATAGTACAGTCAAACCTGCCATAGTGGCCACCTTTCTATATCATCCAACCTGCCTATAGTGGTCACCAAAAGTGATCCCCTAGAGTGCAACACGGTGGTAGGGACCCTGTCTATAGAGATGACCTGTCTCCAGTGGCCACATATCTTGTTTACCTTTATAGGTGGTCCATATACACAGGTTTGACTGTACATGTATATGAGGCAAGGAAGAAGTGTGATGCTGTGCATTTTGTGATGATTGTAATTTATTCTGCAAATCAAACAAGATATATTTACAATAATAAGGGAGAAACGGTGGTGTAGAAGTGCTATTTAAAATGAATACACTACATTTATAATTATAGTCGAACCTGTCTATAGTGGCCACCGAAAATGATCCCCTACAGAGAAAAATTATGGTATGGAACCTGTCTGTAGGGGTCACCTGTCTACAGTGGCTGCTTTACTTGTTTCCCTTAGGTGGTCACTATACACAGGTTTGACTGTATTTGAGACGAGAGAAGAAGTGTGATGCTGTGCATTTTGACATTTATAATTTATTCTGCAAATCAAACATAAAATATTTATACAAAAAGGGAGAAAGGTTGGGCTAGAAATGCTATTCAAAATTAATACAGAATAATTAACTTGCATAAACAATAATGTAAGAGGACGTATTCATAGTAAGTCAATTCTTTGGTGGAAGAAAACAATAGAAGTGAGAGCGAAAAAGAAAAAAATACATTTGGACAATCATTCCTATAAAACAAAACTGTTTTTCATAAAATACAGAGAAAGAAGTGAAGTTCCTAGCTGCTTAATTATAAAATACTTTAAAGAAGGAATGCATTCAACAATAAAGGACATTATTACATGTAACATGATAACAAAGTACATTCATATATATATCAAGATGGCGGGAACAATTACACATTACACAGTGGTTGAAATACTGCAATGGGTGCGGCTTGATATGTGAAGTGATTAGAAACCAGTCTTTATTCACAATCTTGCAGATGGCGGGCCAGTATCTAATTGAATACCGAGATAGTCAAATCCCGTCACTCTATAGAGAGTCTCATTGGTCAAATTATGAGAGAGGGCGGGACTTGATGCATGACGTAAGAGTGGAGTCTCGTTCATCACTAAGCAGGAGAGACTCCTATTAGTTAAATTATGCAATGGGGTGGGTTATTTGTCTTTTTTAGATTTTCTATTGGTTAAAATAATGTGACGGGGATGAACTTGACGTATAACTAGTCGGTGCGTGACGAATCTCCTGTCAGATCGTTCATTGGTTAAAAGAAAGTAAAGGGGCGGGACTTGATGTATGACGTTGGGTGTGATGAGTCTCCTGTCGAGATCATTCATTGGTGATTGGTTAAAAGAACGTAACTGGGCGGGACTTTATAAGGGCCGGAAGAGTGGAGTCTCGTTCATCACTAGGCGGGGTAGATTCCTATTGGTCAAATGCGACGGGACTTGATGTATGACGCAAGTAGCGATTGCCTTAAAAGATTTCCTATTGGTCGAAAGAATGACAGGGCGGGCTTGTTGTATGAACAGTGTCTGTGTGACGTTTGTGATGAGTCTCCCGTCAAGATCATTCATTGGTTAAAAGAAAGTAACTGGGCGGGACTTGATGTATGACGTAAGTGGCGAGTCTTCGTTCATCATCTTGTAGAAGGCTGCAAGGTCTGGGTAGGCGTCCAACATATCTGTCACTTTCATCGTCAGTATGATGGCATCAAGGATGGTGAATGCCTGCAGATCAGCGAGACTTATCTAGATGAAAGGATAAATTATAAATTGGAATGATTTACGGTATGAATTTACCATTACGGCCTCTCATTGACTAACGTTAAATTGTTTTTTTCTCAACTGAATATCTCTACCTCGGAAGAGGTGAAGAGCGAACGGAGGTCTATATTAAAACCCCCTTACTGAACGTATCTCTGGTGGCTAAACAAAATATTATACTTGACAAACAATTTTGGTTTTATTTTATTTGGGGGGGGGGGGGCTGCAGCCACCCCCAGCCCTCTCTTATAAAAAGCCAGTACATGGTTTTAACCATGAAACTACACCTAGTTATTGTTATTTTTGTCTATTATGAGTTTTATGTAATAAATGTTTATGTGTTATTTTTACTCTTCCCGTACTTCCACTTCTACTTCTCTCTACTAATACTTCTACTTCTACATCTACGTTATAGTCTGCCTCTACTTCTTGGCATATTTCGACTTAACTACTCCCACTTCTATTTATTATACTTATACTTATTTTGTTATACTCCTATCTCCACCTCTACTAGTCTCCTACTATACTGCTAGTTTTAATGTTAATTATACTTGTGCTTCTTATTTATCGATACTTGAAAGTTCACTTCTATAATTGTATCATTCTGACCTCCTCACCCAGGAAGAACTTCCCCTTGTTCTGGTTGAGGAGAGTATACAGATAGGTGAATTCTGGCACGGAATTATTCTGCTTCTATACTTCTACTTCTACTTCACTACTCCTACTCTACCTTTTACTCCTCCTTATACGTATATACATACTCTTCTACTTATACGAAATAAGGGGAATTATTATTGTTCGTATTTGAATTTTTAATCATAATTCTAGCAGGGGCGTCGATCCGTTTTTGCGATTGGGGGGGGCGAAATTTGAAGAAAAAAATTTCCAGAGTGACCACTGAGAGAGCTAAAAGCCCCACATTGGCATGCCTGGAAGTTTCATTATGCGCTCATTAAAAGTGTCTTCATGGATCGAAGACCTGAATTTGGGGGGCACCCACATTTGGGAACAATAATGGGGGTCCAGGGGGCGGAGCCCCCTGAAGCTTTTAGATTTCAGACATTTGCAACTCCTATCATGGGTGTTAAAATTGTATAAAATAGTGAACCTACTCGTAACGTATTTTTAAAGGGCATAGCGAGGAAAAGATTGAGCCTTGCATGAGATGGATCCACGTGATCCTGTATACTATAGAGCCATCGATATAGTCTAGGGCATTGGGCTCCCATGAAACTAAGCAAGGGCGTCAACAACTTCTCAAAAGTGGAGGGGAGACATTGCGAGGAAGCGAAGCGACCGAGCGGGGGAGGTTGTGGGAGGGGGTGACCCCCTCCCACAGTAGGGAGCATTTGTATTTTGGGGCGTGAAATTGTGCGATTTGGTGCACACCTGAGACATAAATTTCACGTAATATGAAGTATATAAGTATTGAACCAAACATACATAATGACAAAAGGAGGGGGACAATCTCCTCCACTTTCAAATGTGGGGGGACATGATATTCCAATTTGATTTGCGTTCAGCGCATATGGACCGAATTGACTGAAAGATATATTTCAGATTATTTTATATTCTGTGACGGTGTGCTATCTATAGATGAGGGTTTAATAAACTTCGTTTGAGGTGTGCGTTTGAGAAATTACACTGCCCAACATATTTCGAAAGGTGAGTTCCCGCAACCAAAATGAAACTTGCAATATTAGAAACTGTATGCGCCCGAAGCGCGCGGCAAAAAAGAGATTTACAGTCCTTTTCAAACTAAAAACGGCTATTTTGAAGATTAATTATTGAGAAATGTGTCTTTCCCCTCTTTGGCATTATATCACTCGATTTTTTTCTTCCTCATTTTCGGAATTATTGGGGGGGGGGGGCGAAATGATATGTTCGCCCCCCCCCCCAATATTTTCATTGGGGGGGGGGGGGGCGACCGCCCCCCTGCCCCCCCCCCCCCCCCCCCAGGATCGACGCCCCTGAATTCTAGTACTAATTCTGTTGCATAACTGCTGCTATTTAATTTCCGATACGTTTACAATTCGTACCTCTTCACCCAGGAAGAACTTCCCCTTGTTCTGGTTGAGGAGAGTGGACAGATAGGTGAATTCTGCCACGGAATTCTTCTCCTTGAACTCCTTCATGTTCTCAGCCTGTCAAATAAGACAACAATTATAATAATAATAATAATAATACTTTAATTAGTATGTTATAACGCGTACATCACATTATGCCTTCTATAATGAGAGGGAAAATAAAAGGAAAGTTCAGCATAATTATACTGTATATACGACATAAGAATATAATTTTAAATAACAATACCCAATTTTATATACCAATGGATGGTCCTCGATTTCTTATTTGGCGTCCTTTGACATTAAAACATTTACCGAAGAAGTATACATGTACAGTATATGGTAGAAAGTGTATACATTGCTGTTAATAAATGAAAGATATTAATCTGAATGATCTTGGTTGTAAGAGAAAGAGGGTGGGAAAAATCAAACAAAACAATAACGCGTCTTTGGTTCGCGGAAAATATTCTGAATAGGGCGGGAAATAACCCACATGTATATAGCTTTTCGTGTGCCGTATTACCAATATGCTTGGGATTATTTGACCACCCCTATAACAACCAATACAAACAGACAAACGAACAAACATACAAACATACAAACATAAACAAACACACAAACTAACAAACGTGATAGATTATACGCCTGGTATACCTTTTTCTCTTCGTCTTTGTCGTAGTAAACTTTATAGATTTTCTGAACGATGTCATCCACGGTTTCAGCCACCAGTTCGATGACATTAGTTTCATCATCCGTCTTTCCATAGTAGCCTGTTTATGTATGATGAAACAAAGCATTAAACACGCATTTTTGTTATCGCACTTATCATCTGTGAAGAATTTCCCTCTAAAGTCTAATGATCATGAACAAAATGGTTTACTCAATATCGATTAAAGGGGGAAAATGAAATTTGATGGATAACCGTAGAACCATGAATTCCTGGTTTGTCAATGAGAAACTAAAGTTCACTATTCCCGCTTCGTTTAGTTAAATTTCTACAGAATCTATGAAAGAGAATACCATACTTGGATAAACGAAACAAACAAAATTAACGATTCTTGTTAACAATGAGGACATAAACTTCGTTACTGTGAAGTTAACATTGATTGCATGTAAATAAAGAGACCACCACGGGTAAACAAACGGACAAAACTAATTAACTAAACTAAATATCATTATCGATACGGGCTAGATCATTTGTTCGTGTCTCCTGTAGATAATTAATCGAGAATACAAATTCAAATCTTAATCTTAAGGAGTGGTTGCTTATACAACCGGCCGGGTCAAAAGGGCACATACTAGATTATCGACTTACCAAACTTCCTAGCTAGATATCTGTTGATGGCCTTTCCGTGCGGCATGGCTTTTCCGTCTATAAGCAGAACTGGTACCTGGCCCAGGGGACAAACTGAGAAACAAACAAACCAATAAATGCATAAATAAATAGCAATGTAAATCATAATTACCCGTAGAGCTATATGTTGTATATTATATTAAAACATAAATAAATATATGAATGAATATAGGGCAAAAATAGATAAATAAAAACTAAATAAATGAATATCATAAATAAATGAATAAATAGATAAATAAACAACGATGGAATAAAGAAACAAACAAACAAACACTGATGCAAGAATCCGAATAGCACTGAAGTGCGTGTTTGATCATTTCCATAATATTCATTATTATGACCTACCTGAAAGAAAGCTCTTTACAAAAAAATCAAGAAAACTTACTTCAAAAAGGATTTAAGGGGCTCAGGGGGGTATTGATTTTTTTGTTCTCATCAAAATTGAGATTTTAAAAGGAGAATTCCGGACCAATTTTTAAAAAAGTACAGTATATTGGAAATAAATCTATGGATGTGCTAGAATATTTTCAGGATTTTACTCTCTTTGGTTGATTTCTAAGAGATTTTTCTAAGGTCATTAACTCTGAGGAAATAATTAAATTTACTGCACACAATCATGAGACCCTTATGTAGCACCCTCACTTTGCTCAATTTCTTGAGTAGGCTTGAATCCGGTGCCACTGCATTGTGATCACTGCATGTGTCATTCATAATAGCCGGCCATGCAGAGCCAGGAAATTCAATAACCACGTTTACAGGACTTTGTGTCTATTCAAATTCCAATGAAAGCCAAACGTGTTACAATTTCGGGCAGGCAAGTATTTTCAAACGGTTCAACAATGCAGTAATGCTCAAAGGCACGGTTGAGTGGAGCATCGTGGACTAAACTATTCATGATCGAGCATTGTATTGGTCCGATCAAAAGAACACATTCGCTGCAGTGTAAAAACATAGATAGGCGCATAGTGAGGGTCGCACGTCACAAATTGGTGCATTGTGGGATAGAACAAGCTCGCTCGCGAATTTGTGTCATTAGAATTTCAAAGCCAATTATAAGAACCCACAATCATACTTTTTTTCACACAAAATTGTGTTTATTGACCTATAGAATATCTGTCTTGCAATCATTAGAAGCTTGAAATCGTGTGGAAGTCCACTTTAATATGATCCATGGATTCTATGCTTTAAGAAAATAAGAGTCGTATGAGTTAGGAAAATACTGCTGAAAACTGCTTGTCTACTAAAAAATCGCCAATGTGGTAAAATGAGAGTCGTATACAGCCTAGCTTTCAATCCTAGCAGGATCTTCGTCAGGGCAAATAACAGTTACTACAGACAAAAACACAGAATATATACCAACATAAACACATGTATGGATGGGGGCTGGGAGGAGGAAAGGAGGCGGAGACACAAAACAATGTAAGCAACTGTGAGTGGGTGAGTGTCAGGACTGCTTGACCAATCAGGTCAAACAGGCATAGGAGGGTCCTTAAGTGGCTGCAGTCAAAGGAAATGTGATGAGAGTGTAAGGCTTAGAGAAGAATAGAGGTAGGAAGGATCAAAGAAGGAAATCAAGGTATGGAAAGAGACATGTGAACAAAAGACAGTTGACGAGGTGTGGGAGTGCACTGGGGCACTGGGCGGGGAATAACAATAGAGGGGATTATGAGTGTAGGGGATGGGAGTGAGAGGATTAGGACAAAGAAAGTGAAGTGGTGTGTGTTGCAGGATCTATGAATAGGATAGGCGAGTTCAAAGGAGAAAGAGAAAAGGATGAGCACCCAGTAGGTGATGATCAGTGAAAATACCTACATTGTGGGGTAGGGGTAGCTATTAAATGGACAAATTAAGGATTTCGTTATCAATGTTGTATATTTTGGGGACCGAAAGTGATTATTTTCTGGCTTAGATTGGAGATTTTTAATTGTACTTTTTATAAATAGTCCAAATAAAATTGTCCCAAATCAAAAATTTTACCATCCAAATTGTGTTCCTCTTTTTACAAAGTGAAGCATCAACATCTAATGTCATGCAGAAAATAAACATGGCAGTTTATATGTGCTTAAAATGCCCTACACTTCCATTGAATCAACTACCAACTATTTATCCCGCTATTTTTATATGTTTATTCATGTCACATTTATCAAACAAATATCAATATTGTATATGACCTTTCAAGCTCATTTGCCGAAAATCAGATTTTAAGTCTAAAATTCTAAAAAATTAAAAAGTATTTACTCAAATTCAATGAAAGTTGGAGGAATTATAGAGGTAACCCTATTGTAAACTAAAATATGTACATTTTATATGTACATTCCTGATTTTTTGAAAAATTGTCTTTTGACTATGAAGATAGTTGAATAATGTAAAAAGCCATCATTAGTTTGTTTATATAGCATCATAATATCTATCTTTAAAATGTAGAATGTATATGCCCCTATACCTCGGAGGAGATACATTTTGAATGTTGACATGCTAAAAGTTGAAATTTTATTTTTCTCTCTATAATTGCTATTTAAACTTTTATTTTATATCCATTGTCTTTAATTTAGTTTTGTTGGATTCCCCATGTTCTAACCTTTCCAGAAATGTATGGTTTGTAGGGGTAGCTTCAATGGTTAGAAAGATATTCCCGATATAGTAAAAGTGTGCACAAACTTCAAATAATACTCCACTGGGCCCCTTAAACAATTCAATTATTGGGACACGAACCCTAAACCTCCGGATTACTAGACCTAACAATTAAACAACAAAGAAACAAAATCTGATACTCCCACATCGATTCTTCGTGGGTTTTTTCTCATGCATACTAAGACAAAATGGGTCACTTTTGCACCCTTTTTTGCCACACTGGCAGCACCTTTATAGGTGCACATTTGCACCGTTATGACAATAGAACAGTTGCACCTTCAGGTTAAAGATGCAACGATGCACCGTTAACCTCAGGAAGGTAACACTACTTAAGAAAATACATATCGTTTTCTTTCAGACTTACGTTCCTTGTCTTCCTTGATGGCGGGCCACTCCTCTTTCTTCATTCGGAAATCCTCGAACTCGACTCCCTTTAAGGTGAACAGCATCCGGATCACCTCCGCGCGGCCACGGGCATCGAAATACATCAATTTGTACTGAGGCATTTTGGCGGCAAGAATCGTGAGAAACAACTATATAATTCTCGGAAATAAACCCTGCTGAAAATAATCAAACCAATGCAAGATGTTTCTCTGATCTGGAACGTCCAATGGAGGTCGTATTGGGCTTGGCTGTAACGAGTTGGAAAGCGATGCTTATTCTAGTAAGACAACGAGAGAAAATAATACATTTATATACGGCAAGTGAATCCTGTTGAAATTCGGAGATATTTCTCACAGATATCAGAGGAAATATTGTTTGGCTGCAAGAGTTTTAAAAATCGATGATAAACATACATAGGAACAACTATCCGGATAAAATGATGTCGATATAGAACGTAGTAGTTGCTTGGTCTATACTTGTAAATATAATGCCAATGCGATCAGTCTTTTTATTATTTTGATCTTTGGTTTGCTTACTTAGGCTACTGGTTAGATCACAATAGTTAGTCAATTATTAATTAACACTCACATTTCCACGTGCACATACTACTCGGTGTTCTATCATCGTGATAACCGGGCCACCACAGGTTACTTATTATGTAAATATAATTCAATGAACTAGCGTATATTAGTTACATAACATTATCCATACTAATATAAACAAACGTTGTAGTAGAGTCCACCAATGTATAAAGTACACTGTACTACCAGGCCCCACCACTCGGGCCACCATCAAAATGTAAATAATCAAATTTAATCTTTATTTGCTTGATTTTATAAGTCAGCACCATCTCAATGTATAACAGCACCTTTTGAAAGTACGCAAAGGCCCCCCGTTTTAAAACTTTTGTTGGCTGAGAAAGAAAAGGGGCCTAAAACACCTTTATTTTTTTTAACAAATCATGATTAAAGTTTGGGAGGCTTGGAGAAACCAGAATTAACTATTAATTGTTCAATAATTAGAAATCACAGATAGCGAATGCTCCGACCTTTACAAGATGGTATGAAAAACTCAACTTAGCAAAATATCGACATAACGCCCCTCTTCCTCTCAACCGACGATTTATGGCCGGTAGAAACCGAAATATTATTTGGAAATTTACTCTTATTTTTGTACAAAATCAACTTATTTATGGAAAAAAGATCATAATTATGCAAATGGATATAAGCGGTTAAAGAGCTCTACAAGTAATTATTGTGATGACCTCTTTGTCATTTGCCTGACACACACCCTACAAATATCCCCCCCCCCCCCCCCCCCCCCAATCTTAGACGAGAATCGATGAAATATGTACACGGTTCACATTTAAAGAACTAATATAAATGGTAAACTTTGCTTCCAAAAGTGGTAGGAGGTGAGAAATACACATTCCATAACACATTGAAAAACGCACTTTTCTTTCAGGCTCGGATTCGGCACTGCCCATGCCGAATCCGACCCATTTTCAATTTACATGGGTGTATTTGGAGAGCTTATTTCCAAAAGGCGCTAAATCCACTTTCCATATAAAGTAGAGTTTACGATATCAGTAAATGAATTAATCAATTAAGCTATACTTTGCTATCTAGAAATCAAAATTTTAGGGCAAATTGCACAATCGCAATCAAAATACGGAACGTTCCATCTTCATATTCCCATAGGCATGACTGTGTACAAATTTGGGCAAAGAAACCCGTTTTCTCGAAAGTTGAAAGGTGCATTTAGCGCTTTTAATTTCTCACCTCCAACCACTTTTAGAGACAAAACATCATCTAGTCGTTCAAATGTGAACAGTGTACGTATTTGATGGACCTTTTTGGCGTCAATCTGAACCCCTTATCATACAACTGTTTCGCATACAGTGTACAGTACTTGGTACTTTTGATCAATCCAAGGTATTTTATTCAACTATATATAGTAGCCGAGAAGGCTAAATTGCAAGTGAATTTACAAGAGTATAAAACATAAAAAATGACATATACAAATATACCAAACAACGTATTTGGCCACGCAGTTGGGCACCTGAGGGAGGGGTCGAAGGTGGGGGGGGGGGGGGGGGGGGGGGGCATCATATATGTTGGGGCACATGCCCACAAGCCCCACATGCCCCCATAGCTACTCCCCTGCTTCGTTGTTATATGCAAAACATTGTCTGGATGGTCGAGTCGCTTATTGATGGTATTGAATCTATTTTTCAGAGTCATTTGAATTATCATGACAAAGGGAATACTTTTAGATAAGACACGAGCAAAAATGGAAATAAAGAAAATAATTTTAAAAATCGTTCTTTGAATTTATAGCGCTACACTGTATGACTTACATAAAAAGAAAATCACATACATGATACTGTAGTTCATACCTAGATCAATTGCACAACAATTTGTTTTATTACCAGACCATTAGATATAGGCCCCTACTGTACATAAATCATATATGACTATTAATATTTCACAGCTAAATTGAAATTGTTTACAGTGTACCCTTCGACAATGTTACCAAATCAAGTTATTTTTGAAGTAGGCTAATTATATCGCAAAATATATCATGACATGACCCCGGGATATGATTCAAATAAATAATATAACGCAATACGCAATTATTGATCTTTATTCATGCATAGCCTAATGTAGATGGTGCACAGTGGCCCTACCTGGCACGCCAAGAAAACAACACAAATAGATTTGTATACAATATCAGTCTTTCTTTGTATCTCGTTCTTTCTTCTTCTCTCAACAGATTCAACGTTACTTTACAACTCATTCAAAATTCAGCAGCGCGACTCGTAACACGAACAAAGAAACATGACTCAATTTCTTCAGTCTTTAGGAACTTGCATTGGTTACCTATTCAGTCCCGTATTCATTTTAAGGTACTTTTATTTGCTTATCAGTGTTTTCATCAATTTGGTCCATCATATATTGTTGAATTGTTAACACAGTAAACCACAAAGAACCCTACGCTCGAGCAAAAAGTCTTTATTTTGTGTCCCTCATACAATGACAAGATCATACGGGGAAAGATCATTTTCATATGCGGCCCCTGTATTATGGAATAACTTGCCTGAAGCCCTGAACACATTAGGAACATAGATTGAAAGGTTTAGAACGAGCTTGAAAACACATTTATTTAACACTTCGTACATGTCGTAAAATTTAACAATAAATTTATGAACCCAGTGCACAATTCCATTCCTCTTGTATTCTGTTCCGTAAAGCGCATATATAGAGACATGCAATTTTGCTTATGTGTTATGCGCTATATAAAAATGTTTGATTATTATTATTATTATTTTGTTCTTCCTCTCATTTTAGGGCCATAATGAAAGACATGAGTATGCATATTCCCCATATGTTTAACTTGATAAGCCAACAAATGTGACACGTTGATTTTCAATAGAACAGCCTCATCGCAAGCTTTCATTTTGACGCTTCGTTCTAAACAAAATTGGTAAATAATTGACAAAGATATGTTTTGCACACATTATGTGAACTTAAAATGCTAATTTCTTCAAAACATGACAAGTGCAGGATTTTGTTATTATCCAGTCACAAATATTAAGAAAAACGATCTTCACCCACAGCTAAATTGAACAGTTTTACAGTGTAACCTTCAACAATTTTGCCAAAGCATGCAAGCACATTTACCAGTTATTTGTGCAGTAGGCTACCTTGTATTGCAACAAGAATCGTGAGATGCTTTGAATAAATAACATAACGCAACCTGTATTCATGCATAGCCTAAATTGATATAGATAATGCACAGTGGCCCTACCTGGCACGCCAAGCAAACACCAAATAATATTTGTATTATGTCCGTCTTCTTTGTATAGCTCGTTCTTTCTTCTCTCTTTTATCACCCACTCCTTTTTATAGGGTCATCTTCCAAGGAGTGTACTACTACGTGCTCTAGCCCCCCCCCCCCCCCCCAAAAAAAAAAAAAAAAAAACAACAACAACAAACAAACAAACAAAAAAAACACACGAAAATAAATAAATACATAAATAAAATAGCAAAACAATTCAGGCAGCAACAAAAATGAACATAGGATATCGGCAATATCATGTCATTAACTTAAAGACATGAGTACGCCAATATGTCCATTTCTTTTTAACGGGTTTTCACTTGACAAGCACAAAAAAAACCAATACAAATCAAAAGGATCTTCACCATAATATAATATATAGGTGCCAGAAAATTGTGATATATATATTTTTTTTCGATAGAAAACCTTCGCCCCTTAGGAAAATGCAACGTTCCCCTGGTGCCCCCCTGGTAGGCCCTATCACTGAAATGTTTTTTTAGCTAGGCCACTCGCTCTGTCTATAGAGTGGCATAGCAAGGGTTAGCAAGACCATGTAAGGAGGAGGTCAAATGGGAGGGGTGTTGGGCAAGATTTCACACCATCAAGTGACTCATCGTAAGCCTAAAATTTATATTACGATATGTATTCTTCATTTATGTCTTCCCATGCATGGGAGTGTGTGTGTGGGGGGTTGTTACTCTCCCCATTGTCCTTCATCCTCGCCATTGTCTGCCTCAGTCACTCACATAATTTTCGTTTCTCCTTTTCAACGCAGGCAAAATATTTTGTTCTATTGTATACCGACAACGAGTTCCCAGCAGGGCTTCCCAGGGTGAGGTAGCAATCTAAATAACAACACTTAACACAAACATCACAAAAGAGAAGAGAATGGCAGAACGAAAAACTAAATATAACAATGAATCAGTGAACTGTGCTGGTTTAAGGTCATGACAACTTTAATTCTGTATTTGCTTTTTGTCGGCCGTTCCCATTCGGCCGTTTGATTCGCTGCAGTTTGCAATGGATGCATGAGTTGGACGCTTGAGTCGGAATTATACATTACAATTGTATTCTGATGCGAATGCTTTCACGTTTTATTGCGAAAAGTGGATTGTGAACTATAAATATATAATATTCCGATAAACGAAGTGTGTGGAACAACTCTAGAATAATCGTTATACATTTTGGATAATTTTAGACGGTCTTAGGGTTGCTGTATGTCGTGTCTCGTCAGTCCTGTCCGTTCGTCTGTTCGTTGCACAGTCTAAAGGTAATATTCTGAATATCATGTATAATTATACTTCAGGGATCCATTAGTATATTTTGTCAGAATCACCCAAAATTACTCAGAACCCTGGCGATTCTCACATACCGTATTGGATTTATATTTCCTATAGAAGCATGAAACTGGTTTCATTTTTTCGGAATTTTCTTTCCTTGTAAAGATATACATGATTTCAGTGTTCGGGTTTTAAAATTCTCCATGGGAGAATTTCAACCGTGTAAAAAGTTAGTGCAGCGAGCTAGCAAATATCACTTTACATGTTCGCTCATTACTCGGTCCTTTAAAATTCATTTACCATGCAATTTTCATTAATCACTCGGTGGACATAATTATCAGATTACATAAAATACACATTTTATCAACCCTTTGTCAATGTTTGCACATGTCAACAAAGTTACTAGATCCCTTTAATGATGATACAACTACAATTTGTATTATTATCATTATACCATATGCAACTTTTACCAGGGACTGTAAGTTACACTGATCTACTTTGATTTAATTTGCCCAAATTGCACTAACTAAGATGGATAAATTAATAAGTCATTACAGTAGATCTGTTAATTTATACGCCTGTTTGTATGTGTTTTTATGTGTTATGTGTTTTTTTGTCCTAAGTAATGTATATTTTGATATTAATTATTATATTCATTTCAATAAGTTGTAGTTAAAAAGGGAAGGGCCTTGACAGGCCAATGGCCTTTGCCTTTCCCTCACATCCACTACACTTATTCTTGCTATATTTCTCATGTTCTTGTATTGATGTGTGTAGATTTTAGATTGTCATGTTTTTATGCTCTTGAATATTGTTTTTTGTTTTGTTTCCAATGTATATAATTATATTCCATTGTATTTTTTAAAGAGATGTGAAATAAACTAAGCTGAAATCATATATCACTGTAAACGTTTGTGTCTATATATACCTGATAGAACTGGGGACATATAATGACTTAAGATATGTGAATACACAAAGAAACTAAACTATTTGCTTGCTCGTTCATAAGCAATTATTAAGCCACCCGTAGCTAGCTACCCAGTTAGCAAGCCAACGTTGGACCAACGTTGGAATCTTGAAACTCGTTGGATGTTAAAATCTGGTTGGATACCAACGTTGGTCCAACGTTGGATTAACGTTGGATTATCACAACTCCTTGTAAGTTGAAATCTGGTTGGATACCAACGTTGGTCCAACGTTAGAAACTCGAAACCCATAATACGTTGGACAAACTGGTTGGACTTAACGATGGATCGATAATGGTCCATCGTTGGTCCAACACGTTGTAGCAGCGTCATTTGGGCGTACACAAACAACGATGGTCCAACGTTGGAGCAACGTTGCGAAAAAATGGCTAGCATTGGTCCAACGATGGACCAACGTTTGTTTGCTACCTGGGTATATATCTACTATTGAAGAAGTACATTTGAAGAAAGTAATGGCGCATCTAGATCTAAATTCCCAATGGGGGACACTATATAAGGGGAAAACTTGCATTTTTGTATATTTTGTGTGATCCTGGCATAGCCTAATTCATTTGTCATTATCATGTCCCAGCGAGGGTGATGGGTAGTTTATTTGTGGAGGCAGAGGTTGATCAGAGGGTGAACATCTAACAGTAGCCCATGCATGCACATTGCATAAAGACATCTTTTTGTTTAATGTAACACTTGTTTGGAGGATGTGGCACCGGGGGGGGGGGGGGGGCACCTGGGTTGTTGCACATTTGTTTCGAAAGGGGGGGGGGGGGGTACGTGCCCCCAGGTCCCCCGTGGTTGCACCCCTGCATGAGAGACATAGTGAGTGCTAAGAGCTTCATACCCAAGTGATATGTTGCATCCGTGGCAACATAACGCACTGGAGAAGACAATAACCATTATAATGCATGATTATGTAGACAATTATAGATATGCACCTAAAACAATCAATATAATACATGAAATCATTTACTTAGCGAACGAAGTCATTTTTTACCCATTTTAAAAGCTAAAATTATCAGAATGAAAAACTTGTTTTCCAATGTGCGTATACGTATTAATGGGTATGTTTGAATATTAGGTAACTTATGTTACATCACTTTAGTATATTTTATGTGTTTGCAAGGAGATACCGATTTTGACAGCAGTTTTATATAGCCGTTTATTGTAGCCAATATGACTAAGATCATTTTTTAGCCTACCTATATACAAAAAAAACACACACAATAAAACGCATTTCAAAGCAATAAATGATATGATTGATGTCGAACAAACGATCGTATAATTCGGTTCAGTAGTTTAATGTATTTCATGGCCAGGGTAATAGAGCAAGGCGGGGCAGTAACATATTATTTCTATTGAGCATAAGAAATTTAGCTTTGCAACTAAATTCCTCGATATTAGTTTTCAAATTTGTATCATACAATGTAAACGAATGCAATGATGGGGCAAATTTCTCCCCTTTATTCCGGGTTGCAATATGCGGGCAAATATGATGTCGATATGTTTAATCTGTTCTTTAAAATAGCTTTATTTTTTTTGTTTTAACCCCTCCTCCTACACCTGTTTTCCTATATAAAGTAAATTTGCACCGGCATTCATGATTACATCACATTGCATGCGCTGACCGAAACTTGATGAATGATGGCGCAAAAATCAAACCCCACAAACATTTCGGCGCAGGTGGTGGCGGTCGCACTTTTGATCCTCATCGTCGCTCCCCCGAAATCCACGCTCGTGATTGGTCAACAATGCGAGAGTACAAGAAGGGGTCTTGTTCCCGGTGATGTGACGATCGGCTTCCTGTTCCCCTTCCTGGACCCCAGTCCCGACGGGTTCTCGTGCGCCGGGAGCGGACCCGTGTCGGATCCAGATAGAATTCAGCTACTGGAAGCCGCCATTTACGCCATTAATGATGGCACCACGACAGTCCCCGGGATCAAAATTGGTAAGCAAATCACATTACCAAACTTAAGACTTAAGTTAAGTCTTTAGTGCTCAATTCAAAGCATTAACCTTATTAGAGGGATTTGAGATTATGAGAGGATTATGAGAGGGCCGACAGTACGGGTAATGTAAGAAGAGGTCCTAAAAACGTTACTTTTATCGATCTAAGTTTTATACAAAAAACTAGAGTCTTGAAAGTGGTTACAACTCGTTATTCTTCGTTATTCCGATGGTTCGTTATTCCGAAGGTTCGTTTCTCCGAAAATGAAAATTAAATCGCGTTCGATATTCCATAGGTTAGTTACTTAATCCAAAAATGAAATGGGGTTTGTTAATCCGAAAATGAAATGAGGTTCGTTAATCCAAAAGGTCAAATACGAACTCCATGTAATTTTCGGATTGCAAACGCTATTGCATTTTCGGACTAACGAACCTCATTTCATTTTCGTATTAATTACTAACCATTGGAATATCGAACCCTATTTCAATTTTGGATAAACGTACCTTCTGAATAACGAACCTTCGGATTATAATGCAACAAATGTTCGGATTAACGACCCCTATTTCATTTTCGGATTAACGAACCCTCGGGTATACGAAATTTGTGTGTTCGGAATAACAAACCTTTGGAATAACGAACCGCACCCTTGAAAGTGAGGTTATATTATTTTGTGTATATATAATTATTTTCCCATTTATGCATTTTCATAATTTCCATCACCATTCACTTTTCAATTATCACATAGACTTTATATCCTGTGTGATGCTTTTGTACATACCCCCATTATACAATATTGCAGTCCTATATACAAACAAAAATTGTCCTGCTGAAGCCGAAGGACAAAGAGACGGCTTCATTGAAATACAACTAATTAGGCCCGAGCAATAAAGCTATCACAACATTCCATAGATAGTTGGGTGCTAGTGCAGTTTGATGTATATACCACTTCACAAAATTACTCATAATTCATATAATCCTAACTCTATAACTTAATTCAGCTCAGTTAGGAATAGGGTTAGGGTTAAGATTAGATTTAAAGTAGGATGATGGGCGATTGTTTTGTGAGGTTGCATATCAAACTGCACTAGCACCGGTAAATGTGTCTTTCTAAGTTTCTATAATACATGGCATGCATGACAGGTTTGGAGGCATGGGACACGTGCAGTTCTCGCTCGGTGTCTGTTGAGAGATCCATGGCTTATCTTGGCGATCGCACCCCAACCAAGCAGGTCAACCCGGTGCCCTGCGACAACGCTGCTTTCAAACCAGGTACTGAACATGGACAACACCATTTTAAAGAATAACATTGAATTCAGTTTATGTATCCTACACATATTATGATAGATAGTGATGATGATGATGATGATGATGATGATGATGATGATGATGATGATGATGATGATGATGATGATGATGATGATGATGATGATATGATGCCTTGATGGTGATGGTGATGCCGGTGATGGTGATGCCGGTGATGGTGATGCCGGTGATGGTGATGGTGATGATGATGATCGTGATGGTGATGGTAATGTGATGGTGACGGTGATAGTGCATAATTCCACTTCTAGTTGTATACAGGGTGTCTCAGAAAGAATGCAACACCTAGGATCGTTAATTTTATCAACATCATCGACCAAATGTCATTGTTTTTTGTTTGATTTGGTAGAACATTCTTTTTCCAACAAAATGATACCATAAGCATTGATTTTGGGTAAGGCGTTTGGATCCTAGGGCCATTTTTCTGAGGCAATGTCGTTTCCTAAATTTGCTACTTTTTCGTCTCCAGCGATACTCTGAACACTGGGACATTCTCGCCCCAAGGCCTCCCATAGAAAAAGAAACGCATGACTGCTCTCCCTTTGATAAAGAAGACAATGTTGCATAATCAAGTATCCCATACGGTATGGCTCACATTGTCTTCATTATCAAAGGGAGAGCAGTCATGCGGTTCTTCTGTCTATGGGAGGCCGTGGGGCGAGAATGTCTCAGTGTTCAGAGGATCGCCGGAGACGAAAAAGTAGCAAATTTAGGAAACAACATTGCCTCAGAAAAATGGCCCTAGGATCCAAACGCCTTACCCAAAATCAATACTTATGGTATCATCTTGTTGGAAAAAGAATGTGCTACCCAATCAAACAAGAAACAATGACATTTGGTTGATGATGTTGATGACATGAGGGATCGTAGGTGTTGCATTCTTTCTGAGACACCCTGTATATGGAAATAATCACTTTGTTTAATTCACTATTTTTTAAAACTAAACACTGGGGGTTACCATGTTTTTCAACTGTACCAGAATGAAATGTCATTTGACCTTGTACTAACAAAAGCGGGTTACATAACCACTGACATAGCAGCAGATTCAACAACAGCGGTTACGTAACCTGCTTTTGTTCGTGCACGCTCAGATGCCCTCAGATGACGTTTCATGTGGTACTGTTGGAAAACATGGCAGCCTCCAGCGGTCAAAACAGTTGATAGTAGTTTGAAAAACATTGATTATTTCCATTATTAGTGATACCCAAGAGAAAATACATGACTAGAAGTGACAGGAATTCTGCACTTATCAGTAACAGCAAGCAAAAATATCAAGAATTTCATTTCCCTTCAATTGACCAAAGATCACTTCATAGAAAGACAGTTGTATAATGTTATTTTCTGTAATGTCCAGTGGTTGTTGGTCATCTTGAGGCAGAAGGGCGATCAGTGGCATCTTTCCGATGCGAGGGTTCCAGTTGTCAGCTATGCTGCCATGACTGCTTTTAAATTTACCAAAGATGAATTTAATTTAGCCGGACACTCTGGTGATATGCCTATGATGAAAAAGTTTACTGTAGTGTGATATCCTTTTTCTGTAATGTCCAATCGTTGTTGGTCATCCCGAGTCAGAAGGGCGATCAGTGGCATCCCTTCTCACCTACGCAAGGGTTCCAATTGTCAGCTATGCTGCCACCACTGCTTTTAAATTGACTGAAGATATCAACGTAATTTGGCAGTATACTATTGTTATCTCTGTAAAGTAAAACTAAGTATAGTGTTTATTATTATTTTCTGTATTAATGTCCAGTGGTTGTTGGTCATCTCGAGGCAGAAGGGCGATCTGTGGTGTCCCTTCTCACCGACGCAAGGGTTCCAGTTGTCAGCTATGCCGCCACCACTGCAGACTTGACCACTGATGACCAGTATGGGTACTTCTCCCGGAATATTGCTTCTGATGATGACATTGCCCAGGTAAGATACAGTCAAACCTGCCTTAATATTGACCACCCGTCTGTTAAGACCAGCTTTCTGCACATATTAAAGGGAGAGATCCACTTTTGCAAGCCAAAATTCAAAAGTTGCGAGGTTATTGTCTTATATGAAAGGAAATGTCATTTAATAGCATGCCTGAAAAAATTAGGGCTTGAAATCTCTTTTTCGTGGAGTTATAGACCTAAAACTGAATAAACTGAGGGACGTCGGTTAATTAGGTACATACGTATTTTCGGCCGGTGAGTAAGTTTGTACATAGATTTCACGGAGTGCCAGATCGGTATGCATGACCCCAACGTGACCCGCGCTAGCTACGTGACTCGCGCATAAGTACTAATGTGTGAGCGTTTACCAAGCAAAATACCCAAACATCGCTTAAACTGACTACATGTAATTATATATTCTTTCTTCTTGAGATCTTTTTCCGTGACATACGTCAACAAATGTCGGCTTCACAATACCTTTACGAGAATTAGTACTATATTGTTGTAATATTATGCTAAATCAGTTGAACTCCTTTATTGACCGATATATAGTTTAAATGGAGGGACGCATTCGTTTTTCATTCGTAGAATCCAAATTAGAGGGCTGTTCGCTCTGATTTTTTTTGCGTGTTACATTGATCCCCATCCGTCAACTGAAAGCTGTTCAGACGTTTTGTAAAAGTGGACCTGTCCCTTTAAGGTGACAGGTATTAAAAAACACCTAAAGCCCATAGGTCAATGAAGACCACCTTTCTGTATAAAGACTCTCTGTCCAGTATGTGTCTCCCTTGAATGATATTTATGGACTGATTTGATTGTATTCAACAAATCTTCACCAATATGTTTTCCTTGTGGCAGTCTAGAATTGTCTCCTTAAATAGTATGTTTGGTGATGATAATGCCTAAGTACTTTGGGCTGGTAAAACTTCCTAGTCAAATTTTGTGTCTATCCAAGCTACTGAGTAATGTCACTAACAGCTATTAGTGGGACATGTGTGTCCCAACACACATTGTTGTGTTCAAACATTTCCAACATTGTGCATAGTTCCATATACTTTGTATAGCTCTATATCTTGTCACTTATAACTAATAATAATAATATGAACATTTGTATATCGCAGCTACTATAAATAGATACTCTACTGCGCTTAAATTATTATTTATCAAATGTATACTACAAGAATAATACCGTTAACTACTTTAACAGCACACTGTTATGCAGGGTGCGCTATGAGAGATGTCCATGTCTGCACTGAAGTCACTACCCTTAGTAAATAAAAACTATTAATGTATTAATTAATGATAATTTTAATTTTGTCTGAATCTGCTTTGATCCAAGGACACTGGTGAGTATAATTTACTACATACTGAAAAAAACAAAACTGTTACTGAATTAATTATTATTATAATTATCGTTTTCTCTGAATCTACTCCGATCCATAGGCACTGGTGGCCATTCTGAAGCGCATGGGCTGGAGGTACGTAGCTATGCTCACCTCTGACAATGATGGAGAAACATCAGCTGGAGAGACCTTCAAGAAAGTCGCTGAATCCAACGGCATCTGCGTCTCCATCTCCAACACGATTCAGGAAGGTTCCAAAGTCGACGCTGATTACGATACCGCACTGTCGACTATTGCTACCAACACGCAAATCAAAGTGGTTATTCTCTTCATGTCTTCAGCAATGGCTCAGCGGATATATGTGGCTCAGTCTAGGCAGACTGGCCTCGATTTACAGTGGGTATGTACAGGGCTCGACACTAGCACTTGCCCCCTTGTCCAGGCCAAGTACAATATTAAAAATTGTCTAGTTTCCTTGGGACTAAACAATTTTTAACCTACAAGAGAACAATGTAATTTCATATGTGCAAATCTCATATAGAAGTAAGATGGCAAGTAAATATTATATTTGGGCAAGTAAACTGTAAACATTTATGATTATACTTGCCCGAACGGGCCAGTACAGAAATAGGTTAGTGCAGAGGTGTGATTAGTGTGATTTCAAATTTGTCTTGCCCTCTACTGACGTTCCACTTGCCCCGGGGTATCGGGCAAGTGGGTTTGTAAATTCACTTGATTACATGTAGGATATTTCCAAATACAGTTTTGAAAATATAACTTTTGGTCATGTCACTGATAAACAGCTTCACATCTTCATTAGATTATAATGTGTTCAATGAAGAAACTGCGCTACATTTTAAAAATGAACTTTCTACTACTGCTACTTACTTATATTCAAATTTTAATACATGAACAACCTTTTTTGATCAGTACAGTGATATTGGGTGAGGCTTGATGAGTATTACAAGATGTTCTCATTTTGTATTTGTCAATTTTAAAATGTATCTGGTCACCCAAATATGATATTGATTTTTTAATTGTATGAGCCACTAGCCAGCGGGCCACTTGGCCAGTATTAGTGTTGAGTATTTCAGGTAAAAAGACATTAAAACTCTTTTGTCAATGTTGTAACTCCAAAATCAAATTCATATTGGAATGTTTACATATAGGTGGATTAATGATTATTATATCCAAGAAACTCTTTAACTGTCCATTTTACCTGCTATCGATCCAATGTAGGTAACGGGTCACCGGGCTCTCTTAGACCCAGCCAGTCTTGACCAACAGCCGGCGCTGACCCGTGGATTGATCGGAGTCACTCCGCAGACCCTGGTTGCCACGGCGCTAAACAGCTTTGACACCTACTTCCAGAACCTCACTCCAGATACGGTGAACGTCGCTGCCGATCCGTGGTTCTATGACTACTGGCAGCAGTCTCTAGAGTAAGTTGTCCCTTTGTCTGGTATAGTAATGTTCATATTAGATCATCAGTGTTTGACTTATGTTGGTGAAGGGCAAGAATGCACTGGATAGTCCTAACCGTGTACAAAGTCAATGCAATGAGTGAGGGAATATCACTTTGCATTTTTGCTCATTACTCAGCCATATATCATCCATTAAACGTTAAATGCATCAGAGGACATATCATATCACAAAATACACATATTATCAACCATTAAACACTTTCTGCATATGCCAAAAAAGTAACTAGATCCCTTTAATGCTTAACATTGCTCATTGCTTCATTTATCTCAATTTCCTCGTTCTATTGTCTCTTACCCCATCATTCCCTAGATGTAACATCGGTAGTCCAATGGGGGCAACTCCACAATGTGGGCCTACCCAAGCACAGCAGCATCGCAACAACTACCTTCGAAATCCTTACGCAAACGCAGTATCCCAGGCAATCATGGCCGCAAAAATGGCAGTTCAGTCCCTCCACGCCCAGAAGTGTGGAGCAACGCAAGGTGTGTGTGGCGCCCTCTTGAATTCTACGCCGAAGGAGTGGCTGGCAGCGGTTCGTGCAACAACTGGCATTGGATTGGACGGCAGCGCTGCCAACAATGGACTGAGCATTGTGAACATGAAGAGCGATGCTACTACTGCCACTGGCTATTCGCTCCAGCAGGTAAAAGTTTTCATAGCCTTCCCAAGAAACACAAAAAAAAAAATAAAAAATTTGCTCCAGCCAGTAGAAGTTTACTTGTTTATAAATATAAAGCACCAGCACCCCGCCCCCCCCCCAAAAAAAGAAAATGACATGTTACAAGTTCCTTTTTAAAGCTCGTCAACTGCAGCCTCTGATGATCACCAAGCCAAAACTTGCTAGCGATTCGTAGGCTAAGTCATACAGCTACATACTATCGTTTAGATGGTCGATCAATATTATAAATCTGTAAATGTTGAAATATTTAAATTAAAGCTCACTGCACACCACACAATCCAGTTCTGGTTAGCTTAATGTATGCAGAATTATTTTCATTTATTTCTTTCCTCTTAGGTCGGTTCTTGGCAGGATGGCATCGTGACCTTTGACCCGAGTGATGCAGACTCTTGGTCAGGCTCTGTGCAGCAGCCTGTGCAGTCCGTGTGTGGCGTTCCGTGTAACGATCTGGCATGTGGCGGTATCACAGACAATAGAACAATGGTAAACTTACTGGTTCTACTTTTTAGTGGTGTGATATGACCTTTGACCTTTGACCCTAGCAATTTAGATTTCTGGACACAAGCTCCGAGCAGCAGCTGGTGCAGTCTGTGTGTGGCGTACTGTGCAATTACCTGGCAAGTAGCGCTATCACTGGCAACAGAACAATGGGAAACTTACTGGTACAGCTTTTTATTCATGTGAATTAACTTTGACCCTAGCAATGTAGACTCCTGGACATAGGCACTAAATAAGCAGTAGCTGGTGCAGTCTGTGCTTGGCGTACTGTGCAATTACCTGTCAAGTAGCGCTATCACTGGCAACAGAACAATGGTAAACTTACATAACAGTTTAAGCTTCAACTAACCTTAATTTGTAGATTGGCAAGCTTTCGTCCCCAACTGGAGACTTCCTCAAGCCGAATGAGTAGAACTCATCACATCATTTGGTTTTTGTTGCGCTATAACTAGTTGGGTGAATATTGGTGAAAGGGAGTAGCCGGTATCTCTATTCAGAAGTGGGTTAAGTCTCTTTATCCAGATAGCCTCTTTAACTTTTCTGGGCCAGAAGTTTGTTTCAAAGTCAATAATCTTTGCTTCCTTCCATACAATGCTGTGTCCATTATTGTGTTTATATGGTAAACTTACTGGTACAGCTTTTTATTCATGTGAATTAACTTTGACCCTAGCAATGTAGACTCCTGGACATAGGCACTAAATAAGCAGTAGCTGGTTGCTGGTTCTACTTTTATACAGGGTGGCCCCCAAAAAACGGAACGGGGCACTTCCCAAAATAAAATAACAACATAACTATGTCTATCGGATAGGGTGTCCTTTCCAATGAACAACGATACCAAGAACAGTCATTTTGGACTTGTAGTTTTTGTTTTAGGGCGCTTTGAGTGAGACCATGTCAGGTGCCCATTTTTGTAAATTTTTACCAAGTCAGTGTCCGATAAATGAGACTTACTGCCTGTCATACTATTGACCAATTATGCCCATTCTCTCGGCACCGCTCGGCACACAGCTAAATGCACACTAACAATGGCGCGCGGAATACTCGCGTGTTCAATGGTATGTCGGGCAGTAAGTCTCATTTATCAGGCACTGACTTGGTAAAAATTGACAAAAAGGGAACCTGACATGGTGTTACTCACAGAGCCCTAAAACAAAAACTACACAACCAAAATGACTGTTCTTGGTATCATTTTTCATTGGAAACGACACTCTATCCTATGGACATAATCATTTTGTTACTTTATTTTGGGAAGTGCCCCGTTGTTTTTTTGGGCCACCCTGTATAGTGGTGTGCTATGACCTTTGACCTTTGACCTTAGCAGTGTAAACTTATAAGACAGGCTCTGTCTGCTGTTGTAGTTTTGGTCAATTTGTTGCAAAATGATGCTCTATGTGATCGTCAAATTTGTGTTATGATCATCTCCAGAGAACGCAGAATTTTGATGCTACTTGTATATTGCACTAAAGTGAAATTACCTGAACCACATACAATAATTGATATACTTTTGTAGGTGTATCTCCCAGGAGACATAATCCTCGGAGGGCTCTATGGACTTCACTCTTGGGACGATGCGACCAACACTTGCAGTGACTTGATGAGCGAGGGTGTGCTCCGTCTGGAGGGCATGCTGTACGCGCTGGACCAGATCAATGCGGATGCTTCCATCCTTCCGGGAATTAGGCTTGGAGTCGATGCTTTTGACACTTGCTTTAGTCCAAGAGAGGCTGGTAGATGCAATTATTCTTTTTAACCCCTTGCCTACAGGAACCTGAGGGCTATGTATGGGGGAGTCTGTTGGGATTTTAAAATCTTGAAAGGGAATGGGTTAACCTGTTCCCTTCGAGATTCTGAAATTCCCATAGAGTTTTTACGCAACCCACCTGGTTCCTGTAGGAAAGGGGTTAATACCAAGTTGTGGGAAAGTTTGAACTGAATCATGGGCACATAGAAATGGTGGATTATCTAAAGTAAAGTAATATCACATGTTGATGTTAGACCAACAAATTGTTAAAAACCTAAATCTTAAATCTTCAAACCTATCTGGTCCAGTGAAAGAATACAAAAATATAGAATTTCTGATTTCTGATTTCATAGGGATATTTCAGCTATTTCAGATATTTCTGAAACAAATCTCTGATGCAGTCTTTAACTTGTATACTTCTATTAATATACTCATAAGTTTTCATTTTGATTATCATTCAGTAAAATCATTCTGTGTGAAGTGCCTTAGAAACCTCAACTGGACATTAAATGCTTTAACAAGTACAGTCAAACATGTGTATATTGATCATGACTACGTATTATTAGGGAATCAAGAAAAGAGGCCAGTGTAGGCAGGTGACCTCTATACACAGGTTTCATAGCTTTTCTCTGCTGGGCCAATCTCTTTTGGTGACCACTAATAGTTAGGTTGGCTTCATTGGAAATGTGGTTGCTAAGACAGGTTTGACCATAATTGTTGTTACATAATCTTTACAGGAGAAGCAGCGCAACACTTCATCACGAATGCCGATTTTGGCACTAGTGGCTTCGGCGAGAGAGTATCGGCAGATGGCACCAAGGAGTTTGTGTACGGCGTGATCGGTCCCGGTAGCGATGACGAAATCGTAACGGCAAATCGCATCCTCTCCCTCTACGATATTCCCCTCATTGCCTACGACTCGTCCCTATCGACCCTCTCGAACTCGCAAAGCTTCCCCAACGTTGCACGTGTGACGCCAGTGAGTTACGCAGACACCATTCCGCTCGCACGTGCGCTAGCGGAGAAGGGGATCAAGTACATCCAGACGATTTACACCAGTGGCTACTCGGCGGCCAACTCTGTGCTAGGGAGCATTGCTAGCCAGGTATGTACAGTGTTTCCAAAGTCAGAAAAATAAAACAAGGATGTAAAGTATGTCCAGGTCCATGTTTCATAAATCTTTTGTTGTAAGTATCCAATTATCGTAAATAGTATGGCAACAGCCATTCAGCATGAAGCATTATAGCTGTTGACATGGTAGTTACAATAATTGGACACTTGCAACAATTGAAAAAGTTTTATGAAACAGTCAACAGATGATTTACACCAGTGTCTACTTTGCGGCCAACTATATGTTAGGCAGCATTGCTAGCCAGGTATGTATGGTGTTTCCAAATTTCCTACATTTCAGGCTTAATAATCAGAAAATTAAAATTAGTATGTCAAGTATGTCAAGAAGATTTACATAAGTGTCTACTTTGCAGCCAACCCCTTGTAAGGCAGCATTGCTCGCCAGTTACATGTATGTATAGTACGTGTTATCAATAAGTCCTTTCATTACAGGCTGAATTATCATAAAATCAAAATACAGTCTTCTCTGCTTAATTAGGTAGGCATTTGCAAGGTATATTTTACTCCTTTAACAGGTGAAATCGATAAAGTGGTGTCAATTTCTTAATGAAATGTTTGGTCAAATCCTACCCCTTTACCAGGAGTACACATTTAAATGCTACTCCATTAATGCCTAGGTCACAAATGCTCCGATTTGGGATAAGGCGCCCGTACGATGCTACATTTAGTTGAAATCTTGCAGGTATCTTGAGGCACCCGCAAGGATGCTGTGGCTATCTTGCAGACGCTGTTGCATTTTTCCTTGCCGTACAACGTAAAAAAAATAATGCGGAGTTTAAAAAAACATGCATCGTACGATTTTTACTTGCCGTAAGCCCGTATATAGACACATCGTAGAGAGCATCGCACGGCCACCGCAGCATTTTTCCGAATACATGTGTCGTAAAAAAAAAAAAACTATTGTCTTTTACATATCCTTTAAATAGAATGATGTATGCATATCGCAAGGGCTCCAGGTCCGTGCTACGTTCACGCAAGCAGACTGGGCGGACACGTTCTCCCGCCTGGATGCACGCCCAGAAGCTAAAGCCGTCGTCATCTTGACCGAGACCGCCGTTGCGCAGTCATTCGTGACGGAGTTGCAAAACAGGAACCTGATTGGTCGATACTACTTGGTTGGTAATCAGGAGTTTCCGGTGGATTATTTCTTGCAGAATGATGCAGATGCTATTAAAGGTAATTTAAATGTTTGGCTGCCATTATCATCAACTTTTGGTGCTTGTTTCATGAAAGGGTCTTAGCTATGTACGTTGTCAGGCGCAGAGCACCCCTGCAAGTCAAGGGGCTTACTGTGTAAGCGGCGCGGAGCTAGGTTGCAATTATCTCTGCATTCAGACCCAAAAGTTTTTGAGTTTCTAAAGGTCCATCGACACTCGGTGTGAAGCCCGGAGATAATTGCACCCTAGCTCAGCGCCAGACAACGTACATAGCTAAGACCGTTTCATAAAACAAGCCCCAGTATTGTAGTAAATTAACCATTTCATTCTGTATCTGCCCGAGTGTCTCCCTTATGACAGACCTCATTATAAAAGAGAGAATCTTAGTAACCAACTAATTGCACCCTAGCTCAGCGCCAGACAACGTACATAGCTATTAGACCGTTTCATGAAACAAGCCCCAGGTGTATGTGCTTTTGAGCACTGTTGTGGTCTTCACAAGAGCATGTGCCATACAATTCTAGCTTCTGCTAAATGTGTTGCACCCTTTATTCCTTCTCTAGACACGTTCTCTTTATGGTCATACATTTCAAATTTTCTGACTTGTGATTTTGTCTCTTTTTTGTGTGGACCTTTCTTAAAAACAAGAAATAAAAGAACATGCCAAAGTTGTTTTTGCAAAATATTTTGCCATTCGTGAAATATTAGGTTTGGACACTATGTGGACAATGCATGGGGATAATGAAGTCAGTGTTCAAGAAGTTGTACATACATGTATATATATGCTTCAGATCAGCTAGTTCTCAAGTTGACTTGGCCAGAATTTGGAACAGCAAAACCTTTGATCTGCCCACGGGTGTCAACAGGCGGGGGACGGGGGTCATGTCCCCCCCCCCCCCACATTTGCAAAAGCTCCCTACAGTGGGAGAGGGACACACCCTCTCTGTTTGGTCGCTTCGCTCCCTCGCAATGCCCCCCCCCCCCACACTTTTGACAAGCTGTTGACACCCTTGGATCGGCCATCTTAAAAACTCGTACTGGACCCATCAGTGCGAGACTGGATGTGCAGGGCATGCATGCTGTTTTGAACTATGACATTCTTACGTATCAATTTATCCTCAGAGTTAGTTGACATGAGATTGAAAGTAGCTATGGTAACTAAATTGTGTCCTGGGTTGTACAAGAGTTGACAGTAACGTATCTATTGAATTTGATATATAAATAAAGAAATACTGTTCAACAATCAATAAAAAAAAAATTCCTTCCTTTTAAAACCAACAATTCAGGGAAACCCAAATTTTAATTAGAAATTTAAAAGTTCTTTAATTTTTCTTGGGAAATTCTCCAATACACTGCCTATGAGAATATTAAGAATTTTATTTATACAAAAAATTTGTACTTCTGCAGGTCTCACCATTGTTCAAAGAAAGCAACGTACATATCCCTCAGATCTTCAGAACTACCTGACCGGTCTGAAACCAAATACAAACTCGAGAAATCCCTGGTTTGCAGAGTTCTGGATGAATCAGTTTCAGTGTGATCTTGACGGATACACATCCTCATTTGGTACACCTTGCACAGGTAATCAAACATGGCATGGAAAATCATGGAATTTGACTGTTGTGTTTTCCAGACCTTGATCGTCAGGGAAAGTTGTAAAATGATCTCATGGTTATATTATAAGCTCTGTCGATATTGTTTTTGTACGATATATATATACTGGGCAGAGCATATATGAATGAAACGAATACACCATTTCAAAGTGAAATAAACATGTACATCAATTGACGATATAACAATAAATAAATAATGCAATTTCCAAAGAGTTGATAAAAACCCACCAGATTCAAGTGGGCAGTGGGTTAACTGGATATAATATTCTGAACCAAATAGATATTGCTGATAAAGTCATCTCTGAATTTGCCAATGATGAGACATACATGAATATATGTAATTACCATGCAGATCACTTTCTGCAATCTAATGGCTATGATGGATATTTCTCTGCATCATCAAGCATTTTTAGCTAATCTACATAAATGGAAATACGGTTCTATCCCTACATACTTTCTGCAATTACCAAGTTGATCTCTGCATCATGGACTTTAGCAAGGCTTTTGATACTGTACCCCATCAGCGTCTTCTGGCAAAGCTGGATCACCTTGGCATTAGAGGTCACACCAAACAATGGATTAAAAGCTTTCTCACAAGGAGACACCAGAAAGTTATCATAGACGGGGAGTCTTCACCTAGCACGCCGGTGATCTCTGGCGTTCCACAAGGGACAGTTCTAGGCCCACTTTTATTTGTGACATATATTAACAATCTACCGGGGTGTGTCTCGTCAAACTTAGGTCCGGTTATTCGCTGATGACCTCATACTATATCGACCAATAGCTTCAACACGAGATTGCTCAATCCTTCAACAGGACATTGACTCATTGTGCAACTGGAGTTCTGCATGGCAGATGAAGTTCAACCCCGCCAAGTGTTCTATCATGCGGATGACTCACAAGAAGAGACCTATTCAGCAAAGGTACAACATAAGAGACGCCGATTTGCAGGAAGTGGAACATCACCCCTATCTAGGAGTTGAACTGTCTAATGACCTTAGCTGGCGAAAACACATAAATAAAACCGTCACAAATGCGAATAAGATCCTTGGGCTTCTCAGGAGAAACTTTTGGAATTGTAATAAATCGACAAAAGACATTGCCTACAAAACCCTCGTCAGACCTCGACTCGAGTATTGCAGCTCAATTTGGGACCCTCATCAGAAAGTACACATTGACAATTTGGAGAAAGTTCAGAGGAGAGCCGCACGTTTTGTTGCAAATGATTACAGCAGGACCAGCAGCGTAACTAACATGATTCATGATCTGAAATGGGACACGCTCCAGAAGTGCCGTACGATAGCCAGACTCCATGCTATACAAAGAAGCACACTCACTAATACCAGCAAACATTCGTCATCTCTCGCTCAACAATCAAGATCGAGAAAGGAGGACTCGCACCCGCCAACACCACATTTTGAACTACGATACAATTTTAAGTAGCAAGAACTGCTACCGTTTTTCCTTGTACCCCCGGACCATTCCACTCTGGAATTCACTGCCGTCAAACATTAAAACGGCGGATGCTTCAACATTTAAAGATCTGCTTGAAAAGGCAGACATCTAGGTAGCCTTGATTGCATCAAGGCCTGCACGTTTATAGCCACCATCAGGGAGCGATTTGTGCAGTATCAACAAGACAAGACAAGGCAATCAAATTTATCTATGAATTTAATTTGTATACATTAAAGGAAGTGAGGCTCTAAACCAGTCACAAGTAGCAGACGCAGTCCTACCGGACGTCATCGATGCCACATACACTCTGGCCAGGGCGCTTGATTCAATCCAGAAGACGGAGTGCACAAGGCCGGGCGATGTTTGCCAACAGATGGCGATGGTCTCTGGGGCTGACCTGTTCCGGGGGATAACGCAGCAGTTCTTTGCAAGCCCGCTTGGAGACGGCGGGACAGTGAGATTTAGCTCTATCGGCGATGGAGTCTCGAGCTTCTACGTCTACAACTACCAGATGATCGGTGGTTCTCTAAACGCAGTGCAGGTGAGATGGTAACATGAAAGATGGTGATGATGATGATTATGATCATCATGATTATGGTGATGATGATGATGCTATTGATGATGGGGATAATGGTGATAATGATGAGGGGATAATGGTGATGCTAATGATGGTGATAATGATGATGATTATGGTGATAATGGTGATGCTAATGATAGTGATAATGATGATTATGGTGATGATGAAAATTAAACTGATAGTCAGTTTTGATTACCAAGAGTAACCTTTTTTGTGTAAAGTAAATATTTAAAGAATATTGACTGGCCTTGAGGGAGACACGGCAAATATTGCCTGAACTAGATTCATATTGCCCGAGTCGAAGACGAGGGCAATATGGATCTAGTGAGGGCAATATTTGTAGTGTAGCCCGAAAGTCCAGTCAATATTGTAATTATTAACTAATCAGACATCTCGAGCGAACATGCAATATATTAATTTAAAGGGTACAAATTGCACAATTCTTACAATTATTGAACGATGTTTAAACTTCAAGTTTTAACCAAAATGCCTACATCTTGACTTCATCCCAGTTTGTAAAGAATCATTACTTAGCTAGCGCGTAACACATTGTTACGTCATAATTAGACACGCGCAATTCATTGATACACGCGCGTATGAATTTGCGCACTCATGCTGTTAGCGCGCCTTCATCTCGGAAAAATATTATTGACCGGCAAATTACACACAAAATCCCATTGACTTTTCTGAGCGGTCAATAAGATTTTGTCCATTGGTTTACTGTGTGATCATATTGACCGGCAAATTACACACAAAATCCCATTGACTTTTCTGAGCGGGCAATATGATTTGTTTTCACCCCTAGTTTTGTTGGCCTACTTAACTTGGAGGGCAATATGGTTTTAAAATTGCCCTGCTCAGATGTCTGCTATGGTTAATAATTATTAATGTTTTAAAACAATTTCTGTAAAGATAAAATAGTACAAATCTCTAAACTTAAATGTTTTGTATTCCATTTTTACCTAGGCCATTGTATACAAACATGATAATATAAATATTTGTTATTCATTCAACATTCTATAAACTTCCTACAGATCGCAAGCTACATTTCATATGGATTCGAAACGACCACGGCCACAATAAAAGTTTATGATGAGGACGGCCAAGAAATTGATAGTCCAACGATGGAGTGCACTGGTGTCTGTGATGAATGTTCAAAGATTGAAAAAGGGAAGACCGCATACATCCAAGGAGATATCTATCTGGGGGGTAAGTAGTCGTGCGGTTGTGTATCCGATGGCCTAGGTAAAAAATAGTATGAGATGCAGGTCCCTCTGGGAGAACAGAGCAAAAAGAGTAAGTACCGTATTTGCTGGTGTATTAACCGCACCTTTTTTCAACAAAAAAAAGAAAAAAAAGGGGGTGCGGTTAATACACGACCGTATTAACCACCATTTAAAAAAATTTTTTTTTTAGGGGTGCGGTTAATACACCAGAGCGGTTAATACACCGACAAATACGGTAAGTAAGCAAGCAAGAATTCAATTTGAAGCAAATTCATATAGATTTTTAAAAAGAAATAATTTATATCCATTTGGATGCTTATTTCTACATAATTATAAGATAATTAATTATCAATTACGAGGTAATGGAAATTATATTTCTCTCTCCCAACATAGATTATTTGCATATGAATTAACACTTTTGTACGAAGCTGAGTTAAGAAACTTGTGTCTTCATAGATAATTCTTCTTCCATTAGGAGGAAATGTAAAGAATTACAAAATTTGTGACAATTATAAGCTTTGATACAAACTTTATAGTGTTTTAGACCGATTATGAATGAATTCTTTTGTACAAAGCTAAAAAAAGAAACATATGTTTATATAAATAACTCTTTTTCATCTAGAAGGAAATGTAAAGAATGGACAAATTTGAAACAAATAGAACTTTTATCCAAATTACATTTTTTCTGACATATCCGTTAACTTCATAAAACTTTTTCCAAAAGTGATATTTGATACTTCAATTATATACCAATATCTTCATAACATTATACTGAATAATGGTTGAAAGTTTCATAGAAAACAAATACTGTTTACCTAGCAAAGAATGTGAAAATTGATGTCAGATTCTATCACCTACTGTCCATTGATTTTGACTACATTTGATTTTGAAAAGCATTCCGGCACACTTTCCATTCAATCATGAGAGACATTTGACAAAACAAAACCTGTTTAATTCTTGTGTTTCCATAATCCAAACAACAAAGTGCAAGAGAAATGTGAAAGCTCCGAGTGATCCTGGTTGAATGTGATAAAGTTAATGGATCACTTTAACTTTGTTTTAATAGGATTCTTTGGGATATCAGAGCCCGAAGAGGACCAGTACACGTGTTCAGGCAAAGTGAACGACTATAACATACAACTCATCGAAGCATTCCTCTTTGCCGTGGATGAAGTGAACAGCGATTCGAACATCCTGCCAAATATGAAGCTTGGTGCCGTTGGCTTTGATACCTGTGGGACCGCTGAACTTGCTAGAAGGGAGACATCAAACTATGTGGGTGGGACTGTTGAGTACCGGGGAGGCTACTCCCCAACGAGCGTCAGCGTTGCTGGGGTGATTGGCGGACAGACGAGTGACACCTCTATTGCGATCGCAGAAGTCCTGAACAGCTTTCAGATCAATCAGATCAGCTATGGAGCTTCCACCACAGATCTCAGTGATGACGAAAAGTACCCATATTTCCTCCGCACTGTTCCTTCCGACACTAGACAAGCGACAGCCATGGTCGATCTCATCGCAAACTTTGGATGGTCGTACGTGTCTGTGGTGTACTCTGACAATGCCTATGGAAATGACATCTTTAAAGAGTTTAGACGACAGGTGCAAAGGGGGGACATCTGTATCGCCATGGCGATAAGCATCCCGGCAAAGGGAGTGATCGACTATGCACGGATCGTCTCTCAGCTTAGTGGCAACCCTCAGGCAAAAGTTGTTGCTTTGTTGACATCCGAACGCCACACGAAAGGTGTCCTGGAAGCTGCAGAGATGTTAGGCGCAACCAGCCTGCAGTGGATTGGGGGCGACACCTGGGGGTCAAGGGAATACATCACAGCAAATGCAAGCACTGTAGCTGCCGGAGCGCTCATTGTAGAGTTGCAAGATGCAGACGTTCCGGGATTCCAGAATGCTTTTGAGTCTCGCACGGCGTACAACAATAACCGCAACCCTTGGTGGCAGGACTACCTTATGGACACCTTCAAGTGCCAGATCAGTGGCAGGCCAACTCGCTTCGACCAATTCTGCTCTTCGAGTCGGCTTAATTTCACAGGCAAGTTTGTCCCTGGTGTGGAGATTGGGTACATCGTGGATGCCGTGAAGGCATTTGCGACAGGGTTGGATGCCACCATAAAGAGCCTGTGTCCTGATATGACCGAATACGAGACGTGCGACGCAATTCACACGTATCCCCTGGTTGTCCGCGATCACATCAAGAATGCATCATTTATGAAAGGAGATGGAACGTCGTTCCAGTTTAATGAGAGAGGTGATGGGCTGCCCAGATATGATATCATTTCAATCGATGACAACTTGCAGTACAATAAGGTAAGTATATAATACAAGATAACTAAATAAAAAGACTATGATTAATCCATTCAAGGCTATTGGATTTTGTTATTAACCTGTTCCCTACTAGATTTTGCAAAACCCACAGACTTTATACAGGGCCCACCAGTTTTCTGTAGGAAATTGTTTAAAAGGCATTTTCCGTAGACTCCACTGGATGTATTTTCTGGACCAGTCTTATATTGGTTAAATCAAATCAATGAGAAGGGAACATATACAAAATTAATTGTGATGGGATTTGAACCATCAACCTCAAACTGCTACTGTGGTAATCAACCACTTTTCATTATAATTTTGCTGCATTTTATATCAGTTGCCTATTGGAAGATTGTGAAGCCTATATATATCAACTCTATGCTGGGCATTATATATATCATTTGTATTTATACGATAGGCTGAAAGAAATGTGTCCTTCTCATAATTAATGTAGATTGGCAGTTGGGAATCAGGCAGCCTGCAAATCAGCCAAGCCCCCACTGTGCTTGCTACGCTCAGTCGGTGTTCTGGACGATGTGCAGAATGCTCCCAAGCTATGTCTGTGCAGCCAACTCCAATCCAGCGGAGCGGGGAGCTCCAGATCGCGGGACTGTTTGCGGCACGCGACAAGACTAACAACATCAATGCTGTGTGTGGTTCCCCGAGTCTCGGCGGTATTCTCGCTGCAGAAGCCATGCTGTATGCAATCAATACCATCAATGTTGACCAAACCATTCTTCCTGGTGTCACGCTCGGAACGACGACCTTTGACACGTGCCAGAGTGCAGCGCGTGGCGTTAGTCAGCTCGCTGGGTACCTTAGCGGTGCTGGTGCCGGTGCCGAGGGAGAGAACCGACCGTGGTTCCAGGTGGCCGGTATCTTGGCTGGAGGCAGTGAAGCGGTGGTATCCGGGGCAGCACTTCTGGCTGATCAGTATAAATATCCGGAGGTGAGGCGAAAAAATTAAGTCTCTTTTGACTATTTATTAACATTTTAAAATGTATTTATTATACCTGTTCTATATAAGTATATATAGGCCAAATACATTATTTGGTCTTTCCTAAATGGCTGATTGGATTAAGTACCAAGAGGTGAGGGGAAACAAAAATAAAATTTTTGATATTTATTCATCCAGGAAAAAGTTTATAAAAAGGAAATTAAATCTATTCTACTGGACTAACCACGTTTTTTAGTAGAACAGTTTCAGAACCTTTCTAGGTTGCCTCTTCGGCTAAATTGGCTTGGGTAGTTATAAAGATTTCAATGAATCAGTTCCTTGTTCATTATGAATTCCACACATGATCTGTAGATAAACTTTATGCATTATTGGTATTAACTATGCTATGAAATAACAAGTACATTGCAAAGATTTACAAAGAGAATTATCAATTACGAAAAATGGAACGCATCCTGATTGCATGATTCCAACTTTATGTTTATTAGTATGTGGTCAAACATCTTGCTTGATCTATTTAATAAATGAAAGGTTTTACTATTCATCCTTCATCACTTGAAATTTGGTCTACACAAGTAATCTCTATAAGGCCGTTTTTCTTCACTTCTACAATTGAAGGATTAAATTATTTTGAAAAAAGAGCGTGCATCACTGATATAATCCTAATAATATTACACATTTGTTTTACTCTTAAATTTGTTGCAGATTGTATATTCTCCTGTGACTGTGAATTCAGTTTCGCCCTCCACTCTACTAAATGTTGCTCCTGTCAATAATAAGAAGGCTAGTGCACTCGCGGATCTTCTTGGCTTTTACCAGTGGAACTATGTTGGGGTTGTTTATGATCCATATGATCCAGATCAAACTAGTAGTAAGTATTGTGACTTCACTTCATCAAACTTTGTGAAATTCTTCCAACCCACTTTAATACACAGTTTGACAATTCAGAGAGTTAGAGAATGAAATGGGTTTTGACAAGGCTAGAGTCCTTGTGGATCTTCTCAGCTTTTATCAGGGGAATTACGTTGGTGTTGTTTATGATCCATATGACCCAGATCAAACTAGTTGTATTAAGTGTCATTTAGTTTCATAAACAAATCATGTTGAAATTCTTCCTACCCACTTTACAGTTTGAGTTGCTCTTTTGATTACTATTGATGAGACAAAGACAAAATAGATCAAGCTTAGTTATGCATAGCTTTTGGCTAAATTCAAACTCTATTCCCACCCGGCATCTTGTAATTTAGATTTAGATTTTGACGGTGGTAAACTTCTACAAAGTGTAAATATCTTTCCTAACAGAAAATTGTTTTACATTTTACTTTAATTTTTGTTAATTAACAGTTAAAAGCTCAGAATTGGATAAACATTATTAGAACTGTATTTATTCAGATTTTGTTCATTTTCAGTGCTGAGAGCTTTCCAAGCCGTTTCTCAAAGGGATAGAATATGCATCGGTGCAGCAGTCCAGCTGACATCGTCCAACTCGGTGGCAACTTTACAAACACTCCGGGGCAAAGCAGGTCTTGGCGTAGTGGTCATCTTTGCCAATGCAGACCTAACAAAGATGCTACTGCAGACCAGCAGTACTAGTGCATCAACAAATAGGTAAGTACTTGTGCTTTGGGCAATATTACCCCAAAATTCAAGAGTTTATTGCAAACAATTGACTTCTTGCTATTGCTTTTAGGATGGTAAAGAGTCCCAATGCCCAGAGAGGGTCGCCAAGCTGTTGTTTGCACAAGATGTTTTCCGTTAAATACAGAAGTTGCAGGTCAAAAGCAGAAGAGCTTTCGAAACTAGCAGGTTATTTATCCAAGCAACTACAGAAGTTGCGGAGAAACACTTCATCTTGATAGCTAATTTATAACTAATGATGACTAAAAACATGTTTTTGTTAAATTCATTGCCATCTAGGAACAATATATATTTTATGAAGTTTTGTATGGGATTCTGATGTCGAAGTTGACTATGTTTAAACAACATTTGAATACCAGAAGTTACCATATAATGTGATAAGCATAAAACTCTTGTCAGTGCTGCCTAATTGATTCCGCTTTGCCAACAGTTGATATATCAGGCATAAGAAGAAGGCCTCGGCCTCATAAATAAAATGTATTTATTTCTTCTCCCTTGCAATAGGTTCACTTTCATCCTCGCCTTTCCCAACAAATACTCTACCAGAGACGTAACCAGCAGTATGGTGGGTTCTCTCGCCATTTTTTCGCTGCCCCCTCCAACAAATCTCCAGCAGTACTTTGCTTCCCTGAGTGCAAATGCCCCGGGGACCAGCCAATGGTACGTTGATTACATTGAGACTGAGTACGGGTGTGACGCAGACGGAAGCGGGAACTATCCCGCATTGTGTTCGGGAACCGAGCGAGTTTCCACTGATGATGTGATGGCATTTGGTGCCGTGGTAGCGGACGTGGTGAATTCGGTGAATGTCATTGCTCGGGGAATGGACCGTATCTTAAGGGAACGTTGCGGTTCACCGTACTCTGGCCTGTGCCCAAGTTTCGTTGAGGCCTCGGCTAATCCGCAGGATATGTATGATGCTCTGTCAGATGTCACCTTTACAGGGATTGATGGGAAAGCTGTTAAGTTTGATGAAGGGGGACTGAGGGTGACACAATTTGATGTCTGGAATGGACAACAAATGGGAGGCAATCAAGACTTTGTGAAGGTAATTATGTAGCTTATATACATGCTTACAAAATTATACTCTTGTTATACCAAAATCCTTGGAACCACCAGATATTTGTTCCAACAAACATTTTGGTCTAGTTAATAACAATAGTTCAATCTTTCTTTTTATGTTATATTTATTATTTTAGATGTTATCAACATATTTTTATTTTGAGCTACAAACATTTGTATTTCATATTCTCTTGTATTCACAGAAATTCCATAAACTTAGATAAAAGAAAACCACACATTTCTGGAAAATACTTCCTCAGTGATCAGAGAAAGTTTCTTGTCCTTGGTTATTTTCTAAATTCTCTAAAGAGAATACTAATTTTCACATGTGCCACATCTTATCTTAAACATAACCTATTATCTGTCATCATCAAATAATGTACTTTTATTGCTGACTATTCATGCAATATCATTCTTTTATATGTTGCAATGTGACATGCAGGTCGGAAGCTGGGAGGCTGGTATCGTAACATTGACTGCAGGTGATGTACAGCTGCTGGACGGTTCCTCCAACTCGGGCACTGTCCAATCGAGTTGCAATCAGGGTGAAGCCTGTATTTCAACCTGTTTCAATGGCAGCCCTACACGCAGTCCAACCACAAACCGACCGACGATGCCAGACCGTACCAATGCCCTGCCGTTCTCAAACCTCTCAGGCACACAGTTCTACATCCTGATCATCATCGTGGGCGTGGGGGCGCTGGTCACCATAGCGATGATCATCATGGTATTAGCAAGATGGAGCAACCCGACGATGCTGGGCATCTCGTCTCTCCTCCACCTCACCCTGCTCCTAGGCATCCTCATGCTCTATGCCCTTGTGCCGATTCAGTTCTCGCCCGCATCCGCTGTTGTCTGTGGCCTGCAGAGGGCGGTATGCGGTGTCGCCTTTGCCTTCTGCTTCATCTCCGTCTTCCTCCTTGTCATCCGGCTCTACCGCATCGGCATCCGCGAGCGCCGCATCACCGGCAAACGGGCGCCGCTGATCAGCAATGGGAGCCAGGCTCTCTTCTTCATCGTCCTCTTCCTTGTCGAAGTCGTCTTCCTCATCCAGTGGTTTGTCCAACAGCCGCCAACCGACTTCACGTACGTTGAAGTTGACGATGCCTCAGGGGGTGGTAGTACGACGACCATGTATTGCGGTTATGCCTCGCGAGACGCGTCCATGAGCCTTCTCTACGTTTATCTGCTGATGGTCTTAACTCTTGTAGTGTCGGTGCAGGCGTGGTGTTCGGTCAGAGTGGTCTTTTCAAGGGAATTTGCCATTATTATCTTAGCAGTCACATGTGAGTTCATTTTTTTTTTTTTTACTGTAGCTTATACTCAGAAGTTGCTCTAAATGGAAGCATGAGATAAATTTCTTGAATCCTTTTTTGTGGCTAATTATCAACAACTATTTTTCGATAATAATGCATAGCTGATGTTCTGGTATATAAGTATTTATGTATATGTAGATTAAATTAAACACAGATTTTCTTTATGGGAATATGTCAATGATTCTTAAATCTAGCAAGATAAATATATTTGTACACTTCCCCCTCCTTTCATTCATTAGTGTGCATTTGCACAATGGTTATTGCTTGGATCATAGCAACCGTGATTGTCGATCGCTGCTTTAAGGAGCTCGCTGGAAGCAACAATGCTGTTTTTCTTTATTGGAAAGTACTTGCATGCTGAAAAAAATGCCAACTATTCTTAAATGTACCAATTCAAGATTATCATTTCTAAATTTCTGTTTTTGCCCTCCTTTCATTAGTGTGCATTTGCACTATGGTTGCTTGGATCATAGCGACCGTGGTCGTCGATCGCCGCTTTACGGAGCTCGCCGCTAGCATCAATGCCGTCATTCAGGCTTCTGTTCTTCTCTTCATGCTCGTGGTGCCCAAGGCCAAGCTGCTCTGTTGTGGTCATCATGACGAGTTCTGGGAGTCGGCTAGCGTCACTTCTAGCGAGTTTGTCACTTATCCAAGAGGTGGCGGGGGTTAGTATCAATTTCTGTTATATGAACATATCGTAGGTTAAGAAAGAGAAGGGTGCTATAAAGGCAATTATGTACTACAGAGATAATCATGTTTAAATTAAAGTTTAAAGCCATGAAGAGAACAAACGTAGCCCTCCTTTATAATCAATGAATATCCCAAAATTATACATAAATGTAATCTGAACATTTCGCATTGAATAGAGGAGGTTCCAACCTACAAGATGGTATGGCATTTGATTTAGCCCAAAATGTACTCAACGCCCTTCTCACTTTTATCCGACAAATTTAACCATATTTGCCGGAGCTATGCTTATGATAAAAAATGGAAAATGTGATGTGTGAAGGCAGGATAAATAAGGCTTTGAAAAATCCATACAAAATGGTAGAGTGACACTGCTCTGTTCATGCATTTTGATACAAGCATGTGTATGATTAATATAATTTTAGGTCAGTTGGATTTAGAGTTATTTATTCTTTCTGGTATTTCCTTTCAATTCCAATGGGCTATCATGCAATCAAACACCTAGTATTGATTTTTTTTTCACGCAATAATATTAGATTTCTCTGGAGTGGAAAATTACCAGAATGAAGCAGAGGATACTAACTATGAGATGCCGATACAGGATCCAACAACCCACGACAATGCTGCCTTTGACAGTTCAGTGCCTGAGAAGATGGTGACTTTCACAGACTATTAGACTTCTAACAAAGCCCAAACATCTAGGAAAACGCTGCCTATGACAGTTAATTTCCTGAGAAGTCTTTAACTCAGACAAACTATTATAATTCTAAGGAAACTCAAACACCAATGATATTGCTGAACTCGACAGGTCCAGTTTCTGAGAAGTCCCTGACTTTCACAGACTATTCGAATTTTAACAAATCCCAACCATCTAGGAAAATGCTGCCTTTGACGGTTCATTTCCTGAGAAGTCTTTAACTCAGACCAACTATTAGAATTCTAAACGAACCTAACAATCCACCACAATGTTGCCTATGACGTTTCTTGAGAAGTCTTTAACTCAGACCAACTTCTAGAATTTCCACCGAACCTAGACACTAATGATAATGCTGCCTTCGACAATTCATTGCCTGAGAAGTGCACTGACTTCCAAAGACTACTAAAATTCTAATAGAACACAATAAGCAACAAAGACAAATATCATTGGGAAAAAGTTGTGAAAAACATAGATTTCCATTATTTCGTCAGAGTATGTTGCCATTCTGCAGGGGCCAGTGAAATTGCACTTCAGTTCAGCAAAAATGTATAAAATTCATAATTTGGTGGCCCGATCGGGCAAGCAGATTTTCATCCCGACATTGACAAAATCTGAAAAATCTTGTTTTCTTCCATGTCATGCTTTATCTATAATTACAGGTTTGATCAGGAAAGAGTGATATTTTGAATAGTAAAAAGTTTACTCATGAAATACAATTTTTGGGCCAGTAAATTTTTCTTTCGGGCCACCAGAAAAGGGGAAGAAATGGGTCACTGACAAAAAATGTTAAGTTTGGAGTCCTGCATTCTGCTCAAAATTTCAGAGATTATTCCTCATATTATTTCAGCTTCTTGTATATAAAATATATGGAACCATGTGTATTCTAATGATACAACATGTACTACTGAAATACAAGAGTTATACTGCAGTGCCAAATACATGTACATGTAGATAATTGTGTAGTGAATAAGAGACATAATCCATGTAATATTGCATACATTTATAATATGAGATTAACAAAAACATTGTAGCATGTAGAATTTCTCTTGCATTTTTAGCATTGTAAAAAGAATTAATTTTGTTGATAAGTGCCAACAAAAATTGAAATTGTAAGTCTATGACAGCTTCAAGAAGACATGACAGAACAAATACTCTCTTTTTTTTTCATTGCACAAAGTGCCAAGATTCGATTAAAAATCAACTGTAAACTCTTAACTTGTAGTAATCGTCCTAACATACAGTGGAACCACATTACAATCAGCTCTGATATAACAAGGTAATTTTCATGGTTATAAGGTCCTTTTTAAATTGTGGTTTTTGCAAAAACAATATTTTCATATTGCCAGTTGTCGCTTTATATATTAAGATCAATTTCAAAATCTTTGTGTAACATCCCTCGTAACATTTTTGTGGTAGCAATTTTTAAACTGCCAAAGGGCATGTCGTCTTACGTTAATTGTTTAAAGAATAGCCTGCTGTTTATAATCATCAGTATATTACATGTTATAAAGGAAAACTTAGAACAAATATTGCTTTCAAAATGTAGCTTTCATTGTACAGCTTTTGTATTGTTAATGCTAAAGGGCATTTTTTAAAGGTTCTTTTTATTATTTTGTTTTTAAATATACTGCAAAAAGTATAAAACTATATAGTGAAGTTTATTATGCAGGAAATTTTTTGTTTTTCTTGTAATTTATTCTTATTAACATTGTTGCCAAAACAAAATACATGTAAAAAAGTAACTGAAATATTTTCCTTTCCTTTAAAAATAATCTGCATTCATCTATTCTTTGTTAACAATAGTCTGAAATATTGATGAAATATACATATTTATTTGCCTTATAACTAGTTTTATTTTGTAGGATATTTAAGAATAGCAAATAAGCATTTTAATCAATGAGTATAATATAATTATGTTTTTTGGCCAGTCATGAATAGTGTTTTGGAAATGAATGAGATAAATGCAATATTTATTTCTACCATTTTTAAAATAATATATTTACCACAAATGTAATTTTATCTTCTCTGTTTGCTATCACTTTGATTTATTGACATGAACAGTACTAGTGACATAGACAAAATTAAAGATTTTGATGATGTGTAGCATCTACAAGCAATTCAAGATATTAGAGTGTATTTATTTTGTTGTCCCACCAGATAATTATTACAATTTATCTGTAAAAATTCAACCAGAACTGGAATTTCCCTTTAACAGAACTGTCCATTATATAACAGACTTGACCACTCACAACAATTACTTTCATTCAAATTCATTGTAAAGAAAAATAATGCTAAGTTTTCAATGGAAATCATTTTAATACAACAGTCTTTATGAACTAAAATGCAATATGTTGGTACAAAAATAGAGATTAAAATTTAAATTTTGCATTTAAATTTTAAATTTAAGAAGGCAAGTAAACAAGAAAAAATTAAGTACGACATGAACACACAATACAATTAAAGATCAAGATCCACTTGGGATAATTTCAGATGATAACAAAATGTCCATACAATAGTTGAGATGGGTTTAACCCTAACCAGGCCGGGTTATTTTGGCTATGCTATAGCCGGGGGGGGGGGGGGGGGGTGGATTCCACCCCCCCCCTGAGATCTCGGCCGCCAAACGCGCGGCCGCCGCAAAATTTGGCACACAGATAGTTCGCGACATAATCTACAAGATTGCATTGTTATTTTTTTGAAAAAAATTAATTTCTACTTAATTATGCAAATTTATGCAAAAATCCTCTTTTTGTCTATAAATCACTAAATATGGCTCAGAATATGCTAATTTTGTGCATGAATATTCTTTATGACCTAATTAAAAGGTTTTCAACATTAAAAATTGCGACAGCCAAAAAATTCCTTATGTATTTCTTTGTTTTTTATTGTTTTTTTTTTGATGGAATAAATTATTAACCATTATTTAACCATTTTTAGCCCAAAATTAAATGATTGCAGTGATTAGAATGAAAAATAATGAAGGTTTTGTCTATTCTACGAAAACTCAATTTCCATATGATTTGTACACAAATCACAAAATTTAGCGATTTTCGGGCCGACGCTCACTTACAAAAGGTCACGTGACTTTAGAACGGTATACCCGGTCGTCGCAAATTTGGTCTCAAAAGTTGCGCAAGACTTCAACGAAAAAACTCATGAAGTCGCGCGGCAAAACCTGCGCGCGTTGCGGAATTATCGTGCAAAAAGTCGAGGGGGGGTGGATTCCACCCCCCCCCCCCCCCCCCCCCCGGCCTGGTTAGGGTTAAGTAGTGTTATATAACATACATGTATTCAATTACACAAAACGGTCCTGAGTTGTAATATTACACTTCATCAAACTGATATTGATGTTAACCTCTAATGTGGAGTACATGCAGACAGAAATGGCCTCAAAACCACATGATTGCATAGAAATGATGTTGTTAACAGCATAATATCCTTCAAATAATCATATCCCATAATAAAACACACACAGACATCAAAATATGGAATGTCAGTATTATGAAAAAAAAAATATTCGTTTGAAATCTGACGATTCTTCAAATTGCCTAAACAATTATTATGAACTTCATTATATTTGTATTATTTCACTTCTCTGACGAATTATTTTCATCCACTTTCATCCTCCTTCAGTGTAAAATACTACCAGCAAGAACTATTAGCCCCCCCCCCAAAAGAAGAAGTTATATTTGCGTAACCCCCCCCCCCCCCCCCGACCCTAGACTAACACTAACAGAAAAAAACAATGAAGATTGCTATCAATTGCTGAATATCGCAATTGTGGTAGCAAGTGTGAACATAATTGCTAACCAATATTGTTGCCTAATAATGTTATTGCTTCAATATCATGGCGCAATAAGAGTGATTGATTGCACATCGTTGTCTAATATCACTATCACAATAGTATCCATCTAGGAAAAAGTTTTAAAATGTGACTGTGCACCCTACCCTTTTTTTTTAAATGGTCCGTTATGCAATATGATCATTATCTGAAGTCTGGCGAACCATTGATGGTCATCCCTCTCTGTTGAATGGACAGTCCGGCTGCGTAGTGACCACACCTGATACAATCTTTGACCTCTTTGCCTTGCATCAGCTGGGACAAGAAACCTGCAATGGAAGAAGAGAGATCAACACACAGTTTAAAGAAAGTTTTAAAGTTTTGATCGCATCTTACAATCAACCAAATTGCATCTCATGACCCTCAAACTGTATTTCAGATTCAGATTCATTTTATTCCATTTGTCGTATAAAAACATACAATCATGAACATACAAATGAAATATACAAACAAGAAGACAAAACCATATAGCATAAGATAAAGACAAAATACAAAATACAATAATAATATGCGAATGAGGAAACCGGCAAGAAAGAACAATTAAGTCTTATTTGGTGCTGGTCCGTTATATGGTACTATAAATTAATAACCTAAGACCTAACGCCTAACTCATAAGAACTTCAAGACAGTAACTAAGCAGTATGTCCTCTATTACCCTACCCTACACTTTATCATTGTTAACCACAGACAAAAAAGAGAAGATAATAATAACTATATATTTATAATGCATGCACATCTGAAAGTGGAAATCCTGGCAGCAACATGAATATGGATAGAATACAATTTCCTTTCTTCAGTAATACAAGCCATTATATAATACAGTCTTACATGTATACTGCCGTCCCATGACAAAAGGAAGCAACTCTGTGGAATGAGTTTCTTAGTAAATGAAGAAAATATGTTTTTCTTTCTGACCTCTCAAACATAAAATCCTAATTCCCAGGTATGACATGTTTTATAATGTACTCAGAGAAGGCATTTCGGGTTGATATGTTTTGATTTGTAAAATCATTGTTTTATGCAAATTAAGCAGCATACTTCCTTTTGTCACAGTATATCTTGAATATTTGCACGCGTCATCCAATGACAAAAGGAAGCAACTCTTGATAATCTAAGAAGTCAGTATTGTGTGAGTACGTGCGTGTGTGTGTTTGTGTGTGTATCCATGTGTATATGTGTATATTCGTTTGTGTGTATATTTATGTGCAAATATATGTGTATGTATGCGTGTGTGTGAGTGCATGTGAGTATGTGTCAGTGTGTGTATGTTTTAGTGTGTATCTACTCATGTATGTGTATATGTGCGTGTTTGTGTGTGTATGCGTGTGTATATGTGCGTATGTTTGCACGTATGTATGTCTGTGTGCATATATTTGTGTGTGTTTGCATGCGTGTGTGTGTGTGCGTACGTGTGTGTGTGCGCGTGTGTGTTATGTGCGTTTGTAAGTGTGTGTGTGTGCGTGTGTGTGTGCGTGTGTGTGTGTGTGGCTGTGCCGTGTGCGTGTTTCTGTGTGTGAGTGCGTGTGTGTGTAGGTGTGTCTGTGTGTTTGCTTGTGGGTGTGTGTGTATGTGTGTTTGTGCGTGTGTGTGTTTGTTTGCGCGTATGTCTGTATGTGTGCGTATATTTGTGTGTGCGTGTGTGTGTGTGTGTTTGCATGCGTGTGTTTGTATGTGTGTGTACGTGTATGGTTGTGCATGTGTGTGTGTGTTTGTGTGTGAGTCATTGGCAAAGCCAGGTAAAACAACATTTCATCAAGTTAATCATTTTCTGCAAAATTCCCCACACAAAAGTCTATATGTGGGACAATAATAAACACATAGCATCAGAACTTGTGCTGTGAAATAAAAAGAAAACGTTATATTTTTTATTAAAAGTCAGCATTTTGATTGATAAATGAAATGGGTTTTAAATGTATATATATATACTTCAGTCAAAATACACTAACGTTTCCTTCAGATGTGCAAACAGATCAGCGAATTTCAGCATTTTCTGTATCAATTCTGGTGCAGTGGTTGACAGACATTCAAGGAGAAAAGTGAGCTGCACTTAGGCGCGCTCTGATTGGCTGATTGGGAGATCAATGCACACATGCCACTTCCATGCTGATAGGTGATTGGCTGATTGAGTTGCTTCCTTTTGTCAGTGTTTTATGAGGAAATCTTTAGAGTTGCTTCCTTTTGATATATCTATATTTTGGAAATTAGGGGTCATGTGACCTCAATTTTTTCACCATCATGTAGAGCATACAAAAAATACCCCAAATCAAGAAAAAAGTCGATTTTGTTAAATTCAGAGTTGCTTCCTTTTGTCATGGGACGGCAGTATATGTCTGTCTAAAGCAGCACTTCTCAACCTTTTTTAACCCAAGGCCCACTTTGGCCCCTACAAATTTGTTCGAGGCCCACTTTGGCTCCTACAAATTTGTTCGAGGCCCACCTTACAAAAACATATTTGGAAAAAATGACAAAATTACAATAAAACAGAAGAAAATAGAAAACTGTGTGGTATCTATATGTCAGTTGCAATGCCGAAAAATTGTCTACATACCTTCAATGGGACACTTGAGCTTGCTTGTGGGAAATAAGAAGGTCAAATCGTGGTAACATGTATTATAATATAGCTAAATTTCAGCTGTGGTCATTTAAAATAAGACATCTTATTTTCTTTTTTAATCTATTTTTTAAAATTTCATTTTGGCCGACCTCGCGGCCCACCTGGAAGAGGTCGCGGACCGCTGGTTGAGAAGCACTGGTCTAAAGTGACCAACAAATAAAAACAATAAAAGTGGTCACTTTAGACAGTTGACCTCTATAGACAGGTTTGATAACATTGTTGTTTTTTCTCACTTTAATTGGTCACTATAGGCAGGTAGACAGGTGACTGCTAAGACAGATTTTAATGTACAATATTTGTCTATGCAGTTTATACTTGAGCCCATATATGATGTGCATGAGGCCTGTCCTAAGGGAGGCACTAATGAAGAAGAACAGGGGGTGTTTCACAAAGATCCCAAGTCATACTTAACACTACGTTGGACTTAAAATGAAACCAGTGAAGTGTCTAACTCCACGAAAATTACTTGGAGCTTCCACATTTCTCTTCTACCGTGTTGTTTGGCTTATGGTACGAGAAGAATAAAATAGGGTTAGATTTTTTTAAATGCCCCTTTAGTATGATGATATCTATCATTGATAATCATTCAGCTCAAGAGCGTTAATGAACGGTCATAAACCTCATACACGTTATACAGTAATTCGTTGTAAAAGCTGATGCAAATTTTCGCTTTTTTAACCAGGAAAGCAGTGTTCTTTTTCAATGAAACTTTCACACATCATTCGGACATATCTTACAATGATTTTGGTATAGGATCGAAGTCTCAAATGTAATTTGGGGCAATATCTGACACTTTACAGGTGCACCTTTAAACATTATGGAAAGCCATTTGTAGCTTCGGTATTAAACAAATTAAAAAACCCCAACTATGAATATTTGAAACTTTCCACAAAAAGTGATTTGTGAACAAGATTTTAGGACTTTTTTTTGCTTCCCAATAGTATATTTTATAAGGATCATAATAACTCTGAATAAATACAAACAACAATACCAATATAATGAACCACATGTCCAGCGAAAGGACAAAACTCTATAGCAGTCAGCTTGCATATAGTGACGTGCTATGAACCTGTCAATGGAGGTCACCCGTCTTCAGCGGCGACTTTTCTTGTTTTCCTTAGGTGGTCACCTTACACAGGTTTGATTGTAATTTCAAGTGACACTTACCTCCAACGAATGCATCTCCAGCTCCACAAGTGTCAACAATCTTTTCATTGGGAATGTCATTAACCTCATACGACCGGATGCTTTTTCCTAAAATTAATCAAGAAACAAGAAACAAAGAGAATAAAAAGATGTATTTAGCGAAGATATGCTAAACATAACATAATTTTGATCAAAATATGAAAACACAGTCTGAGGATAAGAGCTATCGTTTTTATATATACTACCTTGTAACAAGGGGGATAAAAATGTTATTAGAAACAAAAAGAAATTGAAATTGAAAGCAATTTACTTTGATAGGGTATACTTTGATTTCAAATACAGACTAGATGGATCTTCGACTGCACGCAGTCGAAAATTATGCCTCCGCTATGACGCGATTTTTAATATCAAGCCCAAAATAACGTGCACTGAAATTGTTTTTTTCATATATATATTTTGAGTTCTCTGACCTTGACCATAAACCCCAAACTTTGATGGTTACATTGGCTCCCAAGAAAAATTCAGGTACCAAGTTAGATTGAAATCTGACATTCAGTTCTTGAGATTTTGCCATTACAAGCAATGTTTGCATACATATTGAGTCATGTGACCTTGACCTTTGACCTCATGACCCCCAAATCTAATCCAATCATTGCCACCCTGATGTGTATGTAACTCATTCCAAGTTTGAAATTGATCCGTCAAACGGTTCTTGAGCTATTGCGAGAAGGATGCTTTTTTGCGCATATATTGAGTCCTGTGACCTTGACCTTTGACCTCATGAACCCCAAAATCTAATCAGATCATTGTCTCCCCAATATATGCACTCACACCAAGTTTGAATTTGATCTGTCAACCGGTTCTAGAGATATCGCGAGAACGAGGCATTTTTTAACATACATTGTCCTGTGACCTTGACCTTTGACATCATGGACCCCAAAATCTAATCAGATCATTGTCTCCCCAATATATACACTCATACCAAGTTTGAATTTGATCTGTCAACCGGTTCTAGAGATATCGCGAGAACGAGGTATTTTTTAACATATATTGAGTCCTGTGACCTTGACCTTTGACCTCATGAACCCCAAAATCTATTCAGATCATTGTCCCCCCAATATGTACACTCAAACCAAGTTTGAAATTGATCCGTCAACCGGTTCTTGAGATATCGCGAGAACGAAAACGGGACGTACGTACGTACGGACGGACGGACGGACAACCCGAAAACATAATGCCTCCGGCCACTTCGTTGGCGGAGGCATAAAAAGGCAAAATAAGGAATGTATAAGAATTTTACAACTCCTGGCATTGATAACATACCATCACACCATTTGGTAGCCTGTGGCCCATGTGTAATAACGACATTTCTGCAACTTCTGTGTGATTTTGATGGAAGATTACTCAGCTTCATCATGACATCCACTTCCATGGATTCCTGCAACATTAAATAAGTAATTTTTAAATATAATTTTGATACATTTCCACTTTAACTCTTAACGTGCCAGGGATTGTAATGCTCTATAGCATGTGTGTGCATTGTAACTCGCAAAAATGTGAGCTTGGCACGTTAGGAGTTAACCTGTTCACGACTGGTCCCAAAAATATTCGGGCTAGGGTCTATGGAGAATATATACATGTTAGAGCAAAATCAATCGGTCCTGAACAGGTTAACATTGGAGAATATAAAATGTTTTCAGAAATCTATCAGTCACATTTTCTATATCAATAAGCATAGTTAATTCTGAATTCCAAATTATAACATTTTTTTTCCAAGAAATGTCAAAAGAATTTTTTTTTTCACAGTTAATATGAAACAGATTTCTAAAAGTACTACTACGATGAAAATAATGATGAAGATTTGTTCATCTTATTACCTCATTTTGTTGTTTGAGAAGTTAAATATTGAAGAGATATATAGAGAAATATACCAACAAATAATCCAATACTTACATTCCACCCTAATGCAGATGCAATGGCTTGAATTTCCTGTAAATGGTAGTAAGGAAAAGATAAGGTTTATATTTTTAGTATTGACAAAAATAAATCATTATTATTATAAATCCCTAAAGGATGCAGATAACAAACATAAATTAGCGTTAATGAATAGTCATAATTTGTTTTCCGTTGCCAGTTTTTAAACAATATTCTATACTGTCAATAAATTCTTAATTTCTTCATTTTTTTCTTGAGCGATATAAGAACCAGAACAAGGTGGCAAAGAAAAACAAAACAAAGAAGGCCCTGAAAATGTATATAACATTTGGTTGCCAATAGGGTCCAGTAAGAGAAACCGCAATAGTAAAATCAAGTCCTGAAGGCCAGGGCTTGGTGTGTGCCCTGATAAATCATAAATATTATTATAAAAAATGAACTTTCCATTCCATTTCCAAAGACCAACTGTGCATGATCAATGGCTTCTAGAATCATGTTGTTGATTGCTAACAAACGTAGATGGCGTTACAGTTAGAAATCTCTCTCCTTTCTGCACCAGGTTTGTTATTCGGCACAACTGACTAGAATTATGATATATGTTTTAAATATCCTATATTAATTGTTTTTTGTTATCTCTAACTGTACATGACTTTTTTCTTTTTTTCTTTTTTTGTAGCGTAGTGAAGTATGTATTTTTTTGTTTGTTTTGATTTTGCATAGGTATGTATATGGGATAGGTTTTCATATAAGGAACCCTTCCTTCCTACCTATCCCAAACACTATCATATAATTATGATCATTTTAATTTGTATAACATTTGTACCTCATTTTGCATCTGTATATTTTAAATGTATATACTGTATATGTGATTAGTGTTGAATAAAATTTGAAATTGAAATTGAAATTGAAATTTGAAGATCTCAGATAATTATAATTATTTCTACCAAAATTAACTTACTGTTCCATTTCCAAAGACAAACTCTGCATGTTGAATGGCTTCGAGCATCATGTCCACCGATTGTTGACAAACGTAGACGGCCGAGAGATTTACAACAAGAAATCTCTCCCCTTTCTGCACCAGGTTCAGTAAACGTCTGCTAATATCATGATAAGTGTGGAGGAAGTAGCCCTGTGAGAAAAGAATTAGTATTTGTATAAAGTGACAGTGAAATTGTGTGAGAGGACACATTCATAAACAAAAAATGCATTTTTGATAAAGTGGGTAACATATTTCGAAGTCTCTTTTATTCACAATCTGGATATGATTTTCACATTGACTCATCCAGTTCCAGATAGGAAATCGTGCAATCTGAAATCCTTGAATATGCCTTGTGAAGGTCACACTTACCGGCTTGAAACGTAATCTTATTACAAAGCGCATAGAGATATACTTTCATGTTATGCGCTATATCAAAATATAACTTATTATTATATTACAATACCAGTTCACATAGTGGACATGTGCATTAAGAAAGCATCATTATTGATTTATAGCTAGTAAATAGCTAGAGAGACATATAACAGGGTATGGAGGTAATGAATACTGATTTTGGTTTCTTTCTAGTTGTTTTTAAATGTATTAGAAAACATAACAATAATACGGACATATTATTTTACTGAATTAATCAGTCTTCACTAAATAAGAAAGAGGAATGATAAAATCATTTGCTCTTACCACCAAATATATACAGGACGCACTCTGGATAAGGTTCCATGATTCTTCTTTCTTCATGAAATCGGCAGAGAGGCACTTGGCTGCAGCGTAATTGGCGCACAGACATCTGAAAGAATTGAAAATATCAAACAATTTGAGTATTTTGATGTGGCTAAGTCAGTAGGCATAATTGTGGCTTAGGCATCAGAGATTTTTTAAATGACACCTAACGCCTTATGGAAAGGTGCTTGCATTTATACAATAATATTGAGAAAGTTAAACACACATAGTTGCCAGGGGACTTGCCCCCTTCAGCAGATTTCACTACTTTGTGTCCTAGGGCTACGGAATCAGACATAGGCGTCGCCTTGCATGCTAAGTTGGCACGGGAAGGACTTTAATTTTATTCATGTTAAGTTGCATATCAACAGCATCCCTACATTGTGATTGGATGGAAGTGCAGGAGTGTAGTCTCTTTGTTCAGACTATGTTTATTACCAAAGAAAAAAATACCAACCTATTCTGCCCTGTAATCAGCACAGCACACGTCCCTGTGGGTGAAGTGGGATGGATTTGATACTGAACACGCTCTCTCCGATTCACACTGTGTAGTTAGTGTCGATATGTACATGTACTACTTTGATTTGCTTTGATGAATACATTATTTTATTTATATAAGGCAAACAAAATATTTCAAATACAGTCAAAACTGTTTATAGTGACCACCTAAGGTGAAACAAGAGAAGTGGCCACTGTAGACAGGGGACCTCTATAGACATGTTCCATAACATTGTTTTTCTGTGCAGGGGATCATGTTTGGTGGCCACTAATAGGCAGGTTGGTGGCTAGATAGGAGGCCACTAAGACAGGTTTGACTGTACCCACCTATTCTGCCCTGTAATAAGCACAGCACACGTCCCCGTTGGTACAGTGGCGTGAACTTGATACTGAACGCACACTCCCTCAGATTCACATTGCGTAGTTAGCGTCCGCCCGAACTGATCGTCCCCGATACAACCAAAGGAGATTGTGCTGTGAGGCACTCCTAGCAGCCACTGGAGGAAAAAGAATATAAAGAGGAAAACATCAAAATTAATCATTGTTGGTAGCTTGATCTGCTTGGCAAATTTTACTCTCGGGAAGGCAAAGAGAATCATGAAAAAAAGAATGGGGAGGTAAGAGAAGACCGAACTGATCGTCCTCAATACAACCAAAGGAGATTGTGCTATCAGGCACCCCTAGCAGCCACTGGATGAAAAAAAGAATATAAGAGGACAACTTAAAAATTAATCATGCTAGATAGCTTGATCTGCTTGGCAAATTTCACTCTCGGGAAGGGAATGAGAATCGTGAAAAAAATTAAAAAGGAGGAAAGAGAAGAGTGAATGAGATGATGGGAGGTAGTACACCTTGCACAATCTCTAAAACAAAACAGGCTCAGCAGCTTCATCCTCTGCATCTTCGCCTGCCCCCATCAATGTTAGGCAAATGAGCATGTTAGGGGTTTATATCCCAGTAAGCATGCACCTTGACTTGCAGGGGTGGGTTTACAGTATTTTTGTTTACTAGGGTTAGGGCTTGGGTTGTGTTTAGGGTTTGGTTTGGGTTATTAGTACTGTACGCAAAATAAACCCTAACCCTAATTATAAACTTAACCTTATTTTGAGGATTTTAGTATAATTACTTAACAGTAAGTTTGGGAGGCGAGTTAGCTCAGTTGGAAGCCCGTCCAGCTCAGATGCCCAGGATCCCCAGTTCGAACCCAACCATCGGACAATGCGTCTTTTATAACGCAATCAATTTGAGCTAACTATTGTTGTGTGTTATCTGCCTTCCCAATGCTTCCTATGCAGAAAAGGATTCACAGAAAACACTCCGTCCCTCGGTTAGGACGATAAATGGAGGTCTTGTGTATGAGACAGTCACACCTCATGCATGGGTGTTAACCAGGTTGACTAGTTGACCTGCACATCACAACCAGAATGACTGATAATATTCAGAATTGAAGCCTGCAGTTTAATAGGAAGAAGAAGAAGGTTAGTTCTATGCCTGAATCTAGAACAACAACAAAACATATACCCCCAGGGTTTACCTGGGCTATCCTGAGAGCATTTGGAACTGCTCCACCAGGAATCATCTGCACGCCGGGCAGACTGGACAAGGCCCCATACAGACCGGCTTGGTCTTGATCCGCCTGGGAGGAATTATTACTGTCCAAATGATATCTAAGTTGGAAAGACAAAAGTAGTTTTAGAGGTGAATATTTGCATTCAATTATGATCACAAGTTTTAAAATATTACTTCTAATGAAATATTAGGAATTAGGAATCATTATAGTCCAAATGATATCTAAGTTGGAAAGACAATGTTAGTTTTGGAGGAAAATCTTTGCATTTAATTGTGATAAAAAGTTTGATCGGGATACCGGGGTACAACGGTACCCCGGGGTACTGTTTGTGTCATCAAATGCATTCAATCGTGATCAAAAGTTTGACAAATGTTACTTCTAATGAAATATCAATAGTCAATACAGATGAACTTTCAAGCAAATTAGCATATTACTTTTTGTTTATACTTTCTACTTTCTTTACAAATTATTAGTGACCAATATACTATACAGAACAAGAGCAGAAAACCATTCAATGGCTTTCCCTTTAATTAATGTTGTGTACATTTTTTATTGAATATATATATTCATTTGTTGTGATGTTAGCAATGTTCAGGGTGGAATTCAAGTTCAAATCAAGTTAATAGTAGGCTCGATCCACACCAAATGAACTGATGGGTGTCACCAGACCCCCTTTAATTTTGCTAAAATTTGCACCAGTTGTTCACCATTTGTCTGATGGCATCACCCCTTTTTTTCACCCCAAGGTCATATATGGTTGAGTTTCTGGATTATCTGTCAGAAACTTCGGGGAACAATTGGTCAGATTTTTAGCCATTTAGGGTCCATTTTTGATGTTGATGGATACAGATGGGTAGCACTTTTAAATGAGAGTGACCTCCCCCCCCCCCCCCCCCCCCCCCCCCCCCCCGGGATCGGGCCAGGTGACAAACTGTCTGAAAATTGGTTGATTTGAGGTGGATCGACCCCGGGGGGGGGGGGGGGGCACTCGAATTATTTTTTGACGGGGGTGTGCCTCACGGAACTCTGAAATGGGGGTCTGAAGAGCTGGCTACAAGCACAAATTATAGGGTCTTTGGAGCTACAAAAACCCTGAAACGGGAGTTAAGGGGTCTAAGGAGCAGACTAAAACTACATAGACTTGGAGCTACCAAAGACCTACGGAAACCCTCAAAAAGGCTCAAATGGTGGTCCAAGGAGCCGAACTAGAAGAAGAATAACGGGACTTGGTGCTACTCAAATACATAGCCAAGTCATTCCGGGGGTCTATGGAGCCGAACTAGGAAGAATAATGGACTTGGCGCTACTCAACTACCTTAGCCAAGTCATTCCGGGGGTCTATGGAGCGGCAATTTTTGAAAATCGGGTATCTTTAGAGCTGTGATCGGGTGTGAAAAAGGGGTTCTTTTAAGCGGCACATACCCGTCTTACATTATACATGAGTGCCCCCCGGGGGATTGACCCAGTAAATATGTTCATATACTGTTCACAATATCAATTAACAATATACTAATTTTAATATTTCGTCAATTCTGGTTGAACTTACTTCGCGAGGAAAGTTTGATCCACCTCAGCTATGAAATCAAGAAGCGGTATACCAAAGCCAGCAATCTTTCCTGGACTGAAAATATTAAGTGAAGAAATTGGAACTCAACGATTAGTTATATCATGTGTGCGAGCGCCTCCAGTTACTTACATATATGAGCGTGATTGACCTCCAATTGAATGAATATAATTTTTATTCTTTGACAAACAGTATAAATCACAGTATAGCAGATAGGTAGAGCAAATCCTGGCAAAAAGTGGTAAAATATTTGTACAAAAACATTTTTATTTTTGGAAATATGTTTTTACTGCAAATTTTTAAAAGGTGAAAGGTATGTACCAACTTGTTTGTAATCCTACAATTTTACAAAGAATAAATTAAAACATGTTTCAGGGATCCAGTCTGATGTTCATGTAAAAATGGACACTTTGAACCGTTTTCCAATAGACATTTGCCATACTGGTATAGGAGAACTAGGACATGTGTGTGAACCCGGCCACCTACATTTGAAGGCCTTCAGCGAGCCCAGTATGAAGTCATGAATTGCCAAATTTGCAACACAAGTACTATCGGGCAGAGAATGATTTTGAGGTCAGGATCCATCCAACTTGTGGCTCAACTTGTGCCTGGCCTAAAAGACAAAGACTACAGGTAACAGTTTGCACCAGCAGACTTATTGTCTTGTCGCTATGGTCCCCGGAGATATTCTAACTTGGTTTTCTTTCATTCTTTTGAAATTCAGTCATAGAATAACAGGTCACCAGCAATACAATGTCCAGGATGATCCAGGACGCGATTTGGCTGATGACAGACTATACTGTCATGGCCCATTGTCCTGATGTCTATAATCAGAACTCAAGGGATTGACTGGATAATGAAAGGAAACCATTCGAATATCTCCGGGGACCATATTAACGAGACAATAAGTATGCTGCTGCAAAGTGTTACCGGTAGTCTTTGTCTTTTTAGACCAAGCACAAGTTGAGCCACAGATGAGAATTCGGGCCTTTAAGTTTAAATGTTTGGGGGTAGTTGCATGGCCCAGTTCTGCTAACGGCTGCTCCAGTATGTTGGCCATATAATCATGATAAATCAAAGTATTCACTGCACTGCACAAATTTATGATAAGAAGTTCATAATAGAACATGCATCATCATCGGCATGATGTCATATTGTTCATCATCATCCCGATCCCGATCATTAATCATTAACATCTGTTGTATAATGTGTTTCATTAGTAATCAGTACACATATAGATGGAACTATATGTTACGCGCATGTACATTGTTAAGCGAACGCACCTTGGCGCTCGCCCAATAAACCTCACTGTACTAGAGCAGCATGCATATCAAATAGAACTGACAGAATTGTCTTCAATTAAGTATTGACAGTGCGTTATATATCAAGGACATGACCAGATAACGCAACATGGTGGCATCGGTGGGATCTTCCTCACGGACATTAAATTCAAACGCAAAATAAGCAATTTTGCTGAAGTTCGGAACGGGATAAGTCAACCTAGCTGGTGAGACTGCACTGCGGATACACGCATACGATATGCATAGCTAGCTGAGCCGAGTTACGCGCAGGACGATACCGTCATATTGTTATCTACAATTTGGACGTTTTGCGGTCGCAACTCAAGGACAAGGTACCGTTCGAAATTTCTTTTACACATGAATGCATGTTTTTGGACGCTATGCGGTTGCATTTATGAAGTCAAATTACCACCCGAAGTTTGTTATTTGGACGCTTTGCTGTGTGACTTCGGGCTACGGTAGTCGCCTAATATAGTGATATTTGTGAGTGTGACAAATTTCTTTTGAATGAAATCGTTTTCTGCATCGGACTGATCATCAGCGAAGCAATTACAGTTTACGCGTACGTGAAGTGAATCCAGTGTGTGAGTCTTATGAACGCTTTCCAGCACACACTTAAGCAATCTTTCGTAATGTGTGAGTTTTATGAACGCTCTCCGGCGCACATTTACAACTAGATTCAAGCCTAACTGTTCGTCACTTATGCAGTTTTGGCGCCTAGTACACGTACGTACATCGACCGATATCAACGCGACCAGAGTGCATCGACGATACCACATCGTTATCGTACACAAATCACGGATCGCATCGCGGAAGCCGTATCGCGGAAGGATATCACAATCGGCAGAGCTGAGCCAGCTTCGGGAGAAATCAAGCATCGGGACGGTCTGGGCAAGGCTGCCGACGGCGATGGACTAGCGTGACGGACGGAAGTGGACTCTACTAGCAGTACGATAGCCGAGACGGAGCTCAGTCAGCGGGCATTGAAATTAATTTTAAAAACAAGAGAAATCGCGAATTTCTTGATATGAAAGACACTGTATATTGGCCAGGCATAAACAATGACATTGAGAAAACTGTCAAGATGTGCCAAGCCTGTCAGAAAAATCAAAATCAGCAACGCAAAGAACCGCTTGAGCCACACGACATTCCACCAACTCCACTGGACAAAGCTTGCTGCAGACCTCTTCTACCTCGATGGGATAGATTATTTGCTCATCACAGACTACCACTCCAAATTTCCTGTGATACGTAGAATGCACAACACGTCGAGTGCCTCAGTTGCCACTGTTATGAGGGAAACCTTCAGCATGCTTGGAGTACCTGCAGAACTGATTTCGGACAATGGCCCTCAGTTCACTGGAAAACCTTTCAAAGACATGTGCGAGAAATGGAACATCAAGCACACAACCTCATCTCCAAGATACCCCCGCTCCAACGGTCTTGCTGAACGCATGGTTAGCACTGTGAAATCGCTGATCAAGAAATGCAGACAGACAGGACAAGACGTCCAAGAAGCATTACTGCATCTTAGAGCGACCCCTCAAGCAGATCTCCCATCTCCAGCCGAGATGATGTTCGGGAGACGGATCAAGACAACGCTTCCAGGACCCCACCTGATTCAGAATGGGCCCAACATGAGCGACGTCCACGAAAAACTTCTGCAACGGAGGGAAGACATGAAAAGATGTCACGACAAACATGCTGGTAAGGAGCTACCAGAGCTCTCTACAGGACAAAGAGTGCGTGTACGGGACTTAGACGGTACATGGTTCCCAGCAGAAGTGTCACGAATGTCTCGGGAACCAAGATCGTATGAAGTGACAACACCAAATGGAAGAGTCCTCAGAAGAAACAGATCACAGCTAAGAGAAATGAGCTACGAGGACTGTCACGATACACAAACCACCAAGCCAAAAGTTACCTTCGCAATAGGAGATGAAGCTACGACCACGGCTGACGTAAAAAGACATTCGACGAGCTCGAAGGGCAACAAGTACCAACACAAGCCATACACCACACGATATGGACGTGAGATTCATCAACCAGCTCGCTACACCTAACGTTCACGCCCTCGCTCTGAAGCCTTGTTCTCATATATAATTAATATGTGTAGTCCTAATTGATAAAGAGCATCGATGTTTTGATGTTAAGAGTTATGAGCTTCACAAGGCACTGTATGTATATAGTTGGAGTTAAAGAAAAGTCCAGTCGAGACTCTAAGAAATATAATGAAAATATTAAGTTAGTATGCACTGTATATGTACAAGATTTGCATTACAAAAATGTGCAAGATTTATTTATGCATGATTATTTATAAGTTGGATATACAACCTGAAAGGTTAATTGAAATATTGTATAAACGTTATGCATGTTCTAGAGAAATAACTTCATATAAGAAATGTAAGGCATTATAGGACATTAATAATAACAACAAATATTTGGCAAGAATGCTTGTTTAAATGAGAACATTTTATTGAAATACTGGTAAGATAAATATTCGATATTCAGGTATGGAAACAAATTTGATAATTGTTTAGTGATAGAAACATGGAAAAGTCATTTTATTTGGAAAATGATTGCTCACAATATATTGTTGAATTATGGAGCAGTCACGTTTTAAATTTGGTGAATTTATAGATGATACAAGTTTTACATGATGATGTAACTCCTCTTTAATAAAAAGAGGGGGATGTTGTATAATGTGTTTCATTAGTAATCAGTACACATATAGATGGAACTATATGTTACGCGCATGTACATTGTTAAGCGAACGCACCTCGGCGCTCGCCCAATAAACCTCACTGTACTAGAGCAGCATGCATATCAAATAGAACTGACAGAATTGTCTTCAATTAAGTATTGACAGTGCGTTATATATATCAAGGACATGACCAGATAACGCAACAACATCTTATGACGTTATAGTCATTATATGTTTATTATCATCATCATCGTCATCGTCCTCATCGTCGTCGTCGTCGTCGTTGTCAACATCATCATCATCATCATCATCATCATCATCATCACCCTAATTCAATCCTTGTCTCCATCAATGACAAAATGTATCATTGTCATATTCACATCTAACTCAAGTGAACGCTACCGCGGAGCGGTAGCGTTCAAGGTCGGGCTTATAGTGCCCCCGAATTTATGCGCTAATGTGCACAATAAGTGTGCTTAAAATTATAGATATGATACGGTACTTACCACCGTGTAGATGATACATATGTTATGCAACTATGGGGTGGATCAGAATGATGATTTTTCGCTCCATTCCGCATCAAAATGAGTGATATATGCACCTCCTCGACTTCTATCTGTGTTGTATCGCGACTTCTGAACGATCGATGATCGCGCGAACGGTCTCCATTCAAGTAACGCGCCCGCCGAATAGACGGCAGATCTGACTCGCGCGTTTAGTGGTCGAACGGTAATCGATCGTTCAGAAGTCGCGATACAACACAGATAGAAGTAGAGGAGGTGCATAAATCACTCATTTTGATGCGGAATGGAGCGAAAAATCATCATTCTGATCCACCCCATAGTTGCATAACATATCATCGACTACACGGTGGTAAGGACCGTATCATATCTATAATTTTAAGCACACTTATTGTGCACATTAGCGCATAAATTCGGGGGCACTATGAGCCCGACCTTGAACGCTACCGCTCCGCGGTAGCGTTCACTGGAGTTAATTCACATCTAACTTAATCAGTAGGGAACGCTAGCGCTCCGCGCTAGCATTCTCTAGAGTTAATTCACATCAGTCGTTGACATTGAGATTGATTGTATCAACATCAACAATGTATGACACCACCATCATCATCATCACCATCATCGTCATCCTACTCATACTTGCCTATTCATGCTGAAATAGTAGGATGCCAGCAGATTTGCATAGACTCCCCTGGCGCTGAATTCATGCTAACATTAACAGTGCATGCAGTAACAGCTGATCTGATGGTAGCAGAATTTATACCACCATTCAATATACCGTATTATATTGCACTGCCAAATTTGCAATGTAGATTTAGAAACTAAAATTTGTACACATATATTAATTATATTTGCATTATAAAACTAAAAACCCAATAAATTTATATAAACATTAGTTATTCATAATATCAAACAGTCACATTAATTGAAATATTTAATTATGATAACACAATATTATGTGCATCATTACAATATTAAATTGGCAATGTAGAAAACTAGTTCACATGAAGCCATTTTAGATGCTTTTTTCAGCTTTTGCTTTTGTCAGGTGACACACATCAATAAACAAACTGAATTGGCCTGGGTAGATTCATGTGTGGGGGTGGCATATGGCGCTGGCGAACGCGAACCGGCGAAAGTGGACCGCAAATCGATTTTTTTTTTATCCGAACCCCTGCGTTCGGGATATCATCTGAACTTTGCTTTCTTTATATCTATTCGACACTGCGTGATATGTGTACATACTCTGATTCAAGTTTAGTCACTTTTATTCGTCTTTTGTGAGAATTTATTCAATTTATAGATGACCTTCAAAGCCGGCAAAGGCCAAATAGTTACCGACGATTTGCCACGTCTGCGAGTCACTAGTCTAAGTGAACGATCGCGCCGAAGCTCTGGCTGGGGAAAGAGTATGCTGGTACTGGTCAGTTTATAGTCAGGTGAGCTGAGCTTGACTCGAGAGAATCACTTCACGTTATCCATTAAGCTTCCATCTTACTCTTAATCTTAGTAATTACGCTCTCAACATAAATCGCGATTTCTATTAGCATCTAGGCTATAATCTACACTAAAGCATATGTCAGGCAATTAATAGATTCTTCGTCATGTTCGTTTTCAAATAATGGGCAATCGTTGCTGATAATAATTCAGTAAATTTATAAATTCGTGAAAAAAACCCATTTGATTTATTATAAAACATACAAATTCTTTCCAACGTATACCAGAATTAAAAGATGAAAGATACAAAACTTACTACGTTTCTACACTGATTTACATTTAAATAAGCTATGATTTACATTTAAATAAGCTATTATTTAAATACAAGAGAATCAAATTTGACATGGGATTTGTTGGAAAAGTGACTAGCAATTTAAGTAAAACTCTTGTATCATGATCATGCACCCGTTTTTCATCCTAAATCAAAGTGTGTATACTATCGTATTTAGGTGCAAATATTGAATTTTTAAAATTTAGATTTCTATTAATTAAAAACAAATATTTTGTCCTTGTCTTGCAGACTGGAGGTTTGATAACTTGGACAAAATATTGAAGAGGTCATAAATTACTCCTGGCTTTACCTGAGCACTGGAACTCCACATGCTCATCAACATCAAACAGTAAGCCGAATTTAACTGTCTAGGTGAGGAGCCTTTAAACTTAAAGCACCGATAACCGTCGTCATGGAAAACAAGAAAATGTCTGCTGCCACCATGAGTTTGATGGCAGCGGGTTTCTACGGCGTCTGCTCGGGGTCCATGTCGTTCATCAACAAGCTGGCAATGAACACGTACGGCTTCAACTACCCCGAGATCATCATGCTGGCCCAGATGAGCGTTACCGTGGTGATCCTCAAGCTCCTCCATCTGGTTGGGAGGCTGAAGCTTCCACCGTACAGCACCGACAACGCCCGCCTCTGCTTTCTCCCATCACTCTTCTACGTCCTCAACTCGACGTTCTCGCTGAGCGCGCTGAGCGGGATGAACATCCCAATGTACAACGTGCTGAAGCGCACCGGACCACTCTTCTTCATCTTCCTAGCCGTTTGCATCCTGAAGAAGGGTTGGCCATCGGCCCTGGTCATATTCTCTGTCCTGATGACCACTGGAGGATGCGTGATTGCAGGTGAATACATTTACTGACTTAAATTTGTTCACTTTAACAAGTTGATGGTTGGACAAGTGCCCCCCTCCCTCATCCCCATTTTTCAAACAGATGGTTATTTCTATAATTGTATTACAATGACTGCTATGAATATGTTTAGAATACCCAAGTTTTTTCGTCAAAAATCAATGGGTTAAAAATTTGACTGAATCTTTGTTCAAGGTTTCTATGGTGATGGATATCAGGAAAAGGAAGTTTTAATATGGTACACCACTTAACCATTGCTTACGGGAACCGGGTGGGCTATGTACAAAGTCTAGGGGGATTTCAGAATCTCTTACATGAACGGGTTAAATGAGGGAGTCATAACTAGGCATAGGCGCCGGAAGTGGGGGGGGCAGGGGGGGCGGCCGCCCCCCCAATCCAAAAAGTGGGGGGGCAAAAGGCATTTTTGCCCCCCCAAAAAGCCCCCCCCCCCCCCCTCAAAAAAAAAAAAAAAAAAAGAAAAGAAAGAAAGAAAAAGGAAAACAAAAATTAACTGTATCACCCAATACTTGTTATTTCTAACGTTTAAAAACTAAGTTATACATCCATTTAACGTTTTCGCTGCGCGCTTTGCGCGCACACAAATTATCTCGGTTTGATGTGTAACTTGCGTATGGTACGTCTGGGGTGGATTTTTCTGTACCGGTCCACGTAGTTCCTGTGTAGGCTGTTATTGCTCTGGCTGTTTATGTGACGTGCACCAAATCATAGGCGCCGGAAGTGGGGGGGGGGGGGGGGGCAGGGGGGGGGCGGCCACCCCCCAATCCAAAAAGTGGGGGGGCAAAACGCGTTTTTGCCCCTCCAAAAAGCCCCCCCCCCCTCAAAAAAAAAAACAAAGAAAAAAGAAAAGAAAGAAAGAAAGAAAAGAAAAAAAATTTACGTATCAGCCAATACTTGTTCATTCCAACGTTTAAAACCTTAGTTATACATTCTATTTAAAATTTTCGCGGTGCGCTTCGCGCGCAAACAAATAATCTCAGTGTTGGTGTTGTGTAAATTGCATATGGTACCGTCTGGGGTGGGGTTTTCTGTACCGGTCCACGTAGTTCCTGTGTAGGCTGTTATTAATTGCTATGGCTGTTTGTGTGACGTGCACCAAATTGCACTAAATGCAAAATCTTCCCCATGGGAGGGGAAACCCCAGGCCTCCCAAACCCTCCCCATCTGGCTCTGCCCCAGCTCAGATATGCTTCATAAGGAGAATGATAACTAATCTATGTCTTCTGCTGCTGCAATTTTTACTTCCACTATTACTACTGCTACAATAACTATTACTTCTAATACTAATACTACTACTACTACTACTACTACTACTACTACTACTACTAGCCTACTACTACTACTACGACGACGACGACGACGACAACGACGACGACGACGACGACGACGACGACGACTACTACTACTACTACTGCTAAACACTGCCCTTAAGAAATCATTTGAAATATGATAGACAACGCCGGTTATGAAACAACTTAATATTAAAGTGATGCATGTAAAGTGTCAGATATTGCACAAAATGACATTTGAGACTTCAATCCTACATCAATATCATTGTAAAATACAATTGAAAGATTTGTGAAAGTTTGAAAGAAAACGAACACTGTTTACCTAGTGAAAAAAACGAATATTGAGTTCATATTTTATCACCGAATACTGATGGTCTGCCATACTTTTGTCGTAGTAATGAATGATCCGTTTGAGATATTCGCATCCGTGTATTTTTACACACGTAGTACATAATTCATGGAATTTGAACTCGCTCGGCTCAAAGTTCAATCTCCGCAATGTTCTCACGGGTGCTGCATGCGGACGTTCTATGCTGAGACAATTGTACTTTTTTTCAATTGCGTTTTAACGCTTTAGAAATAATGATTTTCAATGATAATTATCTTCATACTAAAGGGACATTTGAAAAAATCAAACCCTATTTTATTCTTCTCTTACCATAAGCTAAACAACATGGTAGAAGAGAAACGATGAAGCTCCAAGTAATTTTCATGGATTTGGACACTTTACATGTATGACTTTAAATTAAGCTTACTAGACATCATTGACGACATTTTACCAGGAATACTTTACAATTACATTGTACATGATAAATATAATTGCTATCTATTATAACTGTTATAGATGCAGCTGCCGACCAGTTTATTTGAGCAACAGTGGATTGTGACCTTACAAATAGTATCATATATTATCCATATGAATAGTGTGTGACCTCCGACTTACTGTATATTGTAACAAAATCGCCATTTTCACTAAAAACCTTGCCATTACTTGGAAATCCCATAAAACAATATACGACACAAGTATTTATTTTCAGATATAATGTAAATGACAGGAATACAAAATCGCTTGCTTTCAATATGTACAATATTACTGTTCATGGCCACATAATTTTTACAAAACTGCGCTTTATGAGATCTATGGAAAATGTTCAAATTGTAATGTATATAAATTACATGGCCTTGTATTATTTGCCAAACTGCTATTGAATGGTGCATGAATTTTTGTAAAATGTTAATACAATTTAGGTAGACATAATTAGTGTGCTACCTCCATCATTTTGTATTTGTACTTCTAATGTGTCCCCTTCTACTACTTTTACTACTACTTCTACTGCTACTACTACTACTACTTCTACTACTACTACTACTACTACTACTACTACTACTACTACTACTACTACTACTACTACTACTACTACTACTACTACTACTACCATAGGCGCAGGAAGTGGGGAGGAAGGGGGCGGCCACCCCCCCCCCCCCCCCCCATCCAAAAAGTGGGGGGGGGGGACAACAAAAAAGAAGAGTGGGAAAGAAAAAATAAAATGTATGAGCTAAGACTTGTTAATTCTAACGTTCAAAAACAGATTATCTCAGTTTGCTGTGTAACTTGCGTATGTTCTGGGGTGAGTGCAGGGTTGCCAACTCTCACGCATTGGGCGTGAGACACAAGCATTTTACCCCTTTCTCACGCTCTTACGCTAATCTTTGAAAATCACACGCCCAGGCCTAAAAATGATAACAATTAAAGATTATAGAGGTTTTCATTTAGTTTACAAATTTGTATAAGCACTTCCATCAAGTTAAAGTACTGTTTTCTATGTTACAAATTTAAAGAACCGAGCGTGAGATGTGTCTCGTAACTAAGTATACCCAGGGTCATGTAATATTTTTTGAGCGTTTGCAGCAACATGCGCACCCCGGCCGCCACACCTAGCATATCAACGGCGCTCTGAAATTCGAAAGCCGCTGGCCACTGCACTACGGGCGTGATTTTAGCAGCGTTCGGATTACTAGTATGTCAGGCCAGGCCCACCCCTGCAATTAAGTCAAAGGGCTTACTGTATATCGCCACTTTGGGTTTAAAGTAGGGCATATTAGGGGCAGATTTGTGTCATGTTTGTGTAAATATTGTTATATTTGAACTGTAAACTGGTAAACATCTGATGAGAGCATACACATTTTATTCTTTGTTTTTTTTCGAATCATGACATGTTAACTCTGATTCTAAATTTCCTTCACAGGTATGGCATGACGTACACCAAATTGCACCATTTTAAGTATATATGCAAAATCTTCCCCGTGGGAGGGGGATACCCCCTCCCAAACCCTCCCCCTCTGGCTCTGCCCCAGCCCTCGGGACTCATTCTTGGCTGTAGGCTATGTTGTTGGATCATACATAATGTGGCATACGGTTTATGTTGGAACTGTGTATGACACTAAATACAATATTTGTGTGTGTGTTGGGGTGCATATTTAGAGGCACGGATTTTCCGTTTCAAAAAAAGGCCTTTTCCGTTTCAGAAAATCGGGAATTCCGTTTTTACCTGCCTGAAAAACGGAAATTCCGTTTTGCCATAGACTTTGTACATGTGAAAAACTGCAAATTCCGTTTACCATCAAACTCTATACAAAATTCAATGAGTATGGTAAAATCATGATTTACCAATTTTTCTCTCGCTTCAACTTCAAGCTTTCATACGTATCACTATCAGCGTGTGGTGACGTCGTGTCGTAATCGAATTCCGTACCATTACCAAAGCCGTAGTATATACCCCGGAACGAACGCGGAAGTAATTGTTATACACATGTGCGCTGATTATATCTCAAACATTTTCTAACTCCTCGAACCTGCATGTGTACTGAAGCTTACATCATATCAGTACAACGACACGAATAAGTCAACACTAACACTTCACTTGTATACTTTGCGTGCAGCTTATCGGGTCTTTTTTCTTACGCGAGATATCCATCCGCCGGGAATTGGGGAATTCCCCAATTCCCGGCGGATGGATATCTCGCGTAAGAAATGAGACCCATAACCTGCACGCAAAGTAAACGAGTGATATGGCGGGCTGTACCGATAGAGGGCGGACTGGATGTCAACGTTTGAGAATCGTTTAATCCATGTGCAGTATTAATATTACGTACATGGGTGACATGGTATGCGCAGCTCTGACTGATAGCAGCTAGCTGCGGGGCCGGGGCGCGCCGGGGTAGCTAGTCTACGACGTCGATCGTATGCCGTACTCGCCGCACCGCGCGCTAGATCGGCTGTCATAATAAACGCAGGGGATTTCTTGTCGTTGTAAGTTGCATTCGATATCGTCTTTCTTGTACTTTTTTGTCATTTGTTTTCTTCTGATAGTTTTCTACTACAAAATATGAATTTTTGAGGAAAAAGAGGTTTTCCGCGATTTTCCGTTTGAGAACTCATTTTCCGTTTCAAATGGTCAATTCCGCGATTTTCCGCGATTTTCCGCGATCGCGGAAAATCCGTGCCTCTACATATTTATTAGTGTGTCAATTATTTGTTTTCTTCGTAAAAACAAAATTTCTGGTCGATTAAATCATAACACGCTTTCCCAGATCCTATCTAGGTATGCACCAAATTGCACAATTTCAAGTCCAAAAATGCAAAAGCTCCCTACCGTGGGAGGGGGGACACCCCCCTCCCACACCCTCCCCCCGCTCAGTCGCTACGCTCCCTTGGGCTTGGTCGCTTCGCTCCCTCGCAATGTCTCACTCTCACGGTGCTCTCACCACAGGCTCAAAGTTGTCAACCCTGTGAGTGTGGTTGGGCATGAGCCCCTACACACACAAAATCGTGAGCCCCCTTAGGTCTTTGCCCCCCCAATCCAAAACTGCTTCCGGCGCGCCTGTAACTAGGATCACTACTCTTCTAAGAACAAATATTCAGCTGTGCGTCCTTTACTTCATCTTTAATAACTAATTACTTTAAAGTGATTGTACAGTTTTGATTGAAAGGGCACTTGTAAAAAAATATTCTTGTGAATTAATGGAAATGTAAATTTGTTTTTGTAATACATTTTAAAAAGCATACATGCATCAGTTAGAAAATTTGTTCAGAAACAGCTAAAAAATATGTGTAAACCCAATTGGAATGAATACATTGTGAGCTATTTGAATAAAAACGGCCTTCAAACTTGGCTGTTCATATGTTTTTCTAGCATTGAAGCACATGTGGTTGAATTATAAACTTTATTAGTACAAGTTGTTACTAAAATTTAGTGTGACCATAACTGCACCATAGACCCACTGTCCATGCAACTTGAAACACAGTTGGTTACCCTTCAATTTTCAAGTCCCCAGCCAGAGAGAATGTAACCCATTACAAACCAGATTGTTGCCACAAATTGGTACTGTACTTTGGCCACGTTTTGAGAAGGATGTATTTTCATCAAGCCTCACTTTTTAGTACAAATTACCCTGTACATTACCCTATACTTATTTAGATATTTAAAACAATAATAAATTTGTTCCAAAAGTGAGGCTTGATGAAAATACACCCTTCTCAAAAAGTGGCCAAAGTCACCCTGGGTTACGGTACTTAAAACTCTAATAACATGTAACAGCTTATAATATAGAACAGATTGTATTAATCTTGGCCTGTTATCCTACAGCTTAACTTTTCAACCTAAGTGTATGTTGGATAATTGGGCAAAGACACAAAGAACATGTAGCACTATAACTCTGGTTAAAGGTAACCCTAGTAAGTTAGCAACCCAAAGGATCTATTACCCTATAAATTCTTCAACATAGACTTATAAGGTTAAAACTAGGCTGGTTTTTATAATTATGGGCACTGTAACCATAACAGTACTAAAGTCAGACACTCCCATTATCCATCATTATCCATCTTTTGTCATTACAAGCATCAATAGTGTTCCTACATGTAGATGACAAAAGGATGTGCTATTAGAGCTGGTCACAAATCTCACCACTTTCACTGTACAAAGTGTAGGCCAACAATGTACCAATTCGTAGATTCCCTCTTGCTTCAGTGATCACGCCTCAAAGAACTGGGTATTTATAAATCTCCATGGATGGCAAGGTGGATTAGAGAGGTGGTTTGTGAAAGAAACGTTTGAAGGGAGATTACTTGATTGAGGGTGTAACCCTCTCTTTGTAAATCTATCTATGCATGTGGCTTCAATTAAAAGGGACCACTAGGCAAAGAACAAAACATTACTACTGTAATTTACCCGGGGTGACGTTTGCCACTTTTTGAGAAGGATGTATTTTTTGTCAAGTCTCACTCTTTAGAACTTATTTCTGATTCTATACATTACCCTATAGGAATATATTTGAAACAATCAGAAATTTGTTCTAAAATGTGAGGATTGATGAAAATACATTCATCTCAAAAAGTGGCCACAGTCACCCCGGCGGCCAAAGTCACCCCGGTTTACGGTATATGTTTTGATACCGGTGTGTGATATCGAATAGATTCCCAACACTTTGCAGATGGTTCTGTAATTCGTAAACAATACAATTAATTACTACCACTTACAGAGCCAATATGGTTCTGTATGCCGTATGCGCCAAACGTCTGAGAGTGTGCCAATTCTATTCACGCGTACGTTTAGAGATGACAGAATCACGGACAATGTGTTCGTCCTAAACAAAAGGTAGTCTTCGTCTGCAGACCTATGAACACATGCTTTATTATGGTGAATGCGTTTTCTAAACGAAACATATTTTTCTATCTTTGTTGGTTGAATGGACTGTTATTTAATTGTTGGATTGGATCAGAAGTCTAACTAGCCAGGATTTTTAAAATAATTTGTTCTTTGTGTATTTCATAACAATTGAGAATTTGTAATGTGTTTTGTGTAATCTTGTCTTAAAAATGGTGGTAGTTGTTGTTATCGACATACCCCACATTGTGCTAGATTATTATAGCAATGTGTATAATTTACAAGAAGGGGAAAAAGCCAAGGCCAAGGCAAGTGTAAACAAATTATATTATGCACTTATGTAACTTATTTATGATGTTGATTATACTTGCTATATATATTTGTAGATAAATGAAATACTTGCTATATATATTTGTAGATTATACTTGCTAGATATATAATTGTACATAAATTAAATAACAATTTTTCTTTTCCCCCATTTCTCCCTAGGATTTGGCGATCTAGCTTTTGATCCCAAGGCATATCTGTACGGCATCAACAGCATTTTTCTCCAGGGACTTTACCTCACGCTAGTCGAGAAAATGGGACTCAAAGATGAAATGAGCGCAAACGGCATAATGTACATCAACAGTATCAACTGTCTTCCTTTCCTAATCGTGTATTCTCTCTTCACGTCTGAGTTTGCAGAGTGCGCTGTCTTTTTCGACACAGCCCCGCCAGAATTCTACATTATAATCACTGTGGTTGTTACAGCAGGATGCGTCCTGAACTACTCACAGTTTCTGTGCACGACGATGAATTCGGCTCTGACAACGAGCATCATCGGCGTGATGAAAAGCGTGGTTACTACAATCATTGGGATTTTTACGTTCGGCGGTGTTCCGCTCACAGTCTACCTGGTAATCGGTATCTCAATGAACATGGCTGGGGCAATCCTGTACTCGTTTGCAAAGTATTGGGAGAGTTTGATTGGCACACTGAAGAAGGTACGGTCAAGCGTTCCCCTGAGTAGTCTAACCAACGGACATTCGGTCAAAGATCATGAACAGGCAGAAATTAACGGCAATATACAACATGTACATTCGGTCTAAACAACCAAAAGCAAAAAAGGACTTGTTCAGGACTGGTCCCCAAAAAATATTCACACTTGGACACTGAAGAAGGTTTGGTCAAGTGTTCCGCTGAAAATTCTAAGAATCGGTCATGCCATGGACAGGCAGAAATTAACGGCAAAGTCGGCAATATACAACATGTACATTTGGTCTATTCAACTAAAAGCATATCGAAGGACTTGTTCAGGACTGGACCAGAAAAATAGAAGGTTAGGGCAAGTGTTCCGCTGAGTTGTGTAAGCAATGGTCATTTGGTCAAAGACCATGGACAAGCAGAATTTATGGCAACATGAACATTCAGTCTAACATCCTGAAGCAAGACGGACTTGTGGATTTCATAAACACTTTTTTTTCTCTTAAAATTTCTTAAATGATAGTAATAATAAAATAATGGTGGCTATTATATAGCGCACGATCCATCTTACAATGCTCGCAGCGCATGACTATTCAAAAGTCTTTTAAAGGTGCTTTAACATATATTGTATTACTAACAAAGTATTATGATACCTTTCCGCCCAGATTTTAAATTGAAGGGCTCCCTAAAGTGAATTTTAATCCAACAAATATTTACCAAGAATATGCAAGAATACTAGCGGCATAAAGATTTGAAAATGTCTGGTATCTTTGTTCACTCAATTAATTAATTAATCTTTCCAGTAATTACATTCAAGGATTGATTTTAAATATTTTGTTTAGCATTTGCTTGAAGAAGTAAAATGAAGACTTATTATACGATGTTTCTGTCTGAAAACCAACAGAGAGAAAAAATAGAATCTGTTAAATAATTGAAATTGCACATTAATGAAGTTCTAGTGGTCCCCGACCAGTGCTTATTTCGATCCCTGAATGTAGTAAATTTAATGTTCCCATTTATTGGTTTGTCATATTTTCATTTTTACTTTCTTAATTAATCCCTTCAATCATTTGATAATTTATGAATTAGTGATTGGTCATTCAAATTGATTGTATTGTGATATTTCTTTTTTAATGATTCTTACAGCATTCCTTTTTCCATGTAAAATACTTTTTTATGCCTCCGCAACGAAGTAGCCGGAGGCATTATGTTTTCGGGTTGTCCGTCCGTCCGTACGTCCGTACGTACGTACGTACGTACGTCCGTACGTACGTCCCGTTCTCGTGATCGCGTTATCTCAAGAACTGATTAACGGATTTTCACCAAACTTGGGTCATGTATGTATCTTGGGGGGCCAATGATCTGATTAGATTTTGGGGTCATGAGGTCAAAGGTCAAAGGTCACAGAGCTCATTATATATGCAAAAATAGCTCGTGATCGCGTTATCTCAAGAAGGGATTGACAGATTCTGACCAAACTTGGTACATGTATGTATCTTGGGGGGCCGATGATCTGATTAGATTTTGGGGTCATGAGGTCAAAGGTCAAAGGTCACAGAGCTCATTATATATGCAAAATTAGCTCGTGATCGCGTTATCTCAAGAACGGATTGACTGATTCTGACCAAACTTGGTACATGTATGTATCTTGGGGGGCCGATGATCTGATTAGATTTTGGGGTCATGAGGTCAAAGGTCAAAGGTCACAGAGCTCATTATATATGCAAAAATAGGTCGTGATCGCGTTATCTCAAGAAGGGATTGACAGATTCTGACCAAACTTGGTACATGTATGTTCCTTGGAGAGCCAATGAACTGATTAGATTTTGGGGGTCATGAGGTCAAAGGTCAAAGGTCACAGGGCTCATTATATGTAAAAGTAGCTTGAGATTGGAAATCTCAAGAACTGAATATCAGATTTCAATCCAACTTGATACCTGAATGTATAATAGGGAAGAGTGCAAGGGTCAAGGTCACTTATAGCTCATAATTGTGATACGTCAAGATCTAAAAGACAGAGTACCATCAAAATTGAGTTGACAGAATTAATTCTGTGTACATGTTGATTTGGGCTTGACATAAATCAATTGCGTAATGGCGGAGGCATCATTTTCGACTGCGCGCAGTCGAAGATCCATCTAGTTTCCTCCTAATTTCTAAAATATATTGTATACGTTGTTTTTCCAGTTCAATTATAAATGGTTATTATTCATACATATTTGATATGGGCCAGTAGTCTAGTGTTTGGGTTGACCCCTGTTGTAAAGAACACCTGTGTTACATTATTTCATAAATATTACAAATTACTGAAACGTTAGGGGTTTCAGGGATGAACACAGCACCAGAGCTTTCTATGGCTCAGCTGGAAGAGCACCGCTCTAGCAATCCGGAGGTCTCGGGTTCGAATCCCGGAGAAACCCTATTTTCTTTGCTCTTTTTCATTTATATTATTACATGAAAACATGACGAGAATCATGGACATACTTAAAAGAATCTAAAATGATTAAATGATGTGGGGTGTTGGGAATATTTAATTGAATAAAACAGAGGGACATTGTTCTAGAATTAAATGTGAACGTGAAGTAAATATTCTGTTAAAATAATAATTAGAATTCAACTATGAGATATACCAAACTACAATGATGTGTGCTTAATAAATACACTGCTGCTTGAAAAAGATATTCAGAAAACACAAATGTTTCTACTTCATATTTGCAAAAGATTTTTTACATGTAAAATGTTATGATATACATATAGAATAATGATCATGTGATTTTATAATTATAGAACCGAGCCATAGTTATGATCATGATGAAGTAATAATGTTATGTTCAGCAAAAATGGTCACAAGAAGATTCTTAATTTTTGAAGGATAATGCAGCTTTTTGGGGGTTACATTTATGACATTGTTGAGGCTTTGAAGACTTAGCATTGTTTTATAATAGTAGTTTATCAACATAAATCTGTGGCGAAAACGCAAAAGTCTGTAACCCTTGTTAAATTGTATTTAAATTTGCGGAATGATTTATGATTATAAAAATGATAATAATAATATTTAATATTTATTTGCAATACCCATCTATTAAGATGCTCAAAGTGTGTGAGAAAGGATAGTTGATGAAGAAAGGAGAAACAGACAAAGTATTAAGAAGGGAACCGTATTTAGAGATGAAGTGAAGAAAGAAAAGTCTACTTACATGCCAAACATTTCAAACAAATCAAATGAAGCAAAGCTTGTATCCAATTTTCCAATGCGAAATATTGATGACTGACTGCTGGCGTGCTTTGGAATGTCCCTTGGCTATCCTTATAATCCCCTTCATGGAAATTGATATAACATATAGATCTGTAGACATTTAACACATTCAATGGAAAATTACAAGCTCCAATGATCATACTACCATGTTATATTTTGAGTGTCTAAATGTTTTTGACAGTAGCTTTGCATTTAGTTTCTGCGTAATTATCTTAGTCATACTTGTACGAAGCATGATGCTGTTTATAGAAGATATGTCAATCACATTTTCTTCTTTTTGCTTTCATTGAACATTTATACTAAAATGATAACAATGTTCATGTACAAATTACATTTGCTGTTCAACTTTACTGTGCTAATATGTTTATAAGAGTCTTACCAAAAAGCTGACACTGCATTACTTTTGCAATTTAGATTTAGATGAAGAAATGTAATATATCTTGAACAACATCCTTTTATACATTATGTACATACTCTGACCGTGATATCTCTCTCTGTATATTTTGCACTGAAAAGAGGTAACTTACATCTTATTTATTGTATTTATTATGCTCGTAAAAGGAATTTCCATGCTTTACAAATCATCTGAACAGTTTCCAGTAGATAGATGAAGATAAATATGACACTCACAGTAAATTTGAGATCGAATTTGGACTTTATAAATAAAAGCAACGACAACAAATTTAAGAAATCCTCTCTTCAATGTACAGCATTTTGGCCGCTACATTTTGTTTACCAGATTTACCATGTAGTAACACAACCCAACTACAACCATGATGAAATCATTAATGTCAAGCCTTTGAATAAACAACATTTCTTATTCATGAAGATATGCCACGAAAAAAGTCTTAGAAATAAAGAATGAACAAATACATGTTACTTGATACTGTAAATCTCTGTGTATAGGACGCACCTGTGTACAAGACGCATCCCCCCCTTTTTTTTGGAGACACCATGTAGTGATTTTTTTCAGTCACCCTGTAGTGCTGTGGAATGCGTACGACACAGGTCTAGGCCCTGACAAGAGCTTACTGTCAGAAGTAGCATTCATCAACATTATACATTTTCTCATATTAAAAATAGTGGTTAGTACAAAATTGCATGAGCAGTACGTAACACACTGCTGCTCATGAATATTCATATATTCATGAGCCACTGCTCATTAAATATGCAAACAAAACTTTAATACAAACCACTATTTTTAATGTGAGAAAATGAACATTTGATGACACACGCAGTACCTCGGGGTACCGTTGTACACCGGGGTACCATAGAGTCCATTTATAGAGAGAGTTACAACAACTATTGTGCACAAATGGATACAAAATGGCAACAGCTGTTTTAAGTTGCTGCATGCATGTGGTGCAAATACAGGAATGCTGAGAACAATGCGCTAAACTATGACTGAACCTCTTTGAGCATTCAGTGGTTTAAATTCCTTCTTGCCATTTTGTTTCCATTTGTGCACAATAGTTGTCGCAACTCTCTCTATAAAGGGACTCTAGGGTACCACGTTGTGTAGCTCCATCTTGTGTCCACCCAAAGTACAACCGTACCGCAGAGCAATCATGGACGCCGCTGGTGTATTGCGTTGTGCATGCAGCGCTTGTATGCACGCTACCCCGGCCGCCCCAGCCCCCACCCCGCGCTAGTACGGTACGTTTTACGGTATTACACTTGCATACCCCAAAAAATAATTTCACACTTTTTGGTAACCCAGGGTACAGCCTTAACAAATTTTAAAAAAATCAAACAAAATTGTGGATTTTCATTTGGCACCACAGGGTACCATTTATGTCATCATATCATGAATGCTACTATTGGCAGTCAGCTTAAACAGGAGCCATGACTCATGTCATATGTGTTCCAACAGCACTAAGTACTAAGTACTTTTTTTCTGTGCCTGTACATAAGACGCACCCCCCACTTTTGAAATTTTCCGTCAGAAAAAAAGTGCGTCTTATACACGGAGATTTACGGTACTTATTAATATTTATTATCAATGCATGTGTCTGAACTGCCTTGTGTAAAAATATAAGATGATTACTTCTATAAAAGCTCAACAGTATTTTCATAACTTTTATATTCTTATATTTTATAATGCATAATGATAATCCAGTGTTAGTTTTTATTACTATTAGACTAGCTGCATAATGCGTCTTTAAATATTGTAATCAAGTCAAATAATTTTTGTATATTTATATTTTTAAAAGTATTTAATTCAAATAGAAATACAATAATTATGATGTGTAAATAATTTCAACTTTTCTTGATAAAAACAGGGTGAATTTGATGGATTGAAATTCCTTCCAACAGTCCTTCCAATGTTCCAAAATTCTGTTCTAACCGAATACCGTACTTGGCTTTTATTGTTATTTTCCAGTTTACAAGTCTTCATATACACTGTATATTTATGTACAATTATTTTGTTTTTGGTTTAATACATTTTCTTGTATGTTTTACTTAGCAAAATAATCTTGTCACTATTGTTTAACTGTTAAAGGCTGAATTAAACATAGATGAAGCCAATTTGCATGTTGATTTTCTATGAAATAAACCAAAATATAGATTCACATAATTGTATGACTATTTTTCATGATAAACAGTGTAAATTTGATCGATTTAAATTAATTCCAAAATGTTTATATTATGGAATTTAATTTCACTTGGCTTATATCTTTATTTCAGTTAACAAGTCTTCATGAATACTGTATGTAAAATTTGTTTGGGTTTAATCAATTTTTTATCATGTTTTTCTAAGCAAAAAATTTCATCACTTTTTTATTATACTGTCGGCTGACTTAAACACAGATAAAGTCGATTTGCATGTTGATTTTCTATGAAATAAACCAAAATATAGATTCACATAATTACATGACTATTTTGCTTCATTTGTGTGGTAATTATTTCATGTTTAACCCATTCAAGACTGGTTCTGAAAATACTAAGATTTGGGTCTATGGAGAATCCCGGGGGGATCACTCTCATACAAAAGTGCTACCCACCCGTGTCCATCAACTTCTGAAATGGCACCCTTTAAAGTTTACACCCCTAAATGGCGTAATGCCTTATAAACCTACTCGTAATGGTGCAACGTCGAAAACCTGTGCACCTAAAAAGGTACCCTTTTTGTGATTTTTTTTTTTATAGGTGCGATGAGTGCTGAAAACCACCCCTTTTTTAGGGAAAACGTCGACGACACCGTATAGCTGAAAATGATACCCTTTCAATGCCTTTTTTGGACGTGGGTGCATAGCCAGCCTTGTTGGGAGTGACCAATCCCCCCCCCCCCCCCCTCTCCCGGTTAATCAGTTAGTCTTGAATGGGTTTACCACTCTGCAATGGACACTGGGGGACATCTTTGAGTGATTTTTTTGTTGTGGGGGGAGGGGGGGGGGGGGGGTGATAATCCATTCTCCCACCCACAAACAAAAGCAATGTCTGCAGATTTACGCCTGTGGCAATGGAACCAACAATAAATTAAAACAGATACAATATGAATTATCGCAAAAGACTTACTCCATATTCATGACTTTGCAGTCTCAACTTGGGCTCAACTTGCAATTTTCTTGTTCTTTATGCATACAACTAACCAACTCAAGATTGACTACATTGTGTGGAGCACACTCATTGTATTTCTTTATTTTATTTATAAACAAAAATTAAAGGGACAGGTCCTCTTTTACAAAACGTCTGATCCGTTTCCAGTTGACGGATGGGGATGAATGTAACACCACAAAAAACATCAGATCGAACAGCCCTGTAATTTGGATTCTACAAATGAAAAACGAATGCGTCCCTCCATCAAACTATATATTAGTCAATAAAGGAGTTCAACTGATTTAGCATAATATTACAGCAATATTGTACTTATTCCTGTAAAGGTATTGTGAAGCCGACATTTGTAAAGGTATGTCATGGGAAAAGATACAAAAATGAAGAATATATAATTACATGTAGTCAGTTTAAGCGAGGTTTGGTTATTTTGTTGAGTAACCGCTTACCCATTGTTATTTATGCGCGGGTCACGTAGCTAGCGCGAGTCACATAGGGGGTTTGGGGGCTTGAAACCCACCCCCCCCCCCACCCCCTTTGACCAAAAAATGACTGTTTTGGGGGGTTTGAACCCCCCCTTTTCAAATTTTAACCGGTCTCGAGACCACATTTTAGTGGTCTTGACCGTAATTTTTGAAAAAATCCTGGGTACGCCACTGCCGTAGCTACGCCATTGAAAACGTAACTGGGGGATTGAAACATAATAAATAAATAAATATTCGTTTTGAATGAACGCCAAAATTACAAATCATCAACAAGAACCTAACAAATTTTCAATGAAGGACAAGTATACAAGTACAAAATACGAGTCATATATGGGGCGAATCATCAGAGGTCGACCTTCTAGATTCATTCTCGTGTGGAGGTGTGACTTGTGAGGGAGAGAGAGAGGGAGATAATCCTGCAGCAGTATACCGTTTTTAAAGGTAACTAAGCTTTGACATTTGATTGTCTTGTTTTAGGAGTGTTATATCGTACAAATATCGCAAAAATAGATTAATTGCATGGAATGGGTGTATAAAAATGACAATTTATAACATGCAAAACTTTACGTCAGTCCCACCCGTTCACTTTGGTGTGCAGTAGTCGGTAGTCTGATGCGTGAATGCGATGTGCGAGCCTGATGAGAATTTTATCTTTTAGACCCAGCAAGTTTAAGTCAAGTAGAAATATATCTAGTGCTGAAATTGATAATGGATTGATTGATTTCTCCCTCAATTTACCAGCAAATGCAAAAAAACTTTCGTTTATGTGATCCACAATTCATAATAATTACCGACTCTGTTGAGTGTTGTTTTGAAGACCGCAAAATGTAGAAAAAACACGTAGCGTTCAACTGATGATCGGTACAGTGTACGAATGGGCAGTATGTTAATCTCCCGTGTATTAGCGTATATTGCGTGTAAATGGTCCACCCGAGTCTGCGAGTGGACCATGTACTTTGTAGATGTGGCAGGAATTTATTCCTTGAAATGCTTGAGCATGTTGGGCGCTTGAATAAGGCTGCTCGGCTAAGCCTAAGCCTAAGGCTAAGCCAAGGCAAGGACCGGTAATTGCTCCGAGCGCTTTGAGACTTAACTGTAATAAAGCGCTTTATAAAAATGGACAATTATTATTATTATTCTTTTTGTCATGCTAAATATTGTAAAGTGGGTATGCAAATATCGAGGCAAATATGCCCGTTATGTAGAGTAGATAAAGGGATCTAGTAACTTTGTTGACATGTGCAACAAGTGATGAATGGTTAATACATGTTATCTGATATGTCCACTGGGTATTGTGTGAACATTTCAAGTTAAATGGATGTTACTTACAGTATATGGCCGAGTAATGAGCAAAAATGCAAAGTGATATATATTCACGAACTCATTGCACTGACTTTGTACACGGTTACGAATATCCAGTGAATAGTTTAACATCAGAACATTTAAATCGTAAATATCTTTAAATAAACAAAAGGGAAATTCAAAAAAATTAAACCTGTCCGGTGCTTCTATTGTTAATACAAATACAACAAGGTATGAGGCAACTGCTCAAATTCCCATTAGATTTTGAGGATTTGGACAATGTTACTAGATCCCTTTAATTTCATTATCTGCTCATCATGTCAATATGAAATTTGTTTGTTGCTTGTAACTGACTGCAGTCGACAAACAAGTTCCAAGGCCGAAGAACCTACAAATAAAAATAAGAAATTCATATTTTTTCAAGTTCAAGTCTTATTTCATGACCGATTTCACTCCAATTAAAGTTTCTCTGCTTGTTCCTAATTCCTCATTTTGTTGCCAGTGAACAATTTCTAGATTGGAATTCCCTTTAAAAACAATGTAATATAATTTCATCAATATTCTAGTCCTTTTTTATTGACTCTCATCAACATTTACTTACTCTCTGTCACAGCCTCGATAACCGATTTTTGATGCTCCAGCCATGTATATCACAATGTACAGCCTTGCTGCTGTCAGACCAGCATCGCATGTTATCCAGGTATGATTATAGTTTGTTATGATTTTTTAAAATACTAAATGTTGATGTGCTGTACTGTACTATTGAACAGTAAAACAAGTAGAAACATGACAAAATATTCATTAATAAAATGTTCAGTTGAATTGTTTAATTATGTGTGTATGGAACAATAGTGAGTGGCATAGATTTTTTCAAATCAATGCAGATTTATGCAAATGATATTCCGAACCTCCAGATTGAAAAGAAAATTCTTTTTTTTCTCCACTTTTTGTGAAAATGTATTCCAATCCTCCGAACTGAAAAAGATATTATATGTGTGTTCACCTTTAGTTTCCTTCCCCTAATATTATTTTTCTTTCTTATTTATAGAGTAACATGACGAGGATGGGTGCCCTTTCCGTTCTGAGAGCTTCACCGTCATGCAGCATGTGTCAAGGCCACAGAACAAGCAAAGCCTGGTGGAAAACCCCATCTAGAACATTCTCACACTGTCTAAGATCCAGAACTCCTGTAGAACTTGGTCACCTATCTAAGTTCGCAAACACAAGTGCAATGAACATTTACAAGTCGGCAACACCGTTAACGTGGTGTCCAGGACTCAGTAGAGCTTCGGTAATACTACAAGGTAAAACCACTCACCCCCTGCACTCGCCAACGCGTTCATTTGGAGTGGATGTTTCCACGGGGCCGGGGAGAGAAGGTGGCGACAGCATCTACGTACCCACCCCCACTGAGAAATGCTACGAACTGCTAGAGCACCTGCATGACAGTGTTGGGCTGCCGTGGTGGCTGACTATCATGGCAACCACCATTTTGTTCAGAGGGGTGATTGTCTTCCCGTTTGCCTTGTGGCAGCAGCTGATTTTTGCCCGGATAGAGAACGCTCAGCCCCTGATCAACGCGTACGTGGAACAAGTCAAGCAGCAGCTGGCAATCATAGCCAAGGAGAAAGGATGGTCGAAGCGCAAAATGTCAAAAGTTTTTACTAAGGAGGTAACTACATGTAGTTACTTATCTTTAACCATTTGTTGCGGGAAACCTGGTAGGCTATCTACAAAGTCTATGGGGATTACAGAATCTTGAAGGGAATGGGTTAAGATATAAATAACAATTATAAATACTTTTTTAATGCTTTTAGCTAGATGCTATTAGCTAGATGAATCATTAAATTTGGCTGTCATAACGCAAATTGTCTGAAGTTTACGAAAGAAGTAACCGTCACAGGAACTTTCTAGCGCAGTTGGTAAGAGCACCAGTCTAGCAATAGGATGGTCTTGGTTCGAATCCTGGGGATGCCCTATTTAAAAAAAAATTAAATATATTAATATTATATACTTCTGGTCAGTTTCCCTATGTTTGAAATAATTAAAGTAATTTATCTGTAAGATATAATTGATGGCAATAAGAAATGTTGTTTGTATTCTTTTCCCCAGGCTTTGAAGAGATTGGTTATCCGATTGTCTAAAAGGGTAATGGGTAAGGGGATCAACAGATTGAACAAAATTAAAATCTTGGTGCATGATCAGGCAACATCACATTCACATTAATTGTTTGAATACCTTGAATAATAGTGAGCATCTACTATCTATTTGGAATTGGCCAATTTTTTTATCCTTGATATGAAACTCAATTAATTAAATGATCTTTAATGCGAAAGTCCCTCCTTTTTTTCCCTTCCTGAAAGGTGAGACTAGTAGTGAGCAATATTCACTTCCAGCAGCAATGCAGCTCACACAAGTTGGCATATCTCCCCATCTGGCAAACGGGAGTCTGGCTCTCCATGACGATGTCCATCGGCCAGATGACCGGCATGCATCCAGATCTCTTTTCCGCTGGTAAGTATCCTCATCACAATAATGTTCATTTAAAGATCGCTCGGATTCATAAATCATACGGGCTGTGCCATCTTGCGAATGGCATTTGTGCTGTGCGAAATACACGCTGGCCCAGTTTTATGCAGTGCGCACAACCTAGCCTAGTTCAAAATAGGGACCCATGGAGTAGTATCCTTACCCGTGACAGTGTTTAATGTTGAGTTTTTGCAGGATTTAGGGATAGACAATGTCTTTCTTTTAAATACACAGTGGATCAGGCAAATAAGCCCCTATATCAGGTAATTTGTTTAGCGTGAGAACAATTTTGTATTCTCTATGCCCACAGTTTTGATCAGTGAGGGGGTGAGATCTTGAATAGCAGACTTCTTATTTAGAAGGGGGCTACTGCTTACAAGTATATTACTGTTTTGTAGCCTCCTATTTCAATATTTATCAGTATTTATCTATATATGATTGATGACATGACTTGTATTATTATAATGATGTTGTTTTATGATTGAAATGAATAAAGACGAACTTGAACTTGACATTTACAAAAGCCTTATGAAATAGCCAAATGTAAAGCTGAGAAAGTGGTAGAAAATAGTTGGTTTTGTGAATGCACTGTCGATCTATGTCATTGCTTGATTTCTGACCCTTTTCCTATAAGGGTGTTATTACTCAAGCAGGGCTCGCCCTTAGTAGTGTCCCAGATGCCAATTGCCACCTGAAATTTAATTTTGCCTCTAGAAACGTGCCAGAAACTCTGTATTGGCCACCTTCAAAATAGGATCTACTACACACAAGTCTATGGTAAGGGTATATTAGACATGCAATTTTGACCACCTGAAAGAAAAGCTTAAGGGAGAGCCCTGTCAAGTATAACAAGTTATATCCCGAAAGCTGAGATTTTAGAGAATTCAGAAATGTGCGATATTGCATATTGATAAGGTTTTTGTGGTGACAGGCTACATTTTACACGAATAGAATACAAAATTTAGGCCCTGGTATATAAATATGTATTTTTGTTTTGCTTTCAACCTCATTCAAACAGAACTTGATGTTGATGTTCTACCGTCATTAGCAAACGAAGGCTTGCTGTGGTTCTCGGATCTGATGCAGACAGACGTAGCTCTTGCAGTTCTTCTTGGCCTTGTTAATATCACACTCGTTGAGGTATGTTTCAATTTGTTTTCAATAATGAAATAAGATTTGTAAAGTCTCCATGGATTAAATTAGTTCACTTCTTCCATATTTTATAACTTTTAATGATAACATTTACATATGTATATAATTTTGATCAAAGATTAGATCAGAGATTTTGGAAATTGTAATAGCGCTATGATTAATTCTAGTCACTTTTGGATATTGTCATGTTTTATGGTCATGAAACATGTGATCAAATCTAAATTGATGGGAAAACTTGATTGTCTTCATATAGTTTTGGTACATATAAAGTACATGAGATATTGATTTAAAAAATGTCTCTCAGTTTGAAATGTCATATAAATCATCATCATCAACCTCATCATCATCATAGTCACCATCAGCCTTATCGTCATCTTCATCATCATATCATATCACTATTTATCATCATTGCCATCACCATCACCACCATCATCGTCATCGTCTTTTCCTCTTCGTCACCTATATCATCTTCATCATCATCATCAGATCATGGCCCCATTGCAGAAAGAGATACAATCGATTGTAAGTCGGAAAATGTTCGCATTTCAACCAATCAGATTTGCGCATTTAGTCACATGATCTGACTTACAACTAATTGCAACTTTACAATCGATTGCATCTCTTCTGCAACGGGGCCTATATCATTTATCGTCATTGTCATTGGCCTCATCATCATCATTACCATCTTCGGTTATCATCATCACTATCACTGTCACTGTCATCACTATAACCACAATTTAATACGGAATTACCACTATCAGCATTACCATGACCATGGCCATCATCACCATCCCCATCATCATCATCATCTTCTGTACAGTGACAGTAAAGGGAATTTCTTAAATTGCAATTCAATCTTTGTCTTGTTTCCTCTAGCTGTGGTCACTAAGGAGAGGTCCCCTAACGCAGACTCAAAACTTTTTTCAGAACGGCTTCAGGGTGGCTGCAGTTTGTTCCATCCCGGTGGCTGCCATGATGCCTGCAGTAAGTTGGTTTTGTCTTCATTTAAAGAAAGAAAATAGTAATTCAATAACCTTAATTTCCTGTTATGTATGTAAACTGTGCAAAATAAATTGGTAAGGTGGTGTACAGACTTCAAGGCTTATTCAGAGGTTTTATTTCTTGAAAATTGAATAGATATTTTATTTAGAGTGCAAATCAATCAAATTAAATTTTATCATCATTCAGATCTGTAAAGTGATCATTTATGAAGAAGAAAAAAAATCTTCTGTTTTAGATAGTCTGTCTATGTGATCATGTACAGAGCTTGATATTGAATACATGTGTATTTTTCAAAACTCATGTGTGACCCAAATTGTCCATACTTTTTTGTATTGCTATTATAAGTATAACATTCAAATGTTCTGCTTTTCAAGAAGTAAATTCCTAAAATGTCTAATTTCCTCTGATCTGCAGGCGGTGAGTTTCTACTGGCTGGTGTCCAGCATGTGTGGATTGGGACAGCTGGCGTTGCTACGGATACCTTTGGTCAGACGAAGGCTCGGGATTCCACACACCCCCAGCGAGATGAAACGCCCCATGGAGGAGATGAGGACAGCGCTTAAGGCGAGATACGCCAAGAAAGTTGTGTGAAGGTCATCTCGAGGTCACATCAAGGATGTGTGAAGGACATTTGAAATGCAGGCTAGGGATCCTGCACACCCGCAGAGAGATGAAATGCCCCCTGGGGGAGATGAGGACGATGCTCAAGGCAAGATATGCCAAGAAGGTCATGTGAAGGTTGTCTCAATGTTGCGTCAAAGTCGTCTGAGGGATTTCTAAAGGACATTTGAAGGTCTAAGAACAATTGAAAGACATCTGAAGGTCATGTGATGACTGTTCTAATTTTTGGAGGACATCGTGCTAGGGGTGTTAGGTCACCATAAGAACATTTAAAAGACATCTGAAGGTCATGTGATGACTGTTCTAATTTTTGGAGGACATCGTGCTAGGGGTGTTAGGTCACCATCAGAACATTTAAAAGACAACTGGAGGTCATGCAATGACTGTTTTAAAATTATTTTGATTATGGCAATTAAACCTGATGTTATCATTGGGATATTGTGTCTATAATAATTGCAGTTTTAAAAGGCTTTTTCCGACTTGTTATTGAGATGGGCCTTTCTGCAAAATCGTGAGTATCTTATGGGTGTGCATACTTTAACTCAGTGAAGACATAATGGTAAAAATGTTCATCCTTTATTTACCCCAGGCGATATGTATGGCAGCCAGTCTTAAAGATTTGATAAAGGAATGTATCTAATTGCAATGGCCCATTAAAGTCGTTGTTTGACAATTTTAAGAAATTTGAATTTTTATGTCTAACAAATGTTCAGATGGATGAATAAACCCCCCAAGAATATACAAGTTTTGACAATTATGCCTTGACTCTGAGGATACATTATCTAAAGCAAGGCTCTATATTAGCGATGGCCCGGTGGCCTGTGGCCACTAAAGATTGTTAGGGTTAGGGTTAACCCTAATACACATTTTTCAGAAAGACAGTAACTGAAGCTCTCTTTATGATTTAAACAACCAAAATTTAGGTTTTTAAACTGAAAATTAAATAGACTGTCAGCTGTCTACGCAAACTAGTACAAAATAAGACAGATACACATTTATTCTGTTTTTATTGAAATCCTTAAAAGAAAACATGTTCGTCGGTTTCTTTAAAAAATTATTGTTTTTTCATTATTTCTGTTATTTTGGGGCCACCCAAAATTTGAAAATTCAAGAATTTGGTGGCTGGAAGGGCCACTAGAACAAAAAGTTTGTGTGGTGCACCGATTAACTTCCTTCTTAAATCTTTGGATTAATTTTGTATGTGTTGTATACATTTTAATGAGAAAAGATTATACATATTGTACACATTTCTTAGATATCTGAAGGATTCAAGAATCTCAAAGGGACAATAGAAAAAAGGATTTGCCTCTAAATATGAAATATGCTAAGAATGAAAAGCCAATAATATTTCTTTCACCTTTATCAACTTTATTGTCAGTCAATTGCATTCACAAAATAGCGTTTTTCATTTTTTAGTATAAGTGTTTGTGAAATCCAAACTTATTATACAGTATGTTTTAAATTTCCCTAGCTTTCTACTTGCATGACAAATATAGGGTCAGATTATTATTGTATTAATAAAATTGTGCGAAATATAATGTAAACCACTCTGTGTTTCCTCTAGTTATTATAATTTTGTGTCGGACATTTTATCAAATAACTTATATGATGTTATATGATGACCGGGGTAATAATAGTGATGCGCCGCGAGCGTCGAAAGACGGAACGTGCGCTATATAAGTAGCCACCATTATTATTATTATTATTATTGATGTTAATATATAAGCCTCTAGCTCTCTAATTTCCAACATTGTAATTTGCTTCGCGTAGGAACATGAATGGTTTTGACAGTGTTAACACTCATCACACTGTTAACACACTGTGTTCATACTGTGAGCACACTGTGAATTACTGCCTTAACACTGACATACTGTGTTCACACTGTGACACACTGTGTTCTTTTCGGTAGGGTTGTCTTGCCGCTAGAGTTTTGTCCAGTACTCGTCATCATTGAGGAGTGGAAGATGGGGTGGGCTACCTCCTTCCATGATGGCCGCCATCTTTGAACAAAATGATACAGTCAATACAATCAGTTTTAAAGGGATCCATTTACTTTGTTAAAGTCAACCACAATCACTTGGAGCTTTCACAGTTATCTGTACTTTACATTGTTGTTTGACTTATGAGAACAGTCAATACAATCAGTTTTAAAGGGATCCATTTACTTTGTTAAAGTCAACCACATCACTTGGAACTTTCACATAATCTTGTACTGTACCTTGTTGTTTGACTTGAGATAAAAATAATAATAATTCGCTACTTATATAGCGCTTAATAACTAGAATAGTTCTCTAAGCGCTTTACACTGATTATATATACAATAACAGAAGAATGAAATGGGTTTTGATTTTTCAAATGGAGCCATCTGCAATGCAAGAATTTTATTTTTGTTTGCCTTTTGGCCCAGTAGGGCAAGTCAAAACAAGATTTGTCAAATTCTAGTGGCCCGAAAGCAGAGTCTGGTGGCCCCAAACAAAGAAGAACATGAAAGCGATGTTATATTTAAGCAGCAATTAAGCAGCAATTAAATTTGATGGCCAGAAGCAAATTTTTTAGTGGCCCCAGGCCAGCGGGCATGTGCTAGCTTTTGAGCATAGATTTATGATTGGTTTATGATAGTGCTTTATCACATAAGTATCAAAGTGCTCTCAGCATTATAACTGTTGTGTACTTTGATTGTGCAATTGTTTAATTTCAGTATTTCAGCTTTAAATTTTTTTTGCAATGTGTGGATACAATTACCTTGGCTTTAGCGAAGTTACCATGATGGGGAGCTCAAGCATTTAATAGAATAAATTCCTGCCAAGTGTCCATTTATGACACCTGGGTTGAGAGCACCAAATGTGAATGATGCGTCTTGCTGAAGGGCACGTGTGCTGCAGTTGGGAATTGAACTCGTGACCTTTGTATTGAAAGACTAAGGCCAAGGGGGTGTTTCACAACAATTTCAAGTTTAACTTAAATTTAGGTTGGACTTAAAGTTATGGAAAGCCATTTGTAGCCTTGGAGTGAAAACATATAAAGAGCAAAATTTCACATATATTTGAGACTTTTAATGAATTTTACATCAAGAATATTAAATCTCCTTGATAATAGAAAATAGTTGTTTTGAAAGAAAATTTTAACAAAAATGCTGTATTAAAGGGAGAGATCCACTTTTGCAAGCCAAAATTCAAAAGTTGCGAGGTTATTGTCTTATATGAAAGGAAATGTCATTTAATAGCATGCCTGAAAAAATTAGGGCTTGAAATCTCTTTTTCGTGGAGTTATAGAACTAAAACTGAATAAACTGAGGGACGTCGGTTAATTAGGTACATACGTATTTTCGGCCGGTAAGTAAGTTCGTACATAGATTTCACGGAGTGCCAGATCGGTATGCATGACCCCTATGTGACCCGCACTAGCTACGTGACCCGCGCATAAGTACTAATGTGTGAGCGTTTACCAAGCAAAATACCCAAACATCGCTTAAACTGACTACATGTAATTATATATTCTTTCTTTTTGAGATCTTTTTCCGTGACATACGTTAACAAATGTCGGCTTCACAATACCTTTACGAGAATTAGTACTATATTGTTGTAATATTATGCTAAATCAGTTAAACTCCTTTATTGACCGATATATAGTTTAAATGGGGGGACGCATTCGTTTTTCATTCATAGAATCCAAATTAGAGGGCTGTTCGCTCTGATTTTTTTTTTGCGTGTTACATTGATCCCCATCCGTCAACTGAAAGCTGTTCAGACTTTTTGTAAAATTGGACCTGTCTCTTTAAAACAAAAAAAATGTAAGCATATCACATAGAAAATAATGTATTTCCATAATTTTAAGTCCAACTAAGAATCCAAGCTCAATTTAGGATCTTTGTGAAACATTTGTGAAACACGTCCTAGAACCAATATACCACAACACTCCCAGACCGGTGTTTGTGTATGTTTTTAAACACCCCTATAAGCCAAGGACGCACGATGTCATCGGCCGGACACCCTACAATTCAACCGTTGACACACCTCCAACTGAGAATGTCCTTGTTTGCTCCCTGTGCAATGAGATGCAAAGCCATTGGCAGCATATAACTAGTAAATGTATGCTCCCCAGGGAGTTGAGAAAGTATGCAACATCATTGTGTGCGTTTAAACTGTACCTGATGACCATGGGTAATTTTTCGCTTAAAAAGCCTGTATAGTGCCATATAAATGCAAGCTATTATTATTATTACCATTTATGAGCACATGTTAAAAATACATTAACAAATAACATGCACTGGGAACGTCCTTGGTCCATGGTTGTGTAGTAATTTTCAGCACTTTGCATGTGTGATTGTGTGTGTGTGCATGTGTGTGAGTACTTTTTGTTTTGTGTATTGTGTATTGCTTTTTTCTGTGTGTGTGGATTTTTATGTATTATGATTGTGCATATGCTCTTGTGTATGTGAATGTATTTGCTAAAGCAAATGATTGCATATTTTGCATTTAAATCACTTAAATTGTATTGTGCAGGTGCAGAGGTCAGATTTTGTACAAACTACATGTATGCACAAGAGTACACAATACAGTGGACCCTCTTTATAACATGCTCTGTTATAACGAGTTACCTGATATAGCCTGGTAATTTCATACTTCTAGGTTTTATGTATTTTAGTATTTTAAGCCCTGATATAACGAGGTAAATTCAATGGGCCCAAGGGCTCATTCTAATGAGGTTTCATTGTAGTACTTTTTATGCCGTCCGTCCGTCCGTACGTCCCGTTTTCGTTCTCGCGATATCTCAAGAACCGGTTGACGGATCAATTTCAAACTTGGTATGAGTGACCAAATTGGGGTGACGATGATCTGATTAGATTTGGGGGGTCATGAGGTCAAAGGTCAAGGTCACAGGGCAAAAATCGCTTGTAATGGCAAAATCTCAAGAACCGAATGTCAAATTTCAATCAAAATTGGTATGTGAATGTATCTTAGGGAGCCAATGAAGCTGTACAATTTTGGGGTCATGAGGTCAAGGTCACAGAACTCAATAAATACATGCAAAAATAGCTTTTAATGGCAAAATCTTAAGAACTGAATGTCAGATTTCAATCAAACTTGGGTACCTGAATATATCTTAGGGAGCCAATGAAGCCGTACAATTTTGAGGTCATGAGGTCAAAGGTCATAGGGCTATAAATACATGCTAAAATAGCTTGTAATGGCAAAATCTAGAGAACTGAATGTCAGATTTCAATCAAACTAGGTACCTACTGTATATGTTTCTTAGGGGACTATGTTGCCATGCAATCTTGGGGTCATGAGGTCAAAGGTCAAGGTCACCGGACTCATTATACATGTATTTGCCAAAATAGCTCGTAATTGTGATATCTCAAGATGTGGTTGATGAATTACCATCAAAATTGAATTTACAGTATTAATTCAGTGCATGTTAATTTTGGCTTGATATAAAAATTGCGTGATAGCGGAGGCATAATTTTTGATTGCGCGCAATCGAAGATCCATCTAGTTCAGTTATATATATATTTTTTTGATGGGCAAGGTGATGTGTATATATTGTTGGAAAATCTATTTTTTTAAAGATAATTGTGCACATTGAATAAAAATTGCAAATCATAGGAAATGACATGAGTAAATCAATAGGAAATGACATGAGTAAATAAAAGCAAAAATAAATCATGTATTATTTGATGACAAAGTTTATTTTCATCTATATCACTCTGTCACATGTTAAATAATAATTGACTATACATACATTTTGGAAGAATATAAAAACTTGATTTGAATTCATTCAAATTATCTTTATCTTCACTTATTTCATGTACACTGAAATTACACTATACATTGTATATCTAAATGTACAAATACACATACATGTACAGTACATGCCATATGTTAATACATATTACAAATTTACATTAAAAAAAACATAATTAAATACCTATGTGTTTCACATGGAAATAAACAGACTTCTATTCTAAGAAACATACATTTTCATTTTTTACCCCAAATTCCAGTGGTAGCTTTATATCTTGTGAGTTTCTATACACAAATGTATGTCAGATTTCTGCAATACATTTTGTATAATGTTTTACAGTTAACATTCAACACAATATTACTAAAATTTGACTAGATTGCCTTTTATGAAAAGTGCAGCTTTTCTGTAAGTAGCTTTATACTATTTCGATTTTTGTGTGGCCTTTTGAATTACACATGGCACTAAGCTCTTTAAAGAAAAAAGAAACATAATTTTTTTAATCAGCATATTTATAGGAGACTTGTTTTAAAAGCATCTTTGAAAGCAAATAAAAACACTAAAATAAAAGAGCAATCATCATAAAATACAATTTACTGTCACATAAAATTAACTTTTTCAAACTAAAAAAGAATGAGTGTTCCCACAAAAGTGATGACCAGGATAATAATAATATAGTGCCTTGCGCATCAAGATATCAAGGGCTATGTAGAGCATTATAAATTCTCATTATTATCATTACAAATACTATTATTCAGAATATGATTATCATAAGCTCAACATAATATTTTGTTAATTCCTTACTATTGTCATCAGCCAAATATGTACTTTTGATATTACTATAATTGAACATTCTTGAACATTCATCAATATCCCTTTCAATTAATTGTAACTCTTTCTACCACAGGGCCCTGCTGAAATATGTGTGGTAAAATATGACTTGCTGGACAAAGTAATTAAATAAATAAAACTCAGCAAGTCAGAAAATGATACAGTTTTTTTATGAGCGCACACATGAGGAAAGGTCTTAATGTGATAAAAATACACTTAAATATTCTGGTATATGTGTAAAATGAAGCAACAAATATCATAAATAAATACTCAATAAATTATACAATTTAAAAAACTTAGGATTACATTTTAAAAGGAAGATAAATATTCACTGGTGGGCCTGAATGAGGACAATATCAGTAATGCAAATATAGTAAATGTTTTCTCAATTAATTATATAAATTTTTTTTTTTAAGGATTACATTTAGGAACATTAATATTCACTGCAGGTCCTAAGGATAATGTCAGTAATAATACATTTTCAATCAACGGACAGAATATTAGTGGCTAAACAGAAATCGTGTATATATAGGAACAATAAAAACGTTAAGGCTGGAATTCACAAAGGCGGTTTAGATTGCCCACAATTTTATGGAGGGCTGCACCTTCATCTCTCATTTGCAACTTAAGGAACAAGAATTCAGCCATTAAATCTACATAATAATAAACAAAATTTGGTAAATTAAAAATATTAAATTAATCCCTATACTTGTATTAGGATTAATTAAATATATTTAAATGATAATATATTATCTTTTTTATCCATTTTGTCACAGAATAACAGTAATTCTCAAAAGATAAAAAGGTTTACACGTGTCTTCCATAAAACAGAGGTCTAAAATAGTTTAAAATGAAGTCATATGATGCACTTAAACTATGGTTAAATTGCGATTTCCAACGAATATTAGGCAGAGGGGCGGGGGGAGGGGTGGTGATGATGATGAAACTTCCTGCACATAATGTTAAAACAATATTTATTGTGTGTTTAAAATATATGTTACAAACACATATTACTGGCAAATGCTTAAAAAGTGATATTCAAAGAAAAAAATTATACACAGGGAAAAGGTTTGGGTAAGTACATACATGTACTGTATATACTGCAAACATAACTGAATGAACAAGAATATAAACTTGATGATGTTAAAATGTCTAAAAACAGACAATTCTTTTCATAAATGACTTGTTTGCCCTGAGCAAATTAACATCTGTATATTCCCCTCATAAAACATGTGTACACACACACACAAAAAATGGTGTAAGCATAATCCTACAATGAATATATCATACCGGTGTATTTTTTTCTTCAGATAATTACCAATGCAGTGTGAAAAGTGATACTGTACTTGTTTGTTGAACAATTACTGATTAACATTGGCAGTATGCAGCGATCAATTTCTATTACTATATTGCACAAGGAGTTTCACATTGTGAATTTGATATATACCCTTTAAATGGGGAGTAGTAGTAACCATGTATATCAGTGTATTAACAAAAGTGCTGATGGAAGTGCTGATAAAAAGAGCGGTACAATTTATATTCATAGATATTTACTTCACTTGATATACAGCAGATGTGCATATTTCCTACTTTCAGCACGGTATTGCATATTCAGCCATCTTTTAATTTGAGGAGGTTTTTAACGAAGACTCACTATTACTGTTCACTTCTTACTTCTCCTTCCTTGTCAATCGAGCAATAAATCAAGATTTGAGCATGTAAAATCAAGTTTCAAAACAAACTTTTTGTCTCCAAAATAAAATGGGAAATTCCCAAATTGTGAAAAATTTGTTTTATTTATTGCCCAGTAAAGGCGAGTCCAGTTTGGCTGAACCCCTGGCATGTACATTAGTGTTCACTACTGGATTTCCCATAGAGTTAATATAGGGCCCACGAGGTTCTTGTACAAAAGGGGTTACGTGTTTAAAGCTCGGCTCTAGAAAACAAACAATCGCATTATTTAATGCTACATTAAAAACAAATAATTTGGCAACAAAAAATACAGATTTCCTTTTTTCCTTTGTTACTTAGATTTGTTGAAAAGAAAAGATTCTATTAAAAAGTTCAGCGCAAGAAACATTTAAAGAATGATTGCTTTCAAATTACAAACATATTTTGGCTCAACTATAGATTGGTTAGAAGATTACTGTATAAATATACGTCAATTTTAAATAGAAAATGAATTGATAAGGTATTAAAAATAATAGAATAGTAAAAAAAGACGAAACACAATTGACCAATATATCAAACAAATTCACAAATCCATGGCGTAAGTGTTCTTCAATACTACACATTGTGTTAATTACAGTTATTACAATCTAGGTCCAAATACAGGCATCGATTTGTGAAGGGTGGGGGGGGGGGGGAATCCATGGCATCTTTGAAAGTGATTGTTATTTACAAAAATCAAAACAAACAAATAGCTCAATAGTTCCAATGGTAGTGTACATGTACATAAAAAACATGATGTTTGAAGCATACAGAAATTATATAAACAATGCTAGAAAATAACTCTTAGCCTTGTGGCCCTGTCGAGCAAGTCAAAACATGATTTGTTCACATTTTATTGGCCCAAAACGAAAATATGCTGGCCCAAAATGAAAAAAAGAAACATTTATACAAATGCTGTTATATTTGCTTCCTAATTCAGGCCAATGAAATTAAAGCATCAATGGATTTTGGTGGACCGAAGCTATAAGTGGCTTATTTTTAGCATTGCATAAAAGAATAAAAGGAGCTGCATTTGTAGGCATTTGATCCTAAACAAGAAAAGATAGTCATGGTCATCGTAATGTACTCATATAATTTTAATGGTGGAGAAATAATTCTCTGATTTATAATACTTCTCATACAAACTAACATTCTTTCTCATAAATAATAATCATCTTGTTTCTGCTGTAATTTTGTTAAGCATGAATTTTCCCCCCAAATAGCGCAAAATGTTGAAACTTCAGACAAATACTAGAAGTTCATTGTAAATCATAAATACTTTGTTAGTGTGCGCAGAAAACAACAACAGCACTCATATGTCCTTATGTTTTGACGTCCAGATTATCAATGTGACTTTTCAAAATGGTGAATAGTTTAATATGCTACATTAATTCCCAACTCAAAGAAAGTTGAGTTTATTTGTGACTTTTGCATTTGTTAGTACATCTACTACATCTACTATCCACAGCATTGACAAATTTGATAGAAGGTATAAGGAAATAGTTCTGCACAACTGTTAAAGGGCAAACTCTGAATAAGGAGATAGAGGGAATTCCAGTGGGCTTTTGTAGTTAATTTTTACTACTAGATGAATATAAAGTTGACTTGTGACTTGATCGACAGCACACATGTTAGTTAGAACATCTACTAACAACAAAACTTGACAACATTTCTAGAATCGTAAGAAATCAAAAGAGTTCTGCACATCTGGTACAGGATAAACTGTGTGTTGGGGGAAAGAGGGGATCCTAGTCAGCTTTTGTGGCTTATTCTCAACTCCATGAATGTCAAGTTTATTTGTGACATGACCAACATTTGTTAGAACATCTACTATTTAACTAAAACACTGATATGTTCAAGAAATACATGGAGTGTTCCACACAACTGGTACAGCATAAACCGTGAATTGGAGGAAAAGGATTCGGGTGGGCTTTCAGAGCTACATGTAATAGAGTAAAGAAGTAGTGGTGTGACATTTTTTTATAAATTCTATAGTCATGGTTCCAAACAAATGTACTTTGATACATGCTTTTGGTAGTGAGTTGAAGCTGGATGATTGCCTTCTTAGCAACCACTAAATAAAAAATTTCTTGCTTGCATGACTTTGTTCAGAACTACCCATGGCAATGATCTGTTGAGATATTTTGAGATATGTGACATCATCTACATGTGTTAGAATGAAAGTGCTTCTACAGACACAGATTGAAAACATTTTTGCAATGTGAAGTGGGCGGTATGCACTGCACAACTGGAGTGTAAGAAGGGCTCCTGGGCGTGTTTCACTTTTAAAGTTGGACCTAACAATTATGGAAAGCCGTTAAGTTTCTTTGAACATTTTTTGAAACAGTTCGTTTAAAAGGCATACATTTTGATAAAAATCAGTTATATTTTTTATTATCAAGGTACCTTGAAGTTACCGATATAAATTTTTGTTGGAAGTCTCAAATACTTGTATTTTGTTGCTTTTGAATATGTGTTATTCCAAGACTACAAATGGCTTTCCATAATTGTTAGGTCCAACTTACAATTTAGGTTAAACTTAGAATCTTTGTGAAACACACCCTGGGTGTTATTTTGCAGCTAATGTTATTTTGCAGTTGACGTTGAAAGGGCAACCTTCCGAGCTCAATGTCTGTATGTACTGCGCAAATGCCATGTTTGTGGTGTGGTCATTTCTTAGCGAAAGTTGAGAAAACTCAGTACAAAACAAAATTAAAATTTTTGCACATTTCTCAAACCAAGGCTGCATTTTTTGTCCGAATTTTGTGGTGCGGTAATTTCTCCGTGAAAGTTGAGAACACAGGGTTAGGACAATGTTTACTGAGTGACATTATACTTTACATTGCATCTGACTACTTGAGGCTCATACCTAGGAAAGAACATTGAAAATAAAAAAATGAAACAAATTAATGAATAAGTATACCAAAAAAAAAAGAAAATAGAAAATAGAAATAGAACAAAATCAACAAATGCATTAATGAAAATAAAAAGAAAAAACAAATTTGGCTGGGGTATATAAAGATTGCGTGTTATATGACCAAAATTAACAAGTCTTGACTGGGTTACGGGAATACTCGTGTTCAATTTAAGAATATGACAGCAGCTAATCTGAAGCTATTGGAACATAACAAGTTTGACTTCAATAATAATAATTAAAAAAACACCCAAGATGTTATGCAATAATGATGTGATAGACCTGCAAAATTGAACATGAGGTACTGTTTAACACAATCTCATTACTTATAACGTAATTGCACATGAACCAATATCAACATGTTACCTGTATAAAATAACTGCGCTTTTGATGCTCAGAATACTTTATTTCTTAATGTACTTTAAGAATGAAGTAAATGCATATGAACTCATAAACAAAAAGAGCATGTCACATATCATGTATGTCCATGTTTTGTTTGTATCACAATTTAGAATTTAGAATATGCAGAAGAAATCCCTACCTCAAATTATAGCCTTGAACAAGATAATGGTAGGATAACAAATGTAGGCCATATATTAAAGGGATCTAGTAACTTTGTTGACATGTGCAAAAAGTGATGAGTAGTTGATACAATGTATATTGTTGTTATTTGATATGTCCACTGGGTATTGTGTGAAAATTTCAAGTTAAATGGACGTTATATGGCCGAGTAATGAGCAAAAATGCAAAGTGATATTCACTAACTCATTGCACTCAATTTGTACACGGTTTTCATGGTCCAGTGGATAATTTACCATCTGAACACTTCAATTGTAAATATATCTTTGTAACGAAAGGGAAATTTGAAAGACCGAAACCTGTCCCATGCTTTTATTGTTAATACAAATACAACAAGGTATGAGGGAACCACTAGAATTCCAATTGGATTTTGAGGATTTGGACAATGCTACTAAGTCCCTTTAACTCTCAAATTATATCACACAGACAAACAGTTTTGTATGGCCTTGATGTGTTTAATTACTACTGTGCAACACAAGGACACTTCCATCAATCATAATTACTGTCAATAATTAGTAGTATTTACGCGTTTCACTTTCATGAAATTTCACAGCTGAAAAATAAAACAACATATAATTATAATTATGCTTTGATGTAGTGTGCAGAACCTATCAAATGAAAACTATGATGAAGGTCATTTCTAACATCTTTATTTTGATTGTGTATTACTGTGGATTCTAAATGGACAAACATATAGTTATGATTAACATGACAAAATAATTTGTATCAAGGGGATGAGCAAAAAGCACAATGTGTATGTTAACATTACAGTAAATTGTGCACTTTATTGCACTTGTTTAAAAAATATAGTTGACTATGGCTATATTACTGAATGTCTTGAGCATTTTAAAGTGTTACCCATTGGCCGAGTCAATTTGACATAAAGCCCTTTTTTCCACTTTGAATTGCTCAGAAGTCTCTTCTTAAACATGAACAGCACAATATTCAGTTCAGCTGGCTACTGTTCGAGATGGCCATTCAGTAACTATAGAATTTGACATAAAGTTTTTTTCATCACTTAGAATTGCTCAAAAGTCTCCCCTTTTTTCAACACAAACTGCACAAAGCTCAATTCAGCTGGCTACTGTTATAGATGGCCATTCGGTAACTATAGCGATCTGAAAAGCTGCGGCATACCTTGGTGGAGTTATCACGCAGGGGGACCTCCTGCAGGGGGTCTGGGTTGCCATAGGAACCGGCATTAGAATTGGTCTTTCGTAGACTAACCTTGGAGTTCGACTCCTCATCAATCTTCTGGTCTTGAGATGGTGATGTCGATGATGATGACGATGATGATGGTGGTGTTTTTGTTGAGGCCGATGACCCAAGTTTTGGCAAGGTTTGAGTTGATGGATTGTTCCCTGACGATGTTGCTCCCGACGATGATGATGATGCTGATGCTGATGATGGTGTTGAATACGGCGACCGGGTTGCTGAGTAGGTGGCAAACTTGGGGGTGGGGGAGGGTGATGCCTTCTTCCCTTGGGGCTGGGGGGAAGCTAGGGAGGGAGGGGGTGGGGCAGTTGTCCTGGAGGGTAGGGTGGTGAAGGACTGGGAACGCAGGAGGTAGATGTACGTCTTGAATCTGGACACCTGTGGAGCAAGAAATAGGAAAGAACAAAAAGTAAGTTTCTTGAATATTTAAGAGATGTCCCTTTAGCAGGTCACTATGGAAGCTTAAAGGGATGCCTGTAAAGTGTCGAACTCCGCGAAAATTACTTGGAGCTTCCTCGTTTCTCTTCTACCGTGTTGTTTAGCTTATGGTAAGAGAAGAATAAAATCGGGTTCGATTTTTTCAAATGCCCCTTTAGTATGATGATATCTATCATTCAGCTCAAGAGCGTTAATGAAAGGTCAAAAACCTCATAAACTTCATACAGTAATTCGTTGTAAAAGCTGACGCATATTCTCGCTTTTTTAACCAGGAAAGCAGTGTTCTTGTTCAATGAAACTTTCACACATCATTCAGAATATATCTTACAATGATTTTGGTACAGGATTGAAGTCTCAAATGTCATTTTTGGCAATATCTGACACTTTACAGGTGCACCTTTAACTAGGATGACTGGTAAAGCGATATCTTGGTCAACATCAAAGTAAAGTGAAGGTGGGGCATTTTTTAGTAGGGAAAAGAGAATAGGGCTGGAAGTGTAGGAGGAAGTTGTACGTCCTGAATCGCGATACCTGTGGACCAGAATAAAGAGGTTATTGGTAATTTCCTTTTTATTTATTCTATATTTCAAAATCCATTTGATTTTTACAATATGCTGGATTCAGTTCAAATTGTGTACATATTTCTTATATTAACCATGAAAAATGTTATTGAAAAAATATATTTTACAGCGAAGAGCATCAAAAAGGATTTTAATGTACCATTTTTTGCATTTTCCCCCCTATTTGTATGTGTAAAGCACTATGAAACTTTGGCTACTTAGCGTTATATATTGTATTGTATCGTATTGTATAAATAACCTGGTGGTCCATGCATTAATTCTATGCCTTTGCAAAATCTAGTAGGGAACATGTTATCCACTGACCTCATATTCCAGGTACTCGTCTTTGATCTTGAAGTTACTGATGACCTTGGCTTTGGCCTTCTTGTCTGGTGGGTAGGCCCTGTGGTCCTCTAGCTCCAGTTCCAGGGCTTCAATCTTCTCATCGTGATTGGCTAGCTGTTGGGCCTACAAATGAAATAAATATGAAATGTTCCATAAACTAGTCCTAAAACAGGGCTTATTCTAGTTGGAGCTGTTGAATTGTCCGGTGGGTAGGCCCTGTGGTCTTCTAGCTCCAGTTCCAGGGCTTCGATCTTCTCATCGTGATTCGCTAGCTGCCAAGCCTAAAAAGGAATACAAAATTAAATGGTCCATAAACTAGTAGGACTAATTGGAGCTGTTGAACTGTATGGTGGGTAGGCCCTGTGGTCTTCTAACTCATCATGATTTGCTAGCTGCTAGGCCTACAAATAAAATCAAGATGAAATGGTCATAAACTAGTTGTAAAACAGGGGGGAAATGGAAATAGGAGGAAGAGGGCAAAAGGGGGGAAGGTTGCTAACTTAATACACAGTGGGCTTGCGGTAGTAAAGTGTAAGAAGGAAGGGACGGGATTGTCCTGAAAAGGACTATTGGTATTATTTCTTGAGCTGTAGTTCTAAGAACTACAGTGCAGGTATGAATTTATTGCAAGGGGGGGGGGGGGGAAGGTTGGTAGGACGGGCTTTACGTTATTGAACTGTCGTCAGGAGTGATGATAACTTACCGGGTCCATTTTGGATGGTGCGCTAGGCAGAACGGGTCTGGTAAAAGCCATCTGGGAGCCAACAGCAGCAGGCAGAGGGGGCGAGGAGTGCACCGCAGCAGCAAGGTTCACAGCTTCCATCCACTTCTGCATCTCACTCGCATCTCTGATAAATGATAATAATAATAACAACAGTTATTTGATAAATAGCGCTCGCTATTCACAAGAGTATCATAGTGCTTAACACTATAATTATTACCCCCGCCAGTATAATAATGTTTGTGGAAATTGAGTTGCTGTAGTGGCCGGACCAGCAGATGATGGGTGAGGAACTAAAATAACCGAGTTGGGATTTGAATCAGGGACCTCATGCTTTGAGTAATGTCAAAGATTGTACAAGATATTTACTCCAGTTGGCCAGTCATAGGGGAAAAGACATTGGGCTTCATGTCGCAGTGGCCAGACCGCCAGCCAGAAAAGTGAAGGGGGGGGGGGGGATAGCCGAGGGAACTACAAATTATGACTGAGTTGGGATTTGAACCAACAACCTCCTGATTCGAGTACTCACAGACACTGCATGAGGTATTCACACCAGTTGGCCAGTCAGAGGGAGAAGACATTAGGCTTCTTGTCGCAGTGGCCAGACCAGCTAGCCAGTAAAAAAAAAGAAGAAGAAGAAGAAGTGGGGTTTGGGGTGTGGAGTTAACTGAGTTGGGAATAGAACCTAAGACCTCCTGATTGGAGTACTCACAGACACTGCATGAGGTATTCACTCCAGTTGGCCAGTCGGAGGGAGAAGACGTTAGGCTTCTTGTCGTAGTGGCCAGACCGGCTAGCCAGGGCATGGTGCAGTCTCATCACCTCCTTGGGCTCCTCAAAAGTGGCGTCCTTCGCAACTTCCGACTGTAAGACAAAACAAAAGAATGGTTATAATGAAGGTTACCATATGAGGGCGCTATTTACATTAATATGATCCAGATGGACTGATTTATGTAGGCAAATCAAACTTTTAGCATAATTATGCAAGTTTATATCTTCTAGAACATACATCATGACATTTCTGTGGTATTTGATGGATTTTAGGGCCCATCATGTCGGCAAAGTCATTCTGAAGCGACCTTTATACGAGTTAACAAACACATTACAGTACAAAATAATGCATGTATCGTATGCCATTTCTTCAAATGTTACCATAAACCTTCAAGTTTTACAATTATTCTTAAGTTGACTTACCTTGTGGAGAAAGAGGCAGAGTCCCTTGACTGTGGCATAGTACATTTTCCATGACCGTTTACCCTTGGGAGCTGTATAATCAGAAAATGGGAAGAGATTTGTTTAAAAATGAAATAATTCCTTTTTTTTGTAAATTTTAAATACACGTATTTATAAATGAAGCTGCTGAAATATTTTAAAAATGATTAGAACATTTGTCATACTGTTAATCATTGCTTAAAAAAATAAAACCTTAATACTAAATCAGCACAGTGTTAATTGAAAAGTATTATTTTGTACCATACATTGTTACTTTAACCCCTTCAGAACTGGTCCCAAAAATATTCGGGCTAGGGTCCATGGAGAATACATGCAAAAACAAAAATATAACAACAACAGATTTGTTCTCAAGACACTTTCTCTTTAAACCAGTGAAACAAATACACCAGGGCGATTTAGCTCCTGAAATGCCAAAAAGAGCCCCCACAAATCGTAAAGGAGCATTTGCATAATTTGCATCGAGTTCAATGCAAAACAAACTTTAGAGTGCGGTTTTCAAGAATGCAACCTTGAAAAGTACCCCCCCTCCCCCCCCCCCCCCCCCCCGCAAAAATTGTTATAATTTTTTCCTTGCACTTTACCAATTTGAACAAAGAAAGTCCTAATACATGGATGTTGAATAAATGGAAAATGTCAATTTATGTTTTCAGAAATCAATACAAAATACATTTCACTTTACAAATTTAAACATGGACAGTCTTACTCTGAGTGGTATAAAGGGAAAATGTCTATGCATGAATTTTTAACATTGATATACAAAAAATAGACCCCAAAAAACACAAATACATAAATGTAAACAAAATATTGTTATGAATAGACTTATTTTTAATCTCTAAAAAAGGCTCACCATGAATAAAGATTTTAAATTCATATACAGTATTTATTACGTAAAATGCAACTTTGTGTTTGATCCATTAGTTAGCACAACAGCTGTGTTTGGAATTATGAATAGATAATAATTTTCCTGAAAATGTGTTATGTAAAGACATAAGAAAAGGGAAAACATGTTTATTTCTAATCAACCATTTCTTAATTTTCATATTTATCAGTGCTGAGTTATTCCATTTATTTTGCTAAACGTTTAAACATTTTCATAAATGCTAAACTTGTAAACGTTTAGTAAACGTTTTGACTCTGCACTAATATTTTATTATGTCTCCAAAAATAGATAATGGAAGATGTGGTCCTTTAAACTCTATGGAAGTACCGGACTCAAGACTGCTTTTGATGGTCTCGTGACTCGGACTAAGAGCAAAATCACAATGTAAAACAAATGGGGAAAATGCTATTTCGTTTGGGACTCGGAACTTGTGGACTAGACTACAGCCCTACTCTATGGACTCTCAAAATACTTTTTCCGACACGAGACTCGAGACTGCGTTTAATGGTCTCATGACACGGACTCAGAGCAAAGTTACAATGTAAAACAATGGGAACATGCTAATTCGTTGGGGACTCAGAGCAAAGTCACAATGTAAAACAAATGGGAAAATGCTATTTCGTTTGGGACTCGGAACTTGTGGAATCCACTACAGCCCTGCTCTATCGACTCTCAAAATATGTTTGCCGACTTTTAGAACAATAGGAAGTTTTCGACTATCAAATTAGAGAGGCAAATCCAATATCCTATGAGCATGTCAATTTTATAGTATGACGAGGGGAAAGTAGGGTAACACTAGAGATTAATAGAGATTACTACTCTGGTTAGGGGCGTGATGGTACATGTATGTCAGCAGACACATGGATAAATCACTGTGTATGCCTCTGACAATACAAATTTAAAGGGATCTCGACCCATATTCATAAAACCCTGCTAGCTGCCCTTTGATGTAAGGGGCATATTCTAAGTTAAGAATGCAATGCCAAAAACAGGGTTCATACGGTTATATTCCATGACTTTCCATGACCTGTATGGTAAGAATTCCATGATGGTTCCACCACAATTCTTTGACTTCTTTGAAGAAAAAAAGTTTGACAAATTTTGCTTTTGATTTCAGTGCTGAGGAAATGAAGGAATAATAAAATTCCATGGCGTTCTGTGACCATGTTTTACAAATTCCATGACTTTCCAGGTTTTCTAGGTCCTGTGTGAACCCTGAAAAATTGAATCTATTTATCCACCAATGGCATGTGCAGGTCACAAGGGGGGTGTTTCACAAAGATCCTTAGTTGAATGTCTTAGAAATTATGGAAAGCCGTTAGTTTCTTTGAAAACATTTTGTAACACTTCTTTTATAAGGCATAAAATGATGATACAAATTATTGATATTTTCTATCATCAAGGGGATTTCATGTTCTTAATTTAAAATGTATGAAAAGTCTAAAATACTTGCATTTTTGCTTTGGAATATATTTTATTTCAAGGCTACAATTGGCTTTCCATAATTTTAAAGTCCAACTTAGAGTTAAGTTCAGCTTAGGATCTTTGTGAAACACCCCCCTGGTCACATTCATGTACGTCATACTGGATGTTATTTGTAAGTTGTAACACAGTTCATGTATTTTATGGGCCTTCAACCTCATTTAGAAGATGACATTTGAAATGATTTGTTTTTTGGTCCAGAAACAACTGACACCATCCATACAGTTCATAGGCTTCCTTCCTCTGTATATAGTTTTTTTTTCCCTCGTAAAAGCCGGTCACATTTCACCGAATAGCGCAAACGGATGCCCAATGGAGAGTAAGATGTTCAATCTGTTCCTTGTCAGGCGATGTACGTCGTTCTATCTGGCGGAATGTTTTGTGCATTAAGCAATGGAGACGACTTTCACCACCGGATAATTTGATTTCACAAATTGTCTATTTGTCACCATCGGGCATCCGTTTACGCTATCCGGTGATATGTGACCGGGCCTGAAATAGCTAATGAAAACTTACTTTTCGTTTACGCTATCCGGTGATATGTGACCGGGTCTAAAAAAGCTAATGAAAACTTACTTTTCGTTTACGCTATCCGGTGATATGTGACCGGGCCTAAAATAGCTAATGAAAACTTACTTTCGTTTACGCTATCCAGTGATATGTGACCGGGCCTAAAATAGCTAATGAAAACTTACTTTTCGTTTACGCTATCCAGTGATATGTGACCGGGCCTAAAAAAGCTAATGAAAACTTACTTTTCGTTTACGCTATCCGGTGATATGTGACCGGGCCTAAAATAGCTAATGAAAACTTACTTTCGTTTACGCTATCCAGTGATATGTGACCGGGCCTAAAATAGCTAATGAAAACTTACTTTTCGTTTACGCTATCCAGTGATATGTGACCGGGCCTAAAAAAGCTAATGAAAACTTACTTTTCGTTTACGCTATCCGGTGATATGTGACCGGGCCTAAAATAGCTAATGAAAACTTACTTTTCGTTTACGCTATCCGGTGATATGTGACCGGCCCTGAAATAGCTAATGGAAACTTACTTTTCTTTCCTTCCGCATCGGTGATTACTTTCCTCATGATGTAGCCGTGTATGTAGATAGGGGCACTGGGATCATCGTCAATCTAAAGCACGGAAATAAAAACAAACAGGCAACAATAAGAATGATTCAATTAAATCAAAATAGAACAAAATAAACAAATAATAACGTGGGAGCATTTATCAGGGTCATTATCAATCTAGGGCGAGAAAATCAAAAGAAACAACAGAGTAAGTCAGAATAATCTGATAAGGTCATTCAATTTGTAAAATAACTAAAATAATAACAAATAGGATAATTCAGTAAATTAAAAATTGTAAAATAAAACAATTATAATGTGGGAGTATTTACTAGGGTCATCATCTAGGGCAGGGAAATCAAAAGAAACAAAAGAGAAAGTTAGAATAATTTGATAAGATCATAAATATAAAAAATTATGAAAAAAAAAATAATGTGGGAGCATATTTCAGGGTCATCATCAATCTAGGGCGAGGAAATAAAAAGAAACAAAAGTGAAAGTTAGCATAATCCGATAAGATCATTACAATTTTAAAATATCCAGAATAATAATGGACACAAACTGTTGTTATCATTTTAATACCTTGTGATATAAATGTAGTTATGTAGTTATGAAGTGTTGAGGGACTGGACTTATCAAGATCCAAGGAAATATTGCAATAAGATATGCAAAATTGAAGGATCTTAATATTTCTATGCTGAGGATAGATCACTTAAACCTATTTCCTCATTGTTATGTTATTACCATACAATCAATACATGATGCATGAAGTTTCCAGTAGGCAGTTAATTAAGCACTGCATGGCCTTGGAAACCAAATTAATATCTGTACATATCGTTTAGGCATATTTAGCAAAGATATGATAATACTGATATATTATTGTTATATATTGTTTGATTGCGTTGTTAATTGAAATCATTCCTACGTCTAAATACTGTCACTCATATTGATTGTACGACTCATTGTACGACTCATTGGCTTCCCGGTAGGCAGACAGACTTAAACGCTTTGTGGCCTTGGCTAGGGTGGCTCTACAACTTTTCATATTTTTCCTGCATAATATTTTGCAAAGATGAGATAATAACCAAGTTAATGTTTGATTGCGTAGTAAATATGAGATCACATGCATTGATTCATATGCCTTAACTCTGCCCCTCCTGGTTTATATCATTACGTTATAATTAATACAGAAGGCATGAGATTCACAGTATGCGGTGGGCTAGAATTAGCATGGCCTTTTATAGTGAGGGTGCCTTATACTACTGTATCTTTTTTGCATATTTCGCAAAGATAAGATAAGACCGATCTTATTGTTTGATAGTGTAGTAAATATGATATCACAATCACATGCATGAATTCATATGCCTTAACTCTGTCCCTTCTGGTTTATATCATTACCATAGAATAAATGCACGATGCCCCATGTTCCTAGTTTGAAGAGGGTTATAATTTATAGGCATGGCCTTGGTGATGGTGACTCTACTACTTACCGTAAATGTCTTCCACCGTTCCCTATCTCTTCTGTCATGAGCCCGTCCCCATTTATTGACATTCTTGCCTTCCCTGTTTTCTGACGTAATCGTATTTGATTTGTGCAGGGTATTCGCCCTTTTTAAAGAAAATTTACAGCCAAACCTGTCTATTAACAAAATCTAGTAGGGAACTACTAGATTTTGTAATCCCCATAGAGTTCATACAGGACCCACTATATTTCCATAGGCAATGGGTTAACCTGTTCCCTACTAGATTTTGTAATCCCCATAGAGTTAATACAGGACCCACCAGGTTCCCATATAGACAATGGGTTAACCTGTTCCCTACTAGGTTTTGTAATCCCCATAGAGTTAATACAGGATCCACTATGTTTCCATAGGCAATGGGTTAACCTGTTCCCTACTAGATTTTGTAACCCCCATAGAGTTAATACAGAACCCACCAGGTTCCCATAGGCAATGGGTTAACCTGTTCCCTACTAGATTTTGTAACCCCCATAGAGTTAATACAGGACTCACCAGGTTCCCATAGGCAATGGGTTAACCTGTTCCCTACTAGATTTTGGAATCCCCATAGAGTTAATACAGGACCCACTATGTTTCCATAGGCAATGGGTTAACCTGTTCCCTACTAGATTTTGTAATCCCCATAGAGTTAATACAGGACCCACTATGTTTCCATAGGCAATGGGTTAACCTGTTCCCCACAAGATTTTGTAACCCCCATAGAGTTAATACAGGACCCACTAGGTTCCCATAGGCAATGGGTTAACCTGTTCCCTACTAGATGTTGTAACCCCCATAGAGTTCATACAGGACCCACCAGTTTCCCATAGGCAATGGGTTAACCTGTTCCCCACTAGATTTTGTAACCCCCATAGAGTTAATACAGGACCCACTATGTTTCCATAGGCAATGGGTTAACCTGTTCCATACTAGATTTTGTAATCCCCATAGAATTAATACAGGACCCACTATGTTTCCATAGGCAATGGGTTAACCTGTTCCCCACTAGATTTTGTAACCCCATAGAGTTCATACTTTTCATATTTTCAGGGCCAGTACTGAATGGGTCAATACATATTCTGGAACAATTATTTTCAAGGTATCATAATATACAGTATTGATCGGTTTAGGATGAAAATTAAATAATACAGAACAGGTTTAATCAAAGGGCTGCGTCATCCGATTCAAATGAGCACTTTCTAGAGACTCATATGACAGTGCAATATTTTTGTAACAAAGCGTTTTTTTTCTTCACATTTACACCTTTGTTATTGAGATATAGTCAAACCTGTCTATTAGTGCTGTTGATGAGTCCCGGGCACTTGAATGAACATGTTTTCCCAGCTGGCGTGACATGCCGATCGTGTAATCAACAAATGGGTAAATTTTGGGTACCCGGGACTCGGCCGAAAAAATTATCGCGAGTCCTGTGTAGTAAATACTCCCGAAATCAACAACACTACTGTCTATAAGGACCACCCAAGGGAGACAGATAATATGGTCTTTATCAGCAGGTGGTTTCTATAGACAGGTTCATTTACCTGTAAACTGCATTAAAGGGAGTCAAGAGTAGTGGTCTCTTTATACAGGTGGTCTTTATTTACAGGTGGTTGCTAGATCAGGCCTGACTATATTTATGATTTAATTTGAAGAGATTGTGAAGATTATTTCAACTGTTGACAATTCATAAGCAACAAGCACTTCGCATTTGCTCACTTCTGAGCCAAATGACATTCATATCTGGAAACTTTCACACATCACTTAGTGGACATATCAAATTATATTCCACATACTAAGAATCTTACACTACGATTGGTCAAAAGTTAATCATGTGATGAAACATAGTTTCGCCCATCATTGATGGGAGAAGAAAAGTTTGTTACACCGTGTACTATCTTGGGTGAAAGTGCGTTGCACCGTGTACTATCTTCGGTGAAAGTGCGTTGCACTGTGTACTATCTTCAACGCAGCAGGCGACCACGGCCACCTCGGTGATGTACGTATGTAAGTCCTGCATGCACTGTCCATAGAGATGCGTGTTATGAAAGCTTCCTGCGAGCGGAGGTCTTGTTTGCGAAAGATGCTCAACGAAACAGTTAGATTGTCTTTCTCGTAGACCCTACCAGTGAAATGTTTCCGATGTGGAATATAAAGCAAATAATCACCTTTTGGTTTCAGGCGATGGCAAACTATCACTTCCTCAGCGATCTGAATGTATACGCTATCTTTCCTCAGCTTCGCTTCGGAAAGATAGTTACATCCAGATCGCCTCGGAAGAGATAGTTTGTCCCATCACCTTCACCAACGATAACTATTTGCTTACTATCTTTTATGATAACACATTTAATTGTTGTTGTTGTTGTTGTGTGTTTTTTGTTGTTGTTGTTGTTTGTTTTGTTTTGTTTGTTTTGTTTTTTTTTGGGGGGGGGGGCCTTTGCTAAATTCCAGCATGGTTTTTGTCAGTTACTAGACCTCTACAAGTAGTATAATAACTTTTCTTCATGGCCTTGTACTGGAAGGTTTATTGACCTGTATTCTTCACTGTATAAGGACTGACTTTATTTTCACTTTCAAAGCAGGTATAATGATCATTATCATGAGTTAGCCTTTTTGTTTAAAGGGATTTAGTAACTTTGTTGACATGTGCAAAAAGTGATGAATGGTTGATGCAATGTATATTGTTGTTATCTCATATGTCCACAGGGTATTGTGTGAAAATCTCAAGTCAAATGGACATTGTATGGCCAAGTAATGAGCGAAAATGCACAGTGATATTCAGTAACTCACTGCACTCACTTTGTACACGGAAGACAAACTCGCCCGGAGTTTTTCTTATCTGAATACTTCAATCATACATATCTTTGTAACGAAAGGGAAATTTGAAAAACCGAAACCTGTCTCATGATTTTATTGTTAATACGAATACAACAAGGTATAAGGGAACCGCTAGAATAAAAATTTTATTTTGAGGATTTGGACAATGTTACTAAGTCCCTTTAAACTTAAAGGGAAACAAAGTTACTAGACCTCTTTCTACAAGTAGTACAATAACTTTTCTTAATGGGCTTGTACTAGAAGGTAAAAAGCAAACAAATTATTTGTCCCAGGAAAATATACATTTTGTTTAGGATTGTTTTTGGTGTGGGCAAATTCTGTCTCAAAATTATTCTGCAAGAACTTCATATTAGCTTTAAATAACCTATATTGTTTGCTTTTACTGTAATGAATTACAAAACTTTCACTTTCAAAGCAATATAACAATCATTATGATTCATTATTAGTCTTTTAGTTTCTAATTCTACATTTCAAAGCAATATAACAATCATTATGATTCATTATTAGTCTTTTAGTTTCTAATTCTACATTTCAATTTCTTGCAATATTACATTTACTTCATTATTAAATATAAATGTACATGTATCTTTGCTTCTGTTTCTAATGATAGTGACTCCAATTTCTGCCCCTATCCGATATTGATATAATACACATGTATATAAGAATGTCTATCACAGGTGCACAGATCACCCACAGTGCTTCCAACTATGTTTTATCATGCAGAGAAATTCCATTTTTAATTGATTTTCCTTTCAAAGTCAAAAGTCAAAATCAGATTTTCTCATTACCATATCGTGGAAATTGTGAAAGGAATGTAAAAAAAAAACATCTTCTTTAGAATTTAACAATCTTAGTATAACTTAACTATTTTTGCAAGAGTCTGTTTTAAATTCATTTTATATGACCTGTGCATATAATTCAGATGAGAGTGAAGTGGGTGATATTAAAGTTGATTTTGGCTAAACTGAGTTTCTGAGTACCATCTAGTAGTAGGTCGGAGCCTTGTCTTTAAAAATATGTGATGCCAAATTTTCAGATAAGGCCTCCCATAGAAATAGAAACGCATGACTACTCTCCCTTTGATAAAGAAGACAATGTTGCATATTCAATTACCCCATATGGTATGGCTCACATTGTCTTCCTCAAAGGGAGAGCAGTCATGCGGTTCTTCTGTCTATGGGAGGACGTGGGACGAGAATGTCTCAGTGTTCAGAGGATCGCCGGAGACGAAAAAGTAGCAAATTTTATGAAACGACATTGCCTCAGAAAAATGGCCCTAGGATCCAAACGCCTTACCCAAAATCAATGCTTATAGTATCATCTTGTTGGAAAAAGAATGTTCTACCCAATCAAACAAAAAACAATGACATTTGGTCGATGATGTTGATGAAATGAAGGATCGTAGGTGTTGCATTCTTTCTGAGACACCCTGTATAGGGAACATTTATAAGAAGTAAAACAGAGCTAAATTGGGTTCTAAAAAACTTCCCAACTTAAAACATGTTTATCTCAGGAGTACAAAAGGTGATTTAGCACCCTTCTCTCTCTCTCAACAGATGATATTATATCTTAGCAAATGGTGTTTTCCAGACTACTTCTGAACAGGTGGTTATGGACATGTGTTTAGGTGTTTATAATTGAAAATTACATTCTACCATCAATCCATCATCTCCCTTATCTTCGGGTGAGAACGAGAAGGATGCTAAGTCACTTTTTGTTTACTTCAGAGATAATCAACGCTTACATTGTGGGAGCCTTGTCGAAGTTGACCACATTTGGCTCGCTTTTATATTCCTTATATTATACATAACTATATGAAAATTGGGTATCACTTTGAGAAGGCTCCTACCTACAAAATGATCTGAAGCATTCAAATCTCAAACTATCCCAAAATTGACTTAACCTCCTTCTCACTCTTACACTGACAATATGTTCATTATATGACTCACTTTATTGCACTTATTTGATACATTTATCAATTTTATAGTCTCTCTAAACTATGAAGCACAAACCTGTATGCGTGGGTGCATAATGTTTGTAGCAGGCGTTTTACAGTATGTGTGTATATCGTTGGGTCAGAGTGATAAAGGCGGTAAGTCTTTTTTTGCTAAATTGAGTAGATCAGGGTTTCCTCTAGGTAAAGTCAAGGCACCATGGGCGTCGATTTGTAATTGATACCCATTCATCAGGGGATCTATTCATTCATCCCCCCCTGATGAATAGGTATTACGTAAGTATCGACGCCCATGCAAGGCTCCCTACTTTCAACATGATTATCTCTGAAGTACAAAAAGTGACTTAGGGCCCTTCTCTTTCTCAACCAACGATACTGTGTGTTACTGTTAGTATGTACATTATATGATGACACACGCGGTACCCCGGGGTACCGTTGTACCCTGGGGTACCGCGTTGTGTAGCGCCATCTTGTGTCCACTCGAAGCATAACCGTACTGCGTTCTGCATGCAAAGCAGCGCACGCAAATATGCACGCTATACCCCGGTACAGCCCTAAAAAATAAATAAATAATTAAACAAAATGGCGGATATTCGTTTGGTACCCCAGGGTACCATTTATGTCATCATATGAAGCATTCTTTAACATTGCTTTTAATTTTGAAATACAGTCATTACTTATTACTACCAACTTGTACCAACCCATATGTGTGGGCGTTTAATGTGTTTAGCAAGTGTAGTGTGTGTGTTTATAAATTATACATAATGTTTGAGTGTGTGATAACGGTTTTATCCCCAGAGCATAACACACACATACATGTAGCTCTAGGCTTAAGGTGAAAATCATTCAAATACTAAAAGTACTAACAATTAATAAAGATAATAAAAATATATTCATCCTTGAGGAACATAGTGGATGCATTTAAATCCCCCATCATCTTGCCCTATAGTGATAAGCAATGTTCCAAAAATAATAAAGGGATCTAGTAACTTTGTCAACATGTGCTAAAAGTGATGAATATTGATACTCCAAAGATGGTTTTACATCTAGAACTCTCATGTTAAAGGGAAAGGCCAGTAGTGGGAAATAGCTTTATTGGTCAAACTAATTGATTAGTATTATTGAAATAACATAAAAAGGAGCGTGTGTATCGTCGAATGCAGAAAAATCAGTAACCAGAACGTCAATGACGTAGCGCTCATCCGCCATCTCTCAACATCAAGTATCGCAAATTTCATGTGGTACACTTTTCAACTGGTCAAAAAATATAAATTTGACGCCCCGGAAGGGACATGGGAAAAGAAAAAGAAAAATAATTTGTTTAATTAATTAATTAATTAAAAAAAAAAAAAAAAAAAAAAAAAAAAAAAAAAAAAAAAAAAAAATTTAAATTTAAAATTACCATAATTAATGAATGGAGAAAAATTTCAAAATTCTGTGTAGAAGTTTAGTGTACCAAAGTTAGCTCTACCAGATAAAGCAAACCAAATCAAAATCGGTCGAGAAATGAAGGAGAAGAAGCATTTTTTGTGATTTCGAATAAATTTGCATAAATTACCATAGATAATGAATTTCACGATTCTGTGTAGAAGTTTTAAATCCCCCTCCTAGCCCTATCTTATGAAACAATCAGAATCAAAATCGGTTGAAAAATAACGAAGAAGAAGCATTTTGAAAACTGTGGACGGACGGACGGACGGACGGACGGAAGGACGGACGGAAGGACGGACGGACGGAAGGACGGACGGACGACGGACGCCACGGCATGGCATAAGCTCATCGGGACCTTCGGGCCGGATGAGCTAAAAACGTTTATGAAAGCCGCTGACATTGAGCCTAACTAAATTCACCGTCAGCTTGGCCCGTCTACGCTGGCCACATTCGTACGCTCGTTCGAGCGATTTGCTTGGGCAAATTACCATGTGCGCATTTGCCATAGGATTTACACGCATCGCACGTGGCTGTATCAACCATACGACCATCGGCGAGATATCTAGCCTGGCCGGATCGATATGATAATTTACCAAATATATCAATTAGTAGGTGGTTTCCAGGCAAAATTTGTATCATCCCGTATTAGTAAAAACATATTCTTTCACATGATTGGTAATAAGAGCTTCCATTTAATTTTTTGGTAGGGGGGGCATTTCCAAAACTGGTCTTCATCTTTAAATTATGGAGGCTTTATGATTTTATGGGCCCTTTTTGGCCATTCCATGGGCAGAATCACCCCAAACCTTGATGTATTTTTTCACTGTTACAATAGGCTTTGTGTTTAACAATTTACAGGTGAAACTTGCATTGTAGGCAGTTAGTACATTTTTGTTTTTGGGGCACAAAAAATATGAAACGTAATTAACTGGCCTAAATAAATAAAAGCTACTTTCCATTTTTCTCAACCTTTACCCTTTTGGTACAAGATGCAATTTTTTGGTTGATGATGGGCTCACATCAAAATCTATTTAATTACTTTTTTCTTGATTTAGAATCATAGTTTACATTTTACACTCGTGTAGAGACCTACATGTACATGTATACGTACAGTGCAAATGTTTCCCTTTTTTGCTTTAAGATTTTCCTTTACAGAAATTTCAACTAAGAATGCCTCGGGGAAAGACCCATTCCACCACTCCAATCACGCTGATCAAATACAAAGTCGAATGCCATTGAAAGAAACAAACATTGCGACTGTCTGGTTACCACGGTAACGTGGGATTGTGAATCTATTTTGGGCCAGCGGGGGGCCCCCCCAGAACATACCTGATATGTTGCTGTTCACATCCCATCCTTTGTGTATACATGTTATATCGGGAAAACATCAGTGCACTCTTCAAACAGTATCTTTAGGGCGGTATTTGGTATCTTTTAACTTCAAATTGTTCCAAAAATACACTTTCTGTTGGAATGTCAGCTGTTTTGCCTTAGAAACAACTTGTCAGATGTTGCACATTTTACTTTGAAAATGGGGCATCGCACAAATCAGGAATAGGGTTCAATAATGGCGATATTGAATGCATCGCAGCACTAGTGCCAACTAATAGACCACCAAAACTTTCATTTGGCCACTAGAAATTCTTGTAATGGCCATCAAGAAATTAGGGTCTACAACACATAAGTCTGTCGTGGGAGTCTATCTGAATCGTCCTTTTGGCCACCTGAAAAAGGGCTTTTCAAAGGGAGAGCTCTGCCAATGGTTATGCAGGTTATGCCCTATTAAAACAAGCTAGTGAATATGCCCTCAATTTTTTTCTCAAAATTATGACTAGAATCTACTATTCCCATTGTTTTGCTCGTATGATTGTGTATTCATTCCATAATATTTGATCATCATTAGTTTTCAATTATTTTCTAAATCAACATCTTTTCAAGCCATCAGCTTTGTTTAAAATAACCCAGACACATTTTATCATTGTAAATATATGTTTTATGAAATCAATAAACTGAAATTGAAAACTATAACATCAACATTGATACCATCACCTGCTAATCGAATGATGTGAAACCAGAATCAATAAATAATGGGAAATGAAACGAGGAAATGATTTTATTTTATTTGGAGAAGTATTAATTATTGCCATACTAGAGTAGAATTAATTATTTCACAGGTCCTATTCCTGGACTTGTTGGACATAATTACATTATATACATTATAAACAGGTTACATATAATCTGCAAGGCCCTTGCCCCTACATTCTTACAACAATTAAGTGGAAGAAAGGTTTACTCTCTTTAAAGGATCTATACTCCGCACAAAAAGTTCCACAATCAAGGTTTGCGCATTAATACATGTGGAAGAAAGGTTTACTCTCTTTAAAGGATCTATACTCCGCACAAAAAGTTCCGCAATCAAGGTTTGCGCACTAATAACTTTTCTATTACGCTATTACCATTCATAAATTTGGTATCATTGGAAAGCGTGAATTCTCCCCTTTACATTGATATAACATTTGCTATGAATATTTTATCATGGAATGTGCATTGCATCCAAATGTAGGGCAAAGTCAAAAGTGAAATGTTGCAAAATGCACTAATTTTGTCAACAAAGGGCCTTCCTTTTGTTTGAAGTTTAAAACGTGGCTTGAATGCCTATTACGTTATTACCATTCATACATTTGGTATCATTGTAAAGCGTGAATCTTCCTCTTTACATTGATATAACATTTGCTATGGATATTTTATCATGGAATGTGCATTACATCCGAATGTAGGGCAAAGTCAAAAATAAAATGTTGCAAAATGCACTGATTTTGTCAACAGTGTGCCTTTCCTTTGTTTGAAGATTAAAATGTGGCTTGAATGCATGACCACCTCACCCCCATTCAAGCCAAGGAGGGCACACTGTTGACAAAATCAGTGCATTTTGCAACATTTCACTTTTGACTTTGCCCTACATTTGGATGCAATGCACATTCCATGATAAAATATTCAGAGCAAATGTTATATCAATGTAAAGGGGAGAATTTACGCTTTCCAACGATACCAAATTTATGAATGGTAATAGCGTAATAGAAAAGCTATTAATGCGCAAACCTCGATTGCAGAACTTTTTGTGCGGCGTATAGTAACATTGTCCAAATCCACAAAACTTACCTAGAAATCTAGTAGTTCTCTCATACTTTGTTGTATTTGTTTTACCAATAGAAGCGTGGAACAAGTTTAGTTTTTTAGAATTTTCCTTTCCCTTTCGTTAAAAAGATATTTCCAATTAAAGTGTTCCGATTTTTAATTATCTACTGGAAAGTTATATTTGTGTATAAAGCAGCGAAAAATTAATATTTTTATTTCGGGGGCTCCTTTTCGGGGGCTACTTTTCCAACTTTCGGGGGCTACTTTTATCATCTCGGGGGCTACAAATTTCCGGGCTCTTTTTTAATTTCAGGGGCTACTATTAAGCTCTAATGCTGTAAGTGATCATCTGATAAGCATTTGATCACGATTCAAACAGAAAATTAAAAAAAAAATCCTCAAAATCTTTTTTTTTGGGGGGCGAATTCGCCCGCCGCCCCTGTGTATTTTTTTCGCTGGTACAAAGTCAGTGCAATGAGTTAGCAAATGTCACTTTGCATCTTCACTGGTTACTTGGCCATATAACATCCATTTGTCATGACATTGTCACACATTACTCAGTGGACATATCAGATCACAAATATACACATTTGTATATTTCCATTCATCACTTTTTGCATATGTCATCAAAGTTACTAGATCCCTTTAAATATTAAAGCAAGGCTTGGACAATGAAAGCATGGATGCATGGGTAAACCCAATAGATATAATTATGAGGATGCCACAAATATTTATGCAAGTCTGTTTATATACACATGTCATAAAAAGAGTTCATATGTGGGTTTGTGGGACCATTACAATCTCGCTTAAAGGAATTACAGCGTCTAGATGGCCTAATTTTCACAATTAGGGCATCTATAAGTTACTTTTCCTCAAGAAAAAGAATTTGGCAGTCATTTCCCATGAAATCAATCAATTTCGGGGTAATTAGTAAATATCTACTTGTCCTGGGAACGCCCCTTTTAAATCGCCAAAATCGATTATGCTGCCCACTATTGGTGTGACGTCATCTAAAGAACTTCGCCCCATAGTCTCTGTACACGACACCTCTCTAAATTCTCTAGATGACGTAAGCCGATGAATTGTCAATCACATGTCAATCACGCTGCTGATTTTGGTCCCTAAATGTGGGCGGGGGCGTAGACTGGCTGCGAAGTGAGATTTGGCATCAGAAAATTAACCTAAAATCACTACTGTGTTTATTTTCATGGAGTTTTTTTCTGCAGACCTAGTTTACAAGTCATCAACTATGGAATAAGTGCCAAAATATGTTGTATTCTTTAGTTCCTTTAACTTGTGGGGATACTGGCTATGCACTTATTGAACCTTGTCCTGACAACTGCCAATACCATCTGTTCTCTCAATTCTTTCTGACTTTTGTGTCTCATTGTTTTGATAACATGTGAACCCCAGGGTATTCACCCATTCAAGATGCTATGATTTTGGTTAAACATGCATTCATCGTAGACCCCATCCAAATTATTTTGGGGACTAGTCCTGATTGGGTTAAGGCATTTGATTGTAAAATGTTTTGCTTGGAAAGAATGGAATACCCGTTTCCGCTTTTACTGCAACAGCAATACAACCATCATTCACGAGTGCCCCACCTTCGCCCACCAGGTGACCCGAACCCAAACCTACAGAGTACCGAAGTAGTGACGTCACATGCTTTTGTTATGGCATAGTAATGGTTGTAAACAACTTTTCCTTTCATACTGGCATTTGGTAGTGGGTTGGAGCTGGACGATTACCTTCTTAGCAACCGCTAGATCACCAATTCATTACTTGCCTGACATTGTTTAGAACCATCACCCATGGCAATGAATAGCTCTGATGTCACACTTCGGTACTCTATACAACTTGGACCCCGACAAAATTCACTGGGTGCAAAACTGGCACAATATTGCAGAAGCTCTGCTGTCTCATACAAAAGATGAACCATCATACAATGAAATAACAAAAAGAGGCAAAACCTAGTAAATTTTAAGAAATGTTCACTTACCGTAACCAATGGATTGTTGGGCATCGTACCGTTTCGCGGGAGCTTCTTGGAGCTCAAACTGGACGCCTCGCTCTTGCCGTCTTCCTCATCCGTGCTCCACTCCAACGGCTGCGACTTGATGGCGCTGTACAACGCTTTGAGCGTGGCGCGGGGAAAGCTGACGCCGTCGTTCATCCCGTCCAGATTCACCACGAAGGCATTGAGCGTCATCTTCTTGCCGATGTTCTGAAGAAAGAAATATTGGAGGTGAGACAGACGTGAAAGACACATTTTTGGTTGATATTCTGAGCAAAAAATATTGGTAACAAGAGATGAAGAACATCATAAATTTATTGCGGATGATCTGAACTAAGGAATATCAGCAATAAGAGATGTAGATATTATGTCAAATTCTTGCCGATGTTCTGAACTAAGCTAATATTGGAGATGAGACAAAAATGAAAGTCAAATTCTAGTTAAAGTTCTGAGCTAAACAAATATCGGCAATGAGAGATGCATAATGTCAGATTCTTGCTGATATTCTGAACTAAGGAATATCAGCAACAAGCAATATAAATGTTGAATATGCGATGATCTGAACAAATAAACACCAACATCTTGAGCACTGATGTTGCTGAACTCAGCAATATCCGAGACAAAGATATACATGTAAATAAATGTCAACTTCATGCAAAAGTTAGAAAATGAAGTAAAAACGAGGCAGAGCTGGAGGCATTGATGGATTGGGATTCGATACGACACGAGGTGACGAAAGTAGATGAAGAAACAAAGTAATAACCAAGGCGCGAGATGGAGTCAGTGACGGAGTAGATGTGGGTACAGAGCCAAAGGTGGGAGGAGAAAGAAGATGAGAAAAGACAGAGAGAGAGAAAGAAGATGTGGCTAGACAGAAAGAGAGAAAGAAAGCAGCAAGGGCAAGTATAATTTCCAGGGGTTATTTTTTAAGTTCACCTGCCTTATCATTTGTTTTACGTTGAACATTTGGGCATTTGGGCACCTCTTTTTCTCTTTTTTTTTTATGACTTGGGGGTGGGGTGCAAGTTTTCCCCCACTTTTCCCCCCATCTTTGCTCCCCACCCCATCCTTCTTTCCCCCACCCCTGATGGTGAGAATGGCTTTGTCACACTGCTCACAATTCTACAACATTGATGAATTGGAAATGTCCAGAGTCACAAAAACACAGTTCTGTATTTAAAGGGACTTAGTAACATTGTCCAAATCCTCAAAATAAATTTTTCATTCTAGCGGTTCCCTCATAGCGTGTTGTATTCGTATTAACAATAAAATCATGGGACAGGTTTCGGTTTTTCAAATTTCCCTTTCGTTACAAAGATATGTACGATCGAAGTATTCAGATAAGAAAAACTCCGGGCAAGTTTTTCTTCTGTGTACAAAGTGAGTGCAGTGAGTTATTGAATATCAGTTTGCATTTTCGCTCATTACTTGGCCATGCAATGTTCATTTGACTTGAAATTTTCACACAATACCCTGTGGACATATGGGATAACAATAATATACATTGCATCAACCATTCATCAGTTTTTGCACATGTCAACAAAGTTACTAGATCCCTTTAATTTAGTTGCTTTGAACATAGAGAACTAACCAGAAGTATAGTATGGTATAAATGAAAATGAGCAAAGAAAATGTGGCTCCCACAGCATAATTTATTTGAGTACTGTCACTATTGCCTTACTGTAACCACGGTGCCCCCACCCCCACCCTACCCCCTATGAAAATCCTTTGCCCATCTTTGCTCCCCACCCCACCCCTCTCTCCCCCACCCCTGATGATGGTGAGAATGGCTTTGCCACTGCTCACATTTCTACAACATTGATGAAGTGGAAATGTCAGGAGTCACCAAAACATGCCTCTGTCTTGTGAACAATTTAATTGAATACTGTTGCTGATGCCTTAGTGGTACCACCATGCAAACAAAAATAGCGAGGAAGCATAATTTTTGACAATGTAATGGTTCAAAATGTAATGGTTCAAAATGAAATTGTGGTGGCCCAGAGCTTATTTATAGAGGCCCTGAGGCCTGAGCCAGTGCCTGGGCCGTGCTTATTTTGAGCAATTTCGAGCCACAGCTTTATACATGGTAGAACAAATTGGTTTAACCCATTGAGGACGGACTGATTTTGCTATATAACATGTATTCTCCATAGACCCAAGCCAGAGTATTTTCGGGACCAGTCCTGAACAGGTTAAAAAGATGCTTACTTCTTGAGCAGATGGTCATTGCATCTGAATATGAAGTAATTTTGTACTCCGTTAAAATTGGCAGTTATCGATTACTTGGGACAGCAAAACCCAATTTAAACATAAACGCCAGGGACCGACCGACCGACAACGACTCTTCAAACGTGATGACTGCTCCATTGTCTCGCTCTCTCACTCATAATTACTCCACCAGTAATGTATTTTTTTTTACCATGGCATCCCAATTCTCCCTACCCCTTATGTACAAATTGGCAATGCATAGTTGCTTTGATCATTAAACAAATGTGCATAACAAAGGTGACACGGTAGACAATCAGGCTTCCCGTGCAGTTGACCAAGCAGTGTTTTATGCAAAGCCGTTTTTCTTTCTGATCTATTGTATTAGTGTCTATCAGTTAACCAATACATTTCTCATTAAAGCATCCACACTAACTCTTTTTATATTTGCCCTTTCTGGCAAGTAAAATCATGAATATTCAAATTTTACTTGCCTAAACAGAGAATCTACCTACTCGCAAACACCGATGTGAAAACAAAATTAATCGAGCAAGGGAGCTTGATCTGCTTTGCAAATAATGTACCTTGCTTGTTTCTAGATGAGATTTATAAGTAAGGAATTACAATTTTTTCACAGAGTCGAACAGAAATGTTACTTGCCCAATCGGGCAACCAAATTTATAGACCATCTATGAAATGAAATGGTACCCCATTGCCTATGGGAACCTGGTGGGTACTGTATTAACTCTATGCGGATTGCAAAATCTAGTAGTGAACCGGTTACTTGCCCGACATCAATTTTGACTTGCCCCTGGCAATCGAGCAAGTGCTAGTGTCAAGCCCTTTCTAAAGATCAAAGCATCCCGCTTCAACAAATGGTATATAGCTGGTAGGGAGAATTTAAACAGCTACTAATGGCCCGGTCACATATCACCGGATAGCGTAAAAGGATTCCCGACGGAGAGGAGATTCAACATTTTTAATCCGTTCATCTCCGTTCATATGCATTTCATGTCTGTTTCTTGTCAGGCGATGTACGATGTTCTATCCGGCGGAATGTTTTGTGCAATGAAGCAACGAAGACGAATTTCACCACCGGATAATTTGATTTCGCCAATTTTCTATTCGTCGGGCATCCGTTTACGCCATCCGGTGATATGAGACTGGGCCTTTAGGCAGCTGCTTTTAACATCCACTTTCACCAGGAACATACCTACAAGTACATGTTGTACTGTATGATGTTCATGTATATAGCAGGTGTTTCAATTTCGTTATCATTTCTTTTACATAGACCTTTAATCCTTTAAGGACTGGTCCCCAAAATACTTGGGCTGTAGTCTATGGAGAAAGCATGTTATACCAAAATCAGGCAGTCTTGAATAGGTTAATAGGAGATTCACATGAAACATAACTTGATACGTAGCATACATGTACCAGGTTCTTGTATGCGATGGGTTAACAGATTCTCTCCTGGATATTGTAATTCTCATGTAATCTAATACATAACTTTTTTTTTTACATAGATCTAATATGAGATACATTGCAGTAATCCCATTTCTACTTGACATCAGGTTCTCATAGGCGATGGGTTAACAGATAACGTTCTAGATATAGTATTCTCATGTACACATCTAGCATTTTTTACATCCACTTTCCCTCAGGGATATGTTGTACAGTATGATTTGTATTAATTAGCTTGAGTTTCAATTTAATTTTTTTTACATACACGTACCAGGTTTCCGTGGGTTAGCCCATTGCCTACGGGAACCTGGTGGGCCCTGTATTAAATGTATTGGGATTTCAAAATCTAGTAGGGAACAGGTTAACAGATGCAAACAAGTTAATTTTCTAGTATTGACTTTATACATGGAACTTCCTAATAATATGTGACCGGCTATAGCAACCTGCACTTGTCGGTAATTCATGTTTTGAAGAAATTGGCATTTTAAGTTCACATTATGTGTGTAAAAGACTTATGATTGTAATATTGAAACATTCATATCTTCGCCAATTATTGACCAATTTGTTAGAACAAAGCATGAAATGAAAGCCTGTGATGAGGCCTTTATAATTGTATGCAAATCTACATTTTGATTTTTACCGACAAGTGCAGGGTTTTGCTATAGCCGGTCACATATGGTGAATCAGTGCCTTCAATTCTTTGCAGCAAGTCTGCGTAAGATTCATGTGAGTCACTGAATGAACAAAGATTTTCCTTGCAAATTGATAACAGGAAGAGCGGGATCAATTATCAATTTACTTTCCTCCCAACCTGAATTACCTTTTAAAGGGATCTAGAACATTGTCCAAATCCACAAAATTTACTTAAAGGGGACCACCAGGCAAAGAACAACACATTATTATATGTTTTGATACCGTTTTGTGATATCAAATAGATAACCAACATTTTTGCAAAGGCTTGTGTAATTCATAAACAAAGCAATTCATTTCCACCACTTACGGAACCACTGCTATTTCCTGGTTCCATACGGGCCAACCATTTGCAAGTGTGCCAATGCTATTCATGCGTACGTTTGTAGACAATAGATTCCCGGGTGATTCGTTCGCTGTGCACACATCGCAATTCACCGCACACATCGCAGTCTTCGCAATTCAGACCGCATGAACGCATGCTTTAGAATGGTGATGCGTTTCCAATTATATACATTTTTTCTGGAAACATATTTTTGTTGGAATGGAATACTAAACATGTTACCTTTCTTTAATAAGAATATTATTGTTGGGTGGTGGTACCCTTTAAAACTCTAGCGGCTCTAAAAAAACCTCATTGTATTTGTATTACCAATAGAAGCATGGAAAAGGTTTCAGTTTCCTGAATTTCTCTTTTGTTAAAAAGATATCTATATTTAAAGTGTCCGGATTTGAAATTCTCTAGTGGAGTCATATGACACTCATTTACCATGGAATTTCCACACATCTCTCAGTGGGCATATCAGATCACAGAAATACACATTTTATCAACCCTTTGTCAGATTGTGCACATGTCAACAAAGTTACTAGATCCCTTTAAAAAATGGATAATAGCAAATAGATCCAATATGCATAGCTGTGTGTGTGTGTGTGTGTGCATTGTATCAGGTAGTCTGATTTATTAAAAGACTTGATAATTTCAACCTTGTTGTTGTATTGGGTATCAGGGTTTTGTTTACTTTATATATGATTCACTGTAAATAAAGCTTCCAAGGCCATTCCGTTCTCAATGCAATTCTACTGCAATTTCAAGTCCTCTGTGATAGCTCTGAGAGTGCTGTTTAATTACTTTAACTGGGTATAGTGGATCAGCAGTTGGAGCATTCACCTCATGCATTGGAGGTCTCGGGTTTGATACACCTTCTGCAGCTTTAACTTCCGATAGACAAGTTGCATACGGCTAATGCAATGCCGATAGGCACTGCCGTATGTGCCTTTAGTTAGGAAATGGAAGGCCCCATAGCAGTCAATAACTTAATCATATATGTAATATAAAAACGGAAGATAGCATTTCCACAATTCAGACCCCAAAAAATAACATGTGATGCATGAATAAAGTTGATTTACGTACAGGAAACAAATTGTTTATATTTCCAGGCATTTCCTTTCCCAGGATTTCCCTTCAAATACTGAAGTACAAAACCATGAACTTGTGACAATACTCAGGCTCAAGGTGATTTAGCCCAATGCAATGCCATAATAAAAGGGCCTATCAAAAATCTTTAAGGAGCTCCCATAATTTCTCATAAATTCAAAAATTATGATTATGTAAAACAAATTTAAGAGACTCTGAATACATTTTGTATTTGTTTCTCTGCCATGAACATACATCATTCATATGACAATTATCTCGCAACTTCCAAATTTTGGCTTTCAAAAGGAGGGCAGTATCTTTAAAAATTAAAAATTATTGCTGAAATTACTCAGTTGTTATTAGTACAAGATAGCAAAAGTCTTGCTTGTAATACTCAATAGGGTAAATATAAAACTGCAATTTAAAAGATGGATATTTGAAAGCTTTTGACATTGTTTAACGACTGATGATGCCCTTTAAGACAATTACGAACGACCGTGCACCATATATGCAGTTGTCTTTGGTCTTCATTTACAAACCTTTACCAAAGGATTTTGATTATGATGGATTTTTGATTCTGAATACATACATTTTAAATGTGAAAGCTTTAAACATTGTTTAACGACTGATGTTGCCCTTTAAGACAATTACGAACGACTGTGCACCATATATGCAGTTGTCTTTGGTCTTCATTTACAAACCTTTACCAAAGGATTTTGATTTTGTTGGATTTTTTATTCTGAATATATATTTTAAATGTGAAAGCTTTAAACATTGTTTGACGACTGATGATGCCCTTTAAGATAATTACGAGCGACCGTGCACCATATGTTGTCTCTGTTCTCCATTCGCAAGCCTTCGCAGACCATAATGAAAATGTGGCTCCCATCGACCTTGACTTACAAAATACAAATTATGCAATGTACCATGTACATAAATGTACAGTCGGTCGAGAAAGCGGATGTTAAGTCACTTTTTGTACCTTGGAGAAAGACACATTTATTGTTTGAAAATCCATTTAGAATTCACATTGGCTCACTTCAATATTGATGTTTGTTCCCTAAATGAGACATAATTATTATCTGAAAAGTTTGCATCACATAGAGGGGGCTCCGATCTATAAGATGGTATGCTAACTCAATTTAGCCCAAAAAACGACTTAACTACCTTCTCACTCTCACCCAATAACATGTGCATGGTGAGTAGTGTGAAAGGATTGGAATGAAGGGGGGGGGGGGGTGATGGAGAAAGAAATAGACAATTTCAAATGGATGCTGAGCTCTAAGAGTTTTTTTTGTTTGTTGCAGGATTCGCACAAATACACAAAAACACATAAAAACATATCGCAATTTTTAAAAATGTAAAAAAAATCAGAAAAAACCTTTAGGGTCGGCGGTATTTTTAGGGTCGGGCGGGTTACACCAATCCAACAATTTTTTTTTCATGGCCTAATGGTATTGCTTTGTTTTTTATAGATGTTCATATTTGCTGGACGTCTTATCATAAAAGGCCTTCATGAGCAGCAGTGTGTTACTGCTCATTAATATGCAATTTTTCACTAACTACTTTTTTTAATATGAGAAAAAAATTTAAATCTTGATCAATGCTACTTCATGTACATGTAGTAAGTTCATTTATCTTGATAAATTATGCTACTGCATGTTGTAAGCTCTTATGGGAGCTTAGACCAGTGTCGTATGTATTCCAAGGACAATACAGGGTGTCTCACAAAACAAAGACTTAGTTGAGACATCCACAACAGTACCAAAACATATTTAGTATGTGTTGTTCTTTGTGTGGTGGTCCCCTTTAACATTCATGATTTTACTTGCTCAAAACAGGCAAGTAGGAAAGAAGTGAGTGTGGGAGTCGCATTATGACAGACAATCCAAGTGATTTAAACGGCACATGTCAGGCTGGTGTTAAACTGGAGAGGGGAGAGAGAAGTGGGTTAAGGACTCTTACATGTAGTCAGGTGAGCGTAAGAACGGCATACTGAGTTATAAATGCAACTAATGCATACTATCTTGTACGTCAGAGCCCCCTTTGCGTGGTGCACACAATTTTAGGGGAATAATTTGGTCTCATTTTTGAAATATCATTGAATATATAAAAGAAAGCTACGTAGAGATTCTACATAGCTTTCAAACTATGATTATCACCAAAGTACAAAAGGTGGCTTAGCGCCCTTCTCTCTCGCAACCCACGATGCATTGTCGGGTACGAACCCGACTGGAAATAAAGCTGGAAAAACATCATCAAGGGAGGGATTCAAAACAGATTGGAGGCGTTCCTCCAGGCCCATTTTCTGCACCATTGCCCAATTTGCAGATATTGGAAAGTTGCACACATATGAGCTTGAATCCCGACGAGAGTTCAGGATCAGTACATTCAAAGTTGAACACATTTACTACGAGATAATGTCATTGCCATAGATTTGTGGTACTATATCAGAATGTTGCACACATAAGAACACATTTAAGAATTTTGATGAGAGTTCAACCCTGGAAAATCAGCATCAGTACAAAGTTTAACCCATTTACTACGAGATATTGTAATCACCATCTATGGTACGATATCAGAATGTTGCACACAACAGAACACATTTAAGAATTCTGAATAGAGGTCAAGCCTTCAAAATTAACATCAGTACAACGTTCTACCCATAGTTCTAAATAATGTAATCGCCATAGGTTTGTGGTACGAAAGTGGCACATATACGAACATGCATGTTTTCTAACAAGCCTAGAAATTCAACTCTGTAAAAAGTTTAACCCATTTACTTGAGATATTGTAATCGCCACAGATTTGATACATGGTATGCCAGGTTCCAGTAATGAATGGATTAAAGAGATAGTACAGTTTTGGTTGAGAGGGCATTTCAAGAAATTGTTTCTTTGTGAGGTAAATATAAAATGAAATGTAGTATTTGAAACAGCAAATGATTTTAAGGACAAAATAACATTTGTTTGATCAAAATCAAATCAGAAACAGCTAAAAATATCCATAAATATATCCGATTGGGATAATTGTGGGGCCCGCATTTTTATTAAATAATTAAATACATTATTTGTAAAGCCTACATACAGTACATCATTTGAACATTTGTACATTGTTTGTGATAATTTATTGAATCATTATTTTAACAAATAATCACATTCAATTTTTTTATTTATTAAAATGGTTGTAACATTAAGGTATTTGAAGGGCCCCCTCTTGCGTTTATGGCTGTTATTTGAATGAAAACAGCCTTCCAACTTAGCCATACAATACATGTGGTATGAATCTGTAATGGTGCAATAAAATACTGCAAGCCAGGAGTACATGCAGCTCTGTAGTTTCAGAGTCTTGTACGCATGCATACTATCATCTACGGATCACGACTAGATAGCTTTGGGCTACTCATTACTTCTGTCTGCAGAGACATTTACCCGTAATTTGCTGAATGAAGAGCACATGTATTATATGTTCAGCTAAATACATACAGCACAAGGTGCTTAACTCATTCCTTGCCGTTACATGGCATTATATCATACAGTATATGATAGAGGAAGGGAGGAAGCTGAATGAATGAAGTGCACATAGATGTTATGGAAATGTGCAAGTGATTTCACTCTTTCTATGCCTTGTAATAAAGTAAGTGTGGGAGTCGCATTATGGCAGACAATCCAAGTGATTGTCAATGTTAAGCTGATGCATGATGTGATCAGAACCGCTAACATTCACATGTCTAATTACAGAAAAGGTACTATTGAAGAATATTTGTGGAACTAACAGTCCATACATAGACTAACAGAAGTATGTCAATTTAGCACGATTTAACCTAGTGTTAAATTTAACCCACTTTCAAGATGTAGCCTCCACACAATAAGTTGATACAATTAACAATTTCTTTTAAAAATAGTCTGTCCTTTGAAAAATGTTGACAAGCTTAGGTGGGTGGATGATTTGTTTTTTAATTTCTGACTCTTATTCTATACAATCAAATTTTATCAGATACATGAAGCTAGTTACCTCCTTTATATGATATTTAGACTTTTGCCCTTTCTCATTTCTCGTAACATTTAATTAACCTTTCAAAAGACGAAAGACTACCTGAAGCCTAATTCATTATACTTTAGTAGCATAATAACACCCACACTCTGTGCAATGTATCTGAAGTATATCTAGGTTATGGGCTTTCTCATTTTTCTCAAGAATGTGCTTCCCTTGTGAAAAAAATACACAGTGAAAAAAATACACGGGGGCGCAGGGCGAATTCACCCCAGAGACTCCCAAAAAAGCCCCAGAAAATCATTAAAGATCCCCCTTAAATTTGCATAGAGTTCAATGTGAAACAAATTTGTAATGTTCATGTTAATTTGTCTTATAAATGATAAACTTGGTCAAGTGAATTCTTGCAATATAATTTGGAACTCGGAGGGTTCACAGAGAAAGATGTTGGTATTTGGGCAATTCCACGCCAAAGTGGACATTTGACCAAAAATTTTACAAGCATTTTTATGATACAAATTTGGTATCAAATCAAAGCTTAAATTCTATATTTTTGGAATTCAATGAGAAAATTTTAGTTTTACATATTTTTTTTAAATTTTTATAATAACTTTATAACCATAATTGAACCCCACAAATTTGACATTTTTGGGAAAAAGTGTTTTGATCCTGTGTTTGTTTTATATTTCCCCAGTTAAGCCTAAAATCCATTATTCTGACTCCCGAGATATGACCATTTCGTAAAATAGTAAATTTGTATGATTTATTTGATTTGTTATGCTTCAATGACTTCTTATTTTCAGCCTATGAAAATGTCCTTCCGTTACCGAAAAATCAATATTTTTAATTTTGTGGCTCACATAATTGTTAGAGAGCAGACCAATCTTCAGTGCAAAGCAAGTTCAAGTAGGCCTTCCCATTGCTAACAATTGTATTACTCATTGTTTCTTCGTTAATTAATAAATAACAAAAGAAAATGTCCTTCCGTTACCATACACATGGTAACAGATGGACAAGGTACCTCATATTACATATTATGACAAAATTTATGTAAAAAAATTGGTCTCTCATATATGAAAACCCAAAATAATGAGACAATACCTGCAATGGCCAGCTATCAGTGGCGTAGCGTGGTCAGACTAGTAATTTTCTATGTTTCAACCAATCAGATTTGTGCATTTATAACATTTGATCTGGCTTACAATTGATGTTATCTCTTTCTGCAACAGGGCCCTTGTACCATGATGCCATTTGTCTGGATTTCTATTGTATGGGGATTAGTAGGTCTATTTAACTGTGGTGAGCCAGGGTGTGAATATAAGGCTCTGATCATGACTTTGAATAGGTCTTTTTTTATACAATACACCCCTATAGAATTCTTGGACATGGGTGTAGGTCTAAAATAATTAAATTTTACATGAAATTTGCAAACTAAAAACAAGGCTGTAGAAAAAGCAAGAAATAATATATCTCCAATTCTTTCATATGTTGTAGAAATTATATCAAGCCAAGATTTAAGCAAAAAAAATTCTCAAAATTATTTGATCCACGAGGTAAAATGGAAGGTCAAAATCTAAGGTCAAAGATTATCGTAACCAAACTCGCTCATGCATGAACACAAATGGCATAAATGGATTGCACATAACATCCCCAGTCCAACGGCACCTTTACAAAATAAATTGACCCAACGGTTAATGGACAATGGCCATTTGAAAAATGGTGCCCACGCCCATTTCTTACAAAACTCCCCCATAAGAATCGACCATAGCGCCAAAACCATTGGGCGGATTGGGCTAAAACTTAAATATTTGCGCTTTTAAGGGTTGAAATATCATACATACCACATATTAGCAAATTTGAAGGGGGCTGCGATGAAAATTTTCAAATTTTTAAAAGGTGATTTGACATGGAATGACCCTACTGTGTCATATCATACATTATAGTCCATTATGTCCTTCCGTTACCGAACATTGGTCCGCTTTGTGTGAAATAACTCAAATGTCTGCCGACAAATTTTAATCAAAGAACAAGTAAATTCTTCTTAACCCTTCAGAGAATGAAATGTGTACCCTTAAAATATTTTGTATTATTTAATATCACAGAGTTTTAGTTAAAACTGATTTGATAACAAAACCTTGTCCATGTTAGTGTCCTTCCGTTACCGACCTCATTTGTATGCATATTCAATAATGTGCGGAGATTTAAAAAATCAAAAAAATTATGGGACCTTAAAACTGTATGTTTTGGAAGTATTGTTATCAAAATAGACTGTTCTAACAACACAAGTATTTAAAAATGTCTTTCTTAAAGTTGACAATTTGTGTCTGAGTGTCCTTCCGTTACCATGGATTGACCATGAATAAGAGCCATTGGAGCATGAAATATAGTAAGAAAAAAATAGAAATGTAAATGGTTGTGATGTCCATATGCTATCTATGATACAAACTCATTTTAGACCACAAAAGAGATGTTTCCTTCTCATAAATGGTCTTTAAATTTCAAAATTAATTTTATTGTACAATTCCAATAGACTTTTCAGAGGTCCTTCCGTTACCGTCCTTCCGTTACCGAACACTGGAGTAATTAATTTCTCATAATTAATAAACCAATGTAGATATTTTTCTTAAAAGGTGGTGTTATACTCTGTGAACATAAGGAAATTGACTAGTAGCCAACTTAACATGATAAACCTCGTAACATCACAGAGATTGGGTCATAACTAAAAAAATTGAAAATCCATGTCCATTTTGGCGTCCTTCCGTTACCGGCCTCATTAGTGTCCATATCTAATTTACATAATGCGGTCAAAATTTTAGAAATAGTGGAAATCAAAGGTGTCCCAACAAGGATCAAAGACATGCCATTTAGAATAAAAAATCAAAAGCAGGATCCTGGAATTATTTGATTGAAGTTCCAAAATTGTGTCTGAATGTCCTTCCGTTACCATGGAATTGCCCATTTGCTATTAGTCTTATCTACCCCAGATATGAACTTGTCACAATAGTGCGGCATTACACAGATATCCATATATGGGACAATGCTGTAATAAAAATCAAATTCAATTGCCATAATAGTGCCATTACACTTGTATATGACATTGTTATGAAAATAATTGTAAATTAAAAAATAGATTCAAATTTTGTAAGTCGGATGATAGTATCAATTACCTAGTATTTAACTAATGCAGAAACATTTTGTAATACAACTTTGACAAGCATTTATAAGGTAAAATTCTTTCTACAGGGCACTTCAGTAAAATTATACCTTCTATTGATATATTGGATGAGAAACAGAAACACATACTCCTACATACATTCATACATACAGATGTCTATAAACACATAATCACGCACATACACACATTTACACACACATACAGGTACACACACTACAGTTACAAAAATATCAAATAAAGTCTGCCTATTACCGTCCCACTACACAGTGGGTTACATGAGTTCAAGAGGAGAGGCCAATTATAGAACAAATAGATCCATCGTACCAAATACTGGGCAGAAATAGGATAAAAAGATCTGATCACAAACAAGCGAATTGGAACAACAAAATATAAAAACTGTACCATATCATATAATATATCGCATCATACATCGGGGACAGATGACGCGATGACGCAATATCTAGCGATATCGACTTGACTCGGGCAATAAACCTAATCATTCTCAGAGCTTTTAGCCATATCTCCAATCGCTCCCCGAGACAAAAGTTCAAACAGTGGTAATGTAATCATTATTCAGGAGGAGGAAGACGACAGGGGGAAAACAAATTGCGATGAGGAGCACTCCACTCGTGCGTAGGAAATGGAACCCCCCTGATCCTGTCGGCACGGATTAGAGGATAAACAAACCAGCGGTGAGGCTCGAGATTAATACTCCCGTTTACTGGCAGAAATTGATCAGGGTTTGTGCGGCTGCGGTGGTTGTGCATTGGCAGGGGATAAGCACTCCTTTTTATCTCTTGCGGTTCTGACGGTGCCAATGTGCACAAATATACACAAACCTGTTTGTTTGTTTGTTTGTTTTATTTTTTTTAAACATGGCAATAAAAAAATCGCTATCAGCCGTCAGGCTGTTTTTCAGCAAGTCCGTATACATACAAAATACAGAAGAAAACAAATTAAACAAAATGTTAACAAAATTTTACAGAAATACAAAATTAAACTTACATTAAGATACAATAAAGAAGCTTATTTAAACCACCCAATGGAAACAAGAAAAGTGGCCACTGTAAGCAGGTGGCCTAAATAGACAGGTTCAGTAACACTGTATAGTCAAACATGTGTATAGTGACCACCTAAGGGAACAAGAAAAGAGGTCACTGTAGACAGGTGACCTCAATAGACAAGTTCAGTACTTAAAAATATGCAGTCAAACCTGTGTAAATAGTGACCACCTAAGGGAACAAGAAAAGTGGCCACTGCAGACAGGTGACCTCTTTGAACAGGTTCTACACAATTATTTTCTTTGCAGTGGATCACTTTTAGTGGCCATCATAATAGGCGGGTTGGCTTTTGTAGACAGGTGGCCACTAGGGCAGGTTGAACTGTAAATAGAACATGCATGTGTTTTATGTTCAATCATTATCGTAGCAACACAAGACTAGATCAGAATTGCCATGGCACAGGGCGGAAGGGGGGGGGGGGGGGGGGGGTGACACTGGCATGGAAAGAGTAGCATCAAAATGTTGTTATTTCTAGAAGAGAGACTATAGTGAGTAGATTAGTTATTAGGATTTGCAATTTCTATTGGATATCAATAATAAGGAAGCGCTTAGAGGCTGTCTGCATTTAAGCATATTAGCATCAAGATTTGTTATTTCTAGAAGAGAAAGACATGTGAATAGAATCTTTTATTTAGTTATCAGGACCTGCAATTTCTTCTGGAGATAATACACAATCAGTAAGTATTTAGAGGGTTGTCTGCATTTAGCACTAAACAAATATGTCATATCATCATATTTATTCTTAATAATAATAGACAGGAGCAGGACAAGTGGAAATAGGAAAGATACTGAACGAGGGGGAGAGACAGAGAAATTGAGATATTTGCAAATATGTCAAATTTTGTACATGTACGTACCAGAAAGACAAATAGAGAATAGGATCAAGATAGAGAGAGAAAGATTTTTATAAGGATAGAGTAAAAACAGATAGAGAAAGAAGAGAAAATATGGAGAAAATGAGAAAGAAAGGGAGACAGGGATGGGAAGCAAAAGAGTAAAGAGGATGAAATTCACAAGATGCCAGATAAACATTCCAAATCTGAAACAATTTTACTCTCTCCTTTTTCTTACTTGCTATTCTGCTCTATACCTCTCTCTAACTCCTCCCTCTCCTTGTTTCACCGATGTTGTCAATTCGAGGACTAGTATAACTGAACGTTAGTATATTCTTGATGTTTAATATAATGCTTCTTCATCATTTTGAATTTTTAAGATGATTGTAATAGTGTTTTGTATGCATCAATTTGTTTGTGCATAATTATAATATGTTTACGATTTATGTGTATTTTTAATGTACAGATCTATGACTATCATTGTTATTGTACATTGTACCAATGTACCATGATCATTGTTGGTCTCCGGACCTTTGTATCATGTTATTCATACCGGAAATAAATAAATAAATAAGAAATAGGAGATTAATCATAATTAATATCATCATTATTGATATTATCATTTATAGAAAGAGAGGGGGAAATGTAGAAAAGGATACTGATAGGAAACGAGGGCAAAGAAATAGAGAAAAGGAATGAGAGAGAATGATGGAGAGGGGGGCGTGGAAAGTGGGAGAAAGACACAAGAGCGAAGAGAGTGAAATTCACAAATAGCTTGATAAGCATCCAAAATAGGAGAGATATTATGAATGTTATAATCAAAATTATCATTAAAAGAGAATAGGAAATAGAAAAAAAAACTCTGAGAAGGTACACGGAATGACAAATAAATGACAAATAAATAAAGAAACAGGGAAATAAATGGGGATAGTGATGGAGAAAGAGATCTAAGCAGTCCTGAAGAGGATGAAACTCACAAATAGCTTGCTAAGCATCCCAAATAGGAGGGACATTATCATTAATAATATCATTGATAGAAATCATACAAAATGAGCAAAGGAAATGGGGCTTCCTGGGATTCAAACCCGAGACCTCCGGATTGCAAGACCGGTGCTCTTAGAGAACTGAGCTAGAAAGCTCCTTGGACAGTCTAGCAATCCGGAGGTGTCGAGTTCGAATCCGGAGGTGTCGAGTTCGAATCCCAAGGAAGCACCATTTTCTTTGCTCATTTCTCATTTATATCCATTTTCCCTATGTTTGTAATAATAAAAGTAGTATTTTTAAGAGAAGCTCAAAAATGCTACTGATAAGATTAAGAAGTAGAAAGAGATAAAGAAATGGAGAAATACACCAATGAGATTAACAAGTGGAAAGAAAAAGAGAAACAGAAAAAGAAACTTAAAGGGAATATGTTGGGCAAATAAATAGAGAAAAGGAGAACAAAAGAAAAAGAAAGAGAGGGAGAGAGAGAGAGATTGAAAGACGTAGGAGTGAAGAGGGTGGCGTCTCACAAACACCTTGATAAGCATTCCAAATAAGGGACGTAAATAGTTCAACTGAAGTGGGCGATATGTCATCCTCTTCTCCCATTTTTACTTTTCTTTTCCGTCTTCCTTTCGCTCACGTTCACATGTGCACTTCAGTGTGCCAATAATCAAGACTGCACCTGCAATTTCTCCCCCAAAATCGCTTCCTTTCCCGGGTGAATTTTAAATGGATTGCGGAAGTGCCCGTATTGATTTGGTTGTCTGCCGCGAACAAGAAGTCGCACAAATCGTACCCAAACTCCGTCCGTCCGTCCATAACCCATGATTTTTAAGCAGTTTCCTGGTGCTGACTGAGAAGTGGCCATGAGATGCGAGAGAAAGAGGGAGAGGGGGAAGAAGAGATAGGCTGACATTCTCATGACCAGGTTAAATTTAAAGGGACTTTGTAACATTGTCCCAATCCTCAAAATTCAAGGGCTAATGTCTGTTCAATCTACATAAACACACACAAAGCCTATGCTAAAGCCACTACGTGTGACGCTTTTTATCTTACGCTAAACTAGCAGAAAGAAAGCGGTGAAAGTAAAAAAATGTAATGATATGCAATCATAGAAGAAGCAGATCCACTCCTGGTAGATGCATCCAGTAGATAGTTATAAATCTACACTTCTATCATAGATATCTTTATAACGGAGGAGAAATTTGGAAAACCAAAAGCCGTTTGATGCTTCTATTGGTAATACGAATACAATGAGGTATGTGAGAATCGCTAGAGTTCCAAGCAAGTTGTAAGGATTTTGACAATCTTACTAGATCCCTTTAATAGGCAAATATGAGTGACAGCTATTTCTTGCTCAGTTGGAGTAGTTACAGTAACCACAGGAAATCCAGGTCATGTCCTAAATGCTCTTTCACAAACAACATACTCTACATGTTTGTCATGGATACAAAATTGATGTGCACCAGGAGTTTATCGTTCGCAAGATGGTACCGTACAGAGCCTCTGAAGAAGATTCTGCTAGGATAAAAAAATGTAGGCCCTATATTGACTCTAAATTTATTGTATCTATGTCACTAAAATATTTTTAGCCAAATCAGTAATCTGAAACTGTACTAAATGAATACCAATTTGCAAACAAATATTTTAGTGACGTAGATACAATAAATTTTAGCTTAAAATACTTTTCAGAATACACCCCCAGATTTAAAAATCTCTACAATCTTACATGTACACAAAGGACATTTTCAAACATGTGCGGCGCAGCAAATTTGACATGGGACAAACCCATAATTTCATAAGGTCTTCACCCACCCCCCCCCCCCCCCAAGCTATGAATAAATGGTAGCATTGCAGAGTACTAAAACACTTTTCGAATGCACTGGAAAGATTCAAGTGCACTTTACAAACGATTAAAAGAGGTAAACTATGCATTCATTTTCATTTTTGTTATTTATGTAAAATGTAACTTTCTTTTACTCTATATCTCTCTAAAAAGTCGCTTGCTGCTTTCTGTTGCCCAAATACCATCCTTCCCGCTTTACACCTGACAGAAAAAGCTTCCCCCAAAATGGCTCGAATTTTTACGAATATGACCTGATTTTTCCTGAATATGATGATTTTGCAGAATATGATTTTGCAGAATATGACAAGAGTTTGCATGAATGTTAAATGGATTCGCATGAAAATTACGTTTTTGCCAAAATTGTAGAACTGCGCTTTTTGCACCAATATCACAATTTTCAAACTCTCAGGAATGCTGCAGCCCGACTAGCCATCCACCTCATACGACTATGCCAGAGGACTAACCAACTGAGCTGCAGAGGACCATACATGTAGAACTTGCCTTCAATGCTTATCATGGTCAGATACTCTGTATACTTCTGGATGAAATATGTCTCAATAAAGTGTGCCAAAGAGATTTTAGAATGTGATACCGCGTGCACTTGTCCATGTAGCTGAAAAGTGCATGATTTGATATTGAGTGCACTATCACATTAGTCGGTAACACAACCCTTGAGCCTGCAGCACCAATCAATGAGAAAGGTCTGGCATGTACAGACTAACTACATTTGCCATTACACCATCTACTGTATCTGATGCATTAAAGGGAACCATCACGCAAAGAACAACACCGCTGTTTGATATTAAATAGATCTCCACACTTTGCAAATGGTTGGGTAATTCATACAATAATAATAAATTCAAATAATACAATTTATCACTAATGGAACCAACAGGGCCTCATGGTTCTGGATGCGCCAAATGTCTGCGAGTGTGCCAATTCTATACAGGCATACATTTGGAGACAATTTGCACAAACGTCATATTTTTAGTACCCAGGCCTGGAGGTAATGCTAATTTTGAGAGCTAGAATTATATCACAAAATATCTTCATTCACGCTCCAAGGTTGGTTTCAGAATCATTTAAATTACAGTATCAGATATCATGAAAACTTAAACGGAAATAACACCCCAAAATAATATTCTTGTGTTAAATGAAATGTAAGAGTTTTAGTAGTCCATTCCACGAACATTTTAACAAGTTTTGAAAAAAAAGGATTTCCAGAAAAATTATATAATTTGAAAACTGGATGCAGAAGAAGATTAGTCTATTGTCAAGGACATACGCGTCTTCAGTGGTTCTATCTATTGTCTCCAAACGTATGCGTTTATATAATTTGCGCACTTGCAAACGTTTGGTGCTTACGAAACCAAAATCCATGTTGGCTCTGTAAGTTTTGGTGATTAATTGGCATTGCATTGTTTATGAATTACACAACCCTTTGCAAAGTGTTGGGCATCTATTTGATATCAAACAATGGTACCTAAACATATAAGCCTGTGTTGTTCTTTGCATGGTGGTCTCCTTTAAAGGGACTTAGAAACATTGTCCAAATCTTTAAAATCCAATTGAATTGTAATTCTAGCGGTTCCCTCATACCTTGTTGTATTCGAATTAACAATAAAAGCATGGGACAGGTTTCGGTTTTTCAAATTTCCCTTTCGTTAAAAAGATATTTACGATTGAAGTGTTCAGATGTTAAATTATCCACTGGACCACGTAAACCATGTACAAAGTGAGTGCAATGAGTTAGTGAATATCACTTTGCATTTTTGCTCATTTCTCAGCCATATAACGTCCATTTAACTTGAAATTTGTACACAACACCCAGTGAACATATCAGATAACAACAATATACATTACATCGCATCAACCACTTATCACTTTTTTGCTGCACATGTCAGCAAAGTTACTAGATTCCTTTAAGCTGCTGTTATTATGAACATGTTCCTACCGAAGTAATTTGATCAGATAGAAATATTATGTTGCATTTGTTTACAGTGACGCCATGTGCAAGCATTCTCAGGGGCTATACATCTATACCAGACACTTTTAAAGGGGACCACCACTCATAGAACAACACAGGTTTAAAGGGGACCACCACGCAATGAACAACACATTTTTTAAGGCTTAAATGTTTTAGTACCATTATTTCAAAATATAAAGACATACAAACACTTTGCAAAGGGTTGTGTAATTCATAAAACATGCTATTGATCACACAAACTTAGGAATTTAACAGGGCCTTATGATCCGTATGCGCGAAATGTTTGCGAGTGCGCCAATTATATGCAAGCGTACATTTGATGTGTATATCTTACACAATAGGCTGGTCTTCTTCTGCAGACCCATGAACGCACAATTTACTATGATGAGTTTTCAAAATGATAGAATTTGTCTGGAAACCTTTTTTCTGCATTTGGGTGGTGGACTGGACTACTGAAACTATTACCGCTCGTTTATAAGAATATTATTTTTGGGTGTTGGTTTCCTTTAATCCTTTATCTTAATCCTAATCCCAAGTCTCTGATTTCTGATTTTGCTAGGAGACCAAATCGGAGTAGACCAAATGGGTGTAGATGAAGGTAAATTAGTACACTAAATATTAGCATGTAGTGGCCCTATCCTCCCCTACAGCTGTATTGTGCAGGTGCATGCATTAAAGAGATATTGAGTACAGCCAAGGCTTTCTGAGAAACGTTGTATGAGTGATTTGTTTTCTTTCCTAAAACTCAATGGGAGAGTAGATATTAAATTTCTTTTTCATCATTGGTATGACTTGTACAAGAGTTTGTATAATTAGTATGATTTGTACAAGTTTCTTCACAATTTGTATGACTAAGATTTATACAAGATTTCTCATAATAAGTATGTTCGTACAAGATTCTTCATAATTAGTATGATACGTACTAGATTCACATTCATGTGTGCATTGTATCAAGCATTCTAGTTTATTAAGTATTTGATTCTTCACATTAACTATGTCAAGATTCACAATAAATAGTGCGTTTGTGGTCATTTCTGTCTCAAGGAAATTCTAACCCAAGTACCCAAGTACTTTAACTTATAAGTATGAGAAATATAAATGCAAAGTATCTCGTGTCCTCTGAAATGCGAAAGGTAAAATAGTGACATTGCAGAGCGTTGCACAATGCATGCCATGTGCTCAATTATTCAGCTCCCCTTGTCAGAATAAAACTATCCATCACAACTGATCAGAGAAAGAAAAAAATTAGAACAAAAAGGACAAAAATAATTTCAAAGGGAGCAAAAACAACAAGAATAAAAAGGACAACCAAACCAAAAGAACAAAATTAACAGAACAAACAACAAGAAAATAATAAAAAGAACAAAACAAATCAAACGAACAACAGAACAAACGAAATACAATCAAAAACAGCCAAAAGAACAAAAACAGCCAAAAGAACAAAAATAGCAAAAAGAAGAAAAAAAGTTTAAAAGAACATAAAGAACCAACAAGTAAAACAATGAGGGGGGAATATTTTGCTTTTTGCACGTACATAGCATACAGGTATGTTTCTGCGCTCCTTGGAGCCTTTGGAACATCATAATATAAAAATATACTGCATTTTCTGGTTATGGTGACGTTGATGCATGCGTGCTCTAGTTGCATTTGAAATTGTCTGTTACATGCATTATGCTATCCATCTCTACGATGTCTGTGTCTATGATTAGCCTTATGATCAGGATAATCAGCATTTTATTTTTAACATCATGAACTACTACAGATATTCAAGGCAAATTGTTGCTCCCCTGAAGTAAAATTTCACTGGCCCCAGGGAAAATATCCTGACCAGTCCAAAGTAAAATGTTACCATCCAAAAGTAAAGTTTTAATGTCACACTTTAAACAAAAGTTCACCATTCACAAACAAAAAACTTGCCATTATAAACTACTAACTTATATTAGAATTCAGCATTTTTAAATTTTCCTTTTAAACAAATGGCAATACACAATTTCTCATTATGCGAAAGTGATTGCTGTGATATTAAGTATGTTCTAGCTTGTGTTTTTGCATGCATGTATACTGGCAATAATTTCTGATATCTAAAATCTAAAAAATAAACCAAGTTTTGTCTCAAAACAGTTGGTTACAAACGGTTATATCCTTATCACTGCAGCACTAAAGGAAATGCATGTATTTTGCAGACTACAGTGTATTAAACCATTCAGGACTAGTCCCAAAAATACTCGGGCTAGGAATTACAGAGAATACATGTTATAGCAAAATCAATCAGTCCTGAACAGGTTAAACATGATGCGAGGGTGTGTACTTTATTTCACCAATGCTTTTCCAAGCTAGAAAATGTTGATTAACACACCCTATTAAAATCGCATGTATTTTTTGTATAATCCTGTTCCATACTAAATTTGTTCAATCCCCATATTTAATACATGATCCACCAGGTTCTCGTAGGCAATGGGTTTACTACAGAATAATGAGGGCGTGTACTCTATTTCACCTATTGTGCGTTGCGACTACCACATGCTGCATGTTCATCCTACACAACAATAGCACCTGTCTTTTATCAGACACCATGAATAATACAACTGCGGTGCCTTGGTGCCTTAGTTCCAAGCAACGTTTAAAGGAATACTCTGGATTTTGCATACTTAATAATGTTCACAAAATACTACTTAACACTACGACAGATACCACATTTAAATCATCCCTTGAGCGTTTTCAATGAATAACACAACTGCGGTAACTTGGTGCCTTAGTTCCCGGAATACTCTGGCTTTTGCATACATTTATCTTTAATAATACATGAAGAAGACCACATTTCATTTATCCCTTGAGTGCTTTTTAAAGGAATACTCTGGCTTTCACATCGTCAACACTTTATAATTATTATATCAAATATGTGTAATTAAATATAATATGTAATTCTATGGTGTTATCTTTCTAGATCATTCTATTCCAAGGGATAGAGAGAAAAAGGGCAGAGATCACAGTAAAGAAGTAAAGTCAAGCCTGTCTCAGTGTGTACCTCTCTATAGTGGCCACCGACAATGATCCCCTGCAGAGAAAAAAAAAGTTTAATGGAACCTGTCTATGGAGGTCACCTGTCTACAGTGGCCACTCTTCTTGATTCCCTTAGGTGGTCACTATACACAGGTTTGACTGTATAACAAAAATACCAGCAACATTAATACCCATTATGTTACAAATATATTAAAATAAATGTGACTTCAATTTAATCTACCAAGTCTATATCTACTGTAGATCACCAAGGACAATTTTATTCTGATTTTGTCTGTTCTTGTTACATAAAAGACAGTCATAAGAAAAATTATTTGAGTTTAATTTTTTCATCTAACATCAATCAAAACATTTCTTAACATTGGGGAATAAAACTACCTTAAAACCATGTTTTCCCATAGCAACATGTACATGTATCATGTTAAATGACCTGTTTTTGTCTGTTTAAGCGTTATGTACGTTCGCTTACAATTTTAAACATGGACATATCAAAAATTATAAATGACTGGTTCAATACAAATGGTTGGTAAATTTATCTCTCCTTTATTAGCTGTCAACAATTACAATTAATTTGGGATGAATGTATGATAGACAATAAGGAATTACTCACCATGCCCCAAATGTACCCTATTAATGTGGAAATGCCCATATGGATCCAGTGACCTGGATATATTGTGCCAATATATGATTGTGAATTTACGTTTACTTTCCCATTATTTAAATAAAGTATCCTATATTTGTGAATGCAACAGTCCAAGTGCGCTTTTAATGGTTGCTATATTGGGATCAATATTGACGCCCCACATTATACAGGCAGGTGTTTATGTTTATTGCCTGCTTTCACTGACATGCATGTATTAACCCGTTGCTTACAGGAACTGGGTGGGCTATGTACAAAGTCTATTGGGATTTCAAAATCTCAAAGGGAACGGGTTAAGACCTCAAATTATGGTAAACATATCATCCCTACATAAAGCCTCCATGCTAGCTTTATTTTCTACTTGCCCATTCTGGCAAGTAAAATCAAGAATTTTCAAATGTTACTAGCCCAAACAGAAAATGCACTTTCCCGAAAAAAACAATGTTATAACAAAAGACAAATTTATTGCACTAGGTAGCTCAATCTGCTCGGCAAATTTCTTGTATGTTTCTAGATGACATTTACATCTAAAGAATTTCATTTTTCTGTCCTAGTTGGACAGAAATGTAAGTTGCCCAATCAGGCAACCAAACTAGACCGTTTATGGAAGTTTTATTTGCCCGACATCAATTCCTCCTTGCCCTGGCCAATTGGGCAAGTGCTAGGGGCAAGTGCTAGTGTGGAGCCCTGCCTACATTCATCGATTATGCTATCCTATCCCGCTGGAGATGATTGAGTTTTGGTACAACACATATTCTCCATAGACCACAGCTTAACTATTTTCAGGCCCAGTCCTGAATGGGTTAACAAATCGATGGCACAATTTTGCAAGGTGGAACGAACCCGAGGAAGAGTTTAGCATAATTTTGGTTTATGATGAACTAAAAATCTACAAATGACTGGTAACAGACTAAAGAAACGCTTCTTTAATTTCTGTTCTCTTTTACTATTCCATTGTTGGATACTTTGGATACAAATGACTGGTAACAACTAAAGAAACGCTTCTTTAATTTCTGTTCTCTTTTACTATTCCATTGTTGGATACTTTGGATACAAATGACTGGTAACAGACTATAGAAACGCTTCTTTAATTTTTGCTCTCTTTTACTATTCCATTTTGTTGGATACTTTAGATGAGAGAGAGAACAACAAAAAACCTCTAAAAATCAACAAATGACTGGTAACAGCCTAAAGAAACGCTTCTTTAATTTTTGTTCTCTTTTACTATTCCATTTTTGTTGTTGGATACTTTAGATGAGAGAGAGAACAAAAAAACATCTAAAAATCCTCTCTAGAAAACAGTAGGTACATGTACATGTAGGTTTCTGGTTTCACTTAAAGCACGTTTTGTCTGAAAGGCGAGGTATTCAATTTCTGAAACACAATCCCCACCCTTTCAGCTCCGACATTGAAACATACTCTATAAAAGTGTTGTCTGGGTACTTGTAAATAGAAGGGAAAAAAATGAAACATACTTGTGCAAAAAATGTGATGCCTGGGAATATGAAGGGAAAAAAAGCATCAACAAATATAAGAACACTCTGTGTGGCTGGTTTTATTGAAGGAAAAATACACATTGACATCAAACGTGATGTCTAACACAACCTATGACTATAAGTATTATAATCCTGTACTCAAGGGTCCAGGGGCATAGCTACAAGGGGTGGGGTGTGGCTAAAGGATGCTCCCCCCAAATTGTCTGTGCCCCCCTCCTCCCCCCCCCCCCCCCCCCTCCCCATTGCCCACCACACAAAAATCACGCTTGCGGAGAAGAAAAATCATGTAGTTTCTAAGCTGTAAATATCATCATGTTCGGGCAACTAAAAACAGTGCCCCCTCAATAAAATACAAGGTTCGTCCCCCCCCCCCCCCCCTTCCCTACTAGAAAAATGCTAGCTATGACACACAGAGTTTTATCTTTTAAAGAGATATACTGTAGAATTTAAGCTTTCAGAAATTGCTAATTTTGTGTTGTACATGTAATTATTTCATTGTCTAACTGAAAATCTCTGCAGTAACTAACATCAGTGCATATTTCCGAATTATTGTCTCTATGGGAAATTCAATGAAGAAACAGGCTAAGGAATTTATATGAGCTGAATAAAACTGCACATGTATCAAATGGACCAGATGCATATAGTATGCATATTGGATCTACTTTCCAAGGATATGTAATGTACACCTTTTTCGGGAATTCCCTTCTTTCCACTATGTTAACCTATTCAGGACGTGTCCCAAATATACCTAAAGATGGGGTCTATGGAGAATGCATGTTATACTTATATTAATTAGTCTTGAACTCGTTCAAATATACACCTTTTCATTTCCTTTCATTTGCACTTTGTATTCAATTAAACCGATTGAGGACTGGTGCCGAAAAATATGCAGCTAGAGTCTATGGAGAATGCACGTTATACTAAAATTAATTAAATGTTGCTTGTAATGTAAGTATCGGTTTCCATGGTGGTGTATATAATACGCGTGGTTTGCGGTTGCACCATGTGAGAGGGGAGGATTGGTGAGTCCTGAAAAGGACTGATTGTATTATTTCTAGGATAGTCCTAAAAAGGATTGTTGGTAGTCCTAGAAAGGACTGTTGGTGTGGTCCTGAAAAGGACTGTTGGTATTCTTTCTAGGAGAGTCCTAAAAAGGACTGTTGGTAGTCCTAGAAAGGACTGTTGGGATAGTCCTGAAAAAGGACTGTTGGTATTCTTTCTAGGAGAGTCCTAAAAAGGACCGTTGGTAGTCCTAGAAAGGACTGTTGGTAGTCCTAGAAAGGACTGTTGGGATAGTCCTGGAAAGGACTGTTGGTATTGCGAGGAGAGGGTGGATGGTAGGAGGGGCTCGACGTTTCAAATAGGTTGACTATCCATCGTCAGGAGTGGATAGAATACAATCAGTCCTTTTCAGGACTCGCCAATCCTCCCCTCTCACATGGTGCAACCGCAAACCACGCGTATTAAAATTAATTAGTCGTTAAAATGTTCAAAGGATGTGCTATGTGCACCTTTTTAATCCCTTTCCTTCACTACTTTATTCAATTAAACCCATTCAGGACTGGTGCCGGATAAATACTCAGCTGAGGTTCATGGCAGATGCATGTTATACTAAATCAAGTAGTCTTAAACTAGTTAAAAAACGATGTGCAACGTGCACCTTTTTCATCCCTTTCTTTCACTACTTTATTCTCTTGCAGGACTGACTGGTGCCGAAAAATATGCTGATGGGGTTCATGATGAATGCATGTTATACTAAATCAACTAGTCCGAAATGAGATAAATTTGTTCCTCGGCCCACTTAAACAAAAGGTTCAGCTATTCTACGAGGCAGACATATTTCACTCTACTACAAAATATTTGCCTTTTGCTCTAATCAAAATGGTTTAGTTTGGCCTTTCTACTCTAAATATATTTTATTTGTGTATTTCACTTTATTTGCGGAATTCCTTGCACTCTACAGCATCCTTTTTCAGCTTTCCTTTCTACCTTTGCCATTTACCCACTGAAACTCGAGTTCACCGTTTCTACTGAACTCATCCTTTCAAAGACTGATTGCATAATTCTAATTCAAAGTGAACACATTGTACACCAGATTCCTGTAATTAGCAGTATGTTAAGTAGAAATTTCATGGTAAATATTCTTGAGATCGCTTCAGTTGGCATTAAAACTAACAAAGTTGAGCAAGTCTGATTTTGACTGTGTGTTTATCAAGGATTGTCTATTGACTGACTTCATAAAACTAGACAATAACCTGTTAAAAATTCCCATGAATATAAACAAGGTATTTTAGAAAAGGAAGGGGAAATATCTCCTGTTTTAAATCATACCAATGACTTGTAACAGTCAAAAGAATATTTTCCACCACCACTAATTTCATTTAAATTGTAATTCAGGGCTAACGTAAATTATGTTATGAATTCTACACTCAATAAATCTCCATAGCAACACGCATCTTTCTCAGCAGAGCTCACCACCATTCCAGCAGACAATTAGATTCAGCTATTTAATTGAAATTATGACTTCTTTTTTTATCACCTAGGAGTAATATCTTTATGATTTTTATCAAGACACAAACAATATATCCAGGGATATGAAATATCAATATACACAATCAATCACACAAAACAAAAAAAACAGTGCAAGTTAACTTCTAAAGCCAAGCACACAAAGAGCCGACTCGACCCGATCGGTTTTCAATCAGGCTAGAGCCAGGCCCAATCAGTTGGAGCCAATTCATCATGTTGAATCGGCCTCGAATGCCTTCCGACTGGTTTCCGATAGGCAAAATCCGAGTCATGAGGCAGTGCAATCTGACCAGAAGCGACTTAAAAACAGTCGGTACAGGTCGAGTCGGCTCTGAGTGCCTTTGGCTTTAGAATATAATAATTCTAAACTGGAAGAAGTCTAGAAGACACAAACAATATCTATTCCAGGGATATGAAATTTCAATATTCTAGGGGGAAAAATGAAAATTTTCATCCAAGAATAGAATAATTCTAGACTTGGAAAAGAATGAATTACCAGACTGTAGTTCAATGTTTCGAACCAAGCATGTTCTTTACCAAAGGCAAACGACAAGGTACATCACCAAACATGGAAATATATACATCAAACTAACAAAGTGAAGGGTTTGAATAGGTTCAGGCTAGATAAAACAAGAATAAAAGCGTGGACAAGGGAAGTGAAGAAGGTTAGACAGAAACATGCTAGAGTGAACAAGACCAAAATACGTGGACTTAATGTAGGTAAGTGCAGTTCAGTAGAAAAATGTCAAGAAAAACTTGACAATGAGTTGTTTTTTAATATAGAACTGAATAAGAACCCTTAATCTGTGCTAAGATTGGTAAAAATTGGTCCAGAAATAAGAACATCATACATTTTTTTCATGAATTTGCCAAAATTAATAAAAATGCAATTTCTTACAATACAAATTATATAACATGTACAGAATACACCTCCACAAACCAGTGTATCCTTCATTCATGTCAATTACCTACATCCTACCTCGCAACAACTGTTCATCATCCCTCACCACCTCCTCTCACACTCAGGGTTATCTCCTTCCATTAATAGCACACCCCCAATAATTTAATCTCTATCATGACCATTTAAGAATCCCCAAATAAGTTATTGACCCCAATAGTATTAAGTGTATCAATATCTTCTTTAGATATAAGTGTGTGAAATGCCGAAATGAAGTCACTCTTCGTTTCAGACTCCGAATGACAGCAGTCACACCTCTCTTGTTCCTCTAGTAATGTAGTCATTACCAATACACACTGACATTAAAGGGTACCACCACCCAAAAATAATATTCTTATTAAAGAAAGGTAACATCTTTAGTATTCTATTCCATCAACAAGTTCCTCTAGTAATGCAGTCATTACCAATACACACTGACATTAAGAAACACAAAGCAAATCAGTATTCAGGAGCATCATGGCACATTTCAGGGTATGGGGTTTGTCTGACGACTCCACAACGCCCGGATAGCACTTGTAATATCTTACAAAATAAACATTTAAATTGGTATTGCGATCCGCATTCTTACCTGGCCATGCAAATCCGTATTCAGCAGCATCACAGCACACGTCAGGGTGTGTGCTGCGTCCGACGACTCCACAACGCCGGGATTGCAATCGAAATAACGGTGAGAGAAGTGAGCCAGCACTCTCTCCCGCTCCTGCGATTCGCCGACGATTGTGACAGACAGCAAGAACGCCCTCAAAGCCTCGTCCAGACGGTCGCCGGTGAAGTCAAAGTAGCACACGTACTCCTTGGCTACGAGTTTGGAGAAGTCGTTCCTGAGCGTGATGAAAAAAGGAGATATATGACTAAAAGTGACAGAATCTATGCTCTTAATTCAGCATTCAGCCAAGAACTTGGGCTACAAAATCTATAAATTGATGAATGTTATACAAAAATGAATACACCTTTAATCATAGGTTAAATGATTTATTACATATCACATCGCACTTTACAAGAATTGTACCCAAACTTTGTTATATTTTGTGTGTGCATGATTTGGGGTTTGTATTAGGAGTGCGTAACATGCATTTAACCCAATAAGGACCGATTCTAAAAATACTTGGGCTCTCAATCTAAATAGAGATGGTATTTCTACACAAATCAAATCATCTTCCATGGGTTAAAAATGTATTATATCACACTACATCACATTTCAAGCATTGTACTTTTAATTTGATTTTGCCATTGTTAGGGTAATTTTGTGTTTGGATTCACGGGCTTGTTTGTGAGTCTGTTACATTAAGCTTACACACTAACTTTTTTCTGTACTGGCCCATTTGGGCAAGTAAAATCATAAATGTTCAAATTTTACTTGCCCTATTTGACATTTACTTACCCTCTTACTCAACACATTATAAATTACATTGTTCTCTTGTAGTTGATTTAGTTGCCTGATTGGGTAAGCAAACTAGACAATTTATTAAATGTTACTTGCCTGATACCAATTTGCCTGGTTACATATTTACACAAGTCCTTACCGTTTGCTTAGATGAACAGCGACGTCTTCTCGTTTAAATCCATCAAGTTCATACAGTCTCTTGGCAAGCCTCTTCGCTGAAGGTAAGTCCAGATTCTTGGGGTTTTCATAAAGGGCACTCTCTAATGAGTTCATGTCAGGAAATTCTGTGTCATCATTACTTGAAGTGGAGTGAGAACTGCCCGAACTAGAACGAGAGTCCCTAATTGCACTGGAATTAAAGAGAGAGTCCCTAGTTTCGCTAGAGTATGATTGCGAGTTGCCCGTTAATTCAAGTCGTGTGTTTGGCATCTCCTCTAAACCTTCCTTCCTGTTTTGAGTGTTATGGATGTCTAATGCAGGGACATCTGGTACAGTGCTCTCATGAGCGACCACCAGGTTGAGACCTCCGTTGCCTATCCTCATCTCCGGGACCGACAAGTTTGTTTCAATGTCTGTCCTTCGCTCAAGATCGGAAGCATTCGTCTGGATGCCAATTGCGTGTGTCCCGGCCTTTGCCCACGATGTTTCATGTCCCTGCCCTGAATCACTGACTAGGATCTCCGAGGGCACGTTTTTATCAGAGCCGATGTTTGTGGTGGTAGTTCTGACCTTGACTGCTGTTCCTGCAGCACTGAAGGCACTCTCCGATGATGAAGATAATGTTGGTGATGTTACAGATGATGCGTGATTGTTGTGTGACATATTTGTACCGTTCTCTATTATCGTCCTTGCGTCCGTGATCTTACCAGGTACGGGGTATTCAGTGCTAGTTATATGCACCAATTCCGCTTTTGTCAATCTCCCGTTCATGTTGTCCTGCAATTGCGCATCAATTTCAAAACTGTTTGTTTCCAACTGGTCCTCAAACTGGCTCTCAAAATCAGACGGTATACCATTTGTGGATGAAACTTCTTCCTGCACGCCACTGAGACCGCTACTGGTGATTCCCTGATTCCTCAGTTCCGAAAGACCACCATCCTTCAATGAATCCTCTCGATGGATCAGGGCAGTGGTTGTTAACTTTTGACCGGCAAATGCTTCCAGCGCACTTGGATCCGAGTTCAAGGAATGTGAGGGCGACGATTCGAACTGTTCCTCTTCAGGACAATGATCACTGGCGACTTCAGCAGGAGACTTCAAGTTCCCTGGCACAACATCCTGGCTATAGTCTGTGCCATTCAACGTCCTGTTTGTAAGCAATGGCGACTGGAGGAGCCTATCATCCAGAGGCCCTTGGCTTGTTGCCTCCTCTGTTCCCAACTGCTCTCTCAATTCACCATCTTGGCAGGTTCCTACCCCATTCTGTGTGACCTCCAGAGTTGAGCATGCCACCTTGTCCTGGCTACTGCTCCTGAAGTCCCTGGTTTCAATCTTTGGCCTTGCGCCAAGTTTTGTTGGTGACTTTGGACCTTTTTGCTGATATCCAGAGGTCTTGTCCAAGGGCGCAAGGAACTTGTGGACTCTATCCTTAGTTCCAGTATCTGTATTGTTGAAACAGAAAACAAAAGTTTGTGTTAATTTCATGTTAAGTAAATATACCGTAGAACACCATCGTCAAGCACCCCCAAGCACCAATATGCATCTTGCTTTTAAAGAGCGCCCGCTCTCTGTCTAAACGGGAAACTTTAATCAAGAATGCAAATAATGGTGAGGAATATTCATGAGGATAATATCGGAGGTGAATCTCATGGAAACGTCTTTAAAAGCAAGATGCGTATAGGTGCTTGGGGGTGCTTGACGATGGTGTTCTACGGTATTTCATATCAATAAGGTAGTTTATATTATCACAAAAAGCTTGGCCCTAAGATGTTTTTTGTCCTTTAAATTGGGCAGAGCTGAGAAAACAATAAGCTAAGAAAATATAATACCAAACATGTATATATTATGTAGAATCAATTTACAGGAACATTGGACAAAATTATGGAATAGTTAAAGTAATATTTAACTTCTATGCACAAGTGACGTCATTATGAGCTTTGAAAAGTATGCATTCATATGTAATTTCAAAGAAAGTTATGATTCTTTTCATTTTTTTTTCAAGAAATTTCAAATTAACACTTCATGTTTGTTCATGGTTTTATAACAAACTATAAGCATACATTAAAATATTTTCAGCAAGTTGGTCTTAGAAATGGTGAAAAGGGCCTCAGAATGAATGTAAAATTGATTATAGATACGTAAGCATAAACATGACAAGTTTAATGAAATTATATGAAACAGAACCATCAACCAACTCGGAGATACTTGAGGCAAGATATTCAATTCCAGCCAAAAATGGTATACCATCTTATGAACTATTCATAAGCCGTGCTGCCAATCTAATTATGACGCACACAGACGGTCTTTTTTAGGGAACAGAATTTGAACGCAAGTAAAATGTTATTTCCTACTTGCCTATCATATTTCTCATCAAACAAAACAAAATTCAACAATTATTTGTACTTGTTACAAAATTAACATTGAATTTAAAGAAACAAATCTTCTAATGTTCTAAAAATACAACTTCCCGCCAAATAATTCTATAATTAAAACAAATTTTTTTTTTTTCCCTTCACAACAGTAGAAAATGTCATGAAGATTAAATCACGCGATTCAAAGTACAGGATAGGGTTTGATCCTGTGCCACATTATGTTTCAACAAATTACACTGAAATTTATCACATTACCATGATAGTAACTAACCAAAAAGAATTAGGTTCTCCTTTGTCATTGATACGTCTTTAATTACAGGATTGAAGTAGACCATTATGTAGAGAATACAAAATTGTAATACAGGGCTCGACGACACTAGCACTTGCCCTGTTGCCTGGAGCAAGTAAGAATCACATATGTCAGGCAAGTAAAATTTCATATATGGTCTAGTTTGGTTGCCCGACTGGGCAACTACATTTTTGCTCAACTTGGAGAGAATAATGTAAAGTTATGATTCTGCTTGCCCGGACGGGCAAGTAGAACAAAATGTTAGTGTGGAAGCCTGTGTAATATAAGGCCATGTCCCTGAATTTTGCATTAGATTGTAGGTCGCAACATTATCATATAAAGTGCACCACTTATCTTGTTGCACTAGTTTCAGATGAAAACTACTACACTTGGTCATTACGCATGCACAACTTAAAACTCAAACCCACACAATTATCTTGTGCACCATAAATAGAACTTGTTTCAACCCAATGAAACAACATTAATTTGTAATTCAAAAAAGAAAAGTGGATAAACTCTATATCAAAAACAAAAGAATTAAGGACAAGAGAGACTACTCAGAACTGTGAACTGAGCAAACTTGTGGGAAAAAAATCCTTTAAAGTATGAAAGAAAGTAGAAGGACAAGACAGGGTGCTCAGACTAAGATAATGCATGAACTGAGCTTAACCTTTAGACAATGTTAAAAGCTATCTTCGTGACGATGTTTTTCGACATGAGATCCATGGAGAAACAGTTCCTCCGATGATCTAATTGACACCTGCTGTACAAAGAGGACCCAAGAGTTAATCCAATGACCCGTTTTTACTTCAACTTCATCAGGTTTTGTTTTAGAGACTGTGTGGATTGTTTTTGCAGACGTGTGTTATACACAGGCCTCTTCCAAGAAGATTGAAGAAAATCTAGTCAAGTTTAAAGGTTTCTCGGATTTGCAATGACATCTTGTGAAAGCCTTGTGCACTGTGCAAAATTAAATATACACTGGCTCAGTGTTATGCAAGGCTGGGTGCTCTCAGACAAGAGTGAACATTGTAAACTGAGTCTAACCTTTAGACAATGTTAAAAGCTACCATCGTGATGATTTTTTGACACGGGATCCATGGAGAAATAGTTCCTCCGATGATCTAATTTACACCTGCTGTATAAAGAGCACGCCTGAGTTAATCCAATGACCCGTTTTTACTTCATCTTTATCAGGTTTTTGTTTCAGACACTGAATTAGTCTTGCAGGTGTTATTATACTGGCCTCTAACAAGGAGAAGATTGGGTAGACAGTCAACCTTAAAGGACTGTATTATTACTCATTCATAATCATAACTAGTGCAGTCGCATGTACCAGGGTGATTTAGACCCCCGAAATGCCAAATGGAGCTCCTCAAAATAATCAAAAGAGGTCTGTAAATGTATTAGCTTAGTAGCCTTAGTTCCTCACCAAGTCTATTTTGGATGATGTGCCTTTAGACAAAAGATATTTTAGATGCTAACTAGGGTTTACTTAGTGAATACCAAAGGCTTACCCAGCTATCCGTAGGTGGGGTTGCACATTTAACTGTTTCATTTGAAATACAATAGCAAGTAACTAAACTACATGTAGGTTTGGCCCTGGTGGCCATTGGCACATGGGGGGTGTTTCACAAAGATCCTAAGTTGAACTTAACTCTAAGTTGGACTTAAAAAGTATGGAAAGCCATTAGTTTCTTTGAAAATTTGTTGTTAAAGTCCCTTTTCAAAGGCATTACATGTTGATTCAAATCATTACTATTTTCTATTATCAAGGGGATTTCATGTTGTTTGATATAACATTCATGAAAAGTCTAAAATACTTGCATTTTGACTTTTGAATATTATTTTATTCCAAGGCTACAAATGGCTTTCCATAATTTTTAAGTCCAACTTAGAGTTAAGTTCAACTTAGGATCTTTGTGAAACATCCCCCTGGCCACCTAAGGGCAATCCTTGGGTGGCCATGGGCAATCAGCTCTTTATACATGCCTGCTGTCAGCACTTGGTACATTCAAGTACATAAACATGAAGTACATAAGGTCACATGAATCAAGTGTATAATTAGGTTCATGTACATTTGCATACAGTGGAGTAACATGGTCAGACTGATTGAGGGCAAACTAATTATGGGAGGGGGGGGGGGGGGGGGGGGGGGGGGGGGGGGGGCGTCACACTATGTATTTCTTTAAGATTTTCTCCTAATGTTTGTGTTGGTTTTTCTCAAATAATATGGGGGATTGCTTGCTCTCCCCCCCCCCCCCCCCTCCCCCCCACAATTATACCCAATTATCTGCCGTACATCGTACATGTACACACATAATGAAAATATGAACTTTAGATTATTAGAAATAAAAGCAACTTTAAGTCCTTAGTTTCCCCAAAACTGTTTTTACTCAAATGTAAAAATAATTAACAAATTTATGAATAGTCTGGGGATTTCATTTATCAATCAATGAACAAAAAAAAATGGCCAAATAATGGCTACTGTTTTCTAAAGGTCACCAGAATGAAAATGGTCACCATCTCACCAACTGGACAGGGCAATTAGTGCTTAAACTGAAAAGGTTCAGCTCTGACTCGCAATGTAGCAATGGTAACTTGCCGATTGGTCTACACCCATTTGGTCCACTCCCATTTCGTCCACTAGCAAAATCAAAAGGATTAAGAGTCTTAGGATCAAGATCAGGCATTATATTTATGGTTTGGGTTGGGATTATGGTTATGGTTATGATTAGGGTTAGGGGTAAATGTTCTGAGTTGGGAATATGGAAGTTTCAGACATCATTTGTGACCGGCTATAGCAAAACCCTGCACTTGTCGGTAAAAACAAAAATGTTGATTTTCATACCCTTAGAAAGGCCTCATCACAAGCTTTCATTTGATTTTTTTTTCTCAAATAAATTGGCCAATAATTGGTCAATAATTGGCGAAGATATGATCGTTTCAAATTTACAATCTACAATCATAAGTCTTTTACACACATTATGTGAACTTAAAATGCCCATTTCTTCAAAACATGAATTACCGACAAGCGCAGGGTTTTACTATAGCCGGTCACATTTAGTAGACCAAATGAAACAGAGACTAAATGGATGTAGGCCAAGTGAACATAAACAGATCAGCAATGTTCACATGTTTGACCTTCAATGCTTCTAGTACCATGGCCTTTAATTAGGAGAGAGTAATTGACAGGCATGGCTCCCAATTTACGTGCTATTAATTTTATCAACTAAACAAAGGACAAGATTCGGGGCCCATAATCAGCATCCCTTGGTCCCACGACCCCTTCCAACCCCTGCATGCTATATCAGGGTTTGACACTAGCACTTGCCCGCTTGCTTGGGGCAAGTAAATCTCGTGTCGGGCAAGTAAAATTGCATGAATTGTCTAGTTTGCTTGCCCGATAGTGCAACTACATAATTTAGAGAGAATAATTTAATATCATACATGTAAATCTCATCTAGAAGTAAGAGGGTAAGTAAGTTTTATATTGGGGCAATATTTATTCTATGATTTACTTGCCCGAACGGGCCAGTACAAAAACAAGTTTGTGTGGAGGCCTGGCTATAGATAGTGTGTAAATACCCTTCATGTATAGAGACTTCCCTGCAATGGCTGTATTGTAATTCTAATTGTAAGTCTAATTCTCCGGGTTGTACATCATAATTTGTGCCAATTGTTCTACTATTTCACTAGAGATCACAAAGAAAACCAAATCCGAACTGAATATCAATTTAAGAGTGGCAATTATATTTAACATAATTTTTTAAAGTTTTGGTGGTAAGGAAACTCTGTATGGTTTGGTAATACTCTAATCTCCGGCTTTAATAAGAATTCCCATCTGCCTGATCATTAAATGCAAACTACAAACACGAATATGCACACATGGGACCAGCTCGAGTGTAACATCAGCTTTGCCCTTCCACGCAGTCCCAATCAATTACTCTAATTGGACAAACAGACTGTCATCAACACTTTTCACGCAAGAAACAAAAAAATGGTAGCATTCAAGATTGCCAAGGATATCAAATTAGTTTTCACAATTGAGCAAAAAGATTACATAATTGGCAAATCTAGAAAAGTGATAATTGAATTGAGAATTCTAGTTCACTTGAAAAGAAAACACGTCGTTTGCACCCGTGAAAAAAGTGGGTATTCTGGGTATTTAAAGGGTAATTCAACTAAAACAGTGCAAGAAGTTGAAGACAAAAATATGTTAGCAATCGTGATTGGCACAGAATTTAATTAGTTTTCACAAGAGTAAATAGATTACATAATTGGCAAATCTAGAAAAGGTGATAATTGAATACAGAATTCTAGTCATTTGAAGAGAAAATACATGATTTGCACCCATTAAAAACAATGATACCCAGGTTAATTTAGGTTTTAACACTTTACAGACAAATAAGACAAAAATATAGTACCGATCATGATTGCCAAAGAATGTAATTAATTTTCACCAGATTAAACAGATAACACAATTGAGAAATCTAAGAATGTGATAATTGAATTTATCATTCTAATTTCCTAATTTACCTTGTTTACTCCAGCAAAAATAAAAACATGATGAGTAGGGAGAGTTTGGCATTCAATGTTTTTTATGCTTAGAAAAAGATATATTCGCAGTCATGAAGAATCTGAATATTAATTTTCACAACAGGTAAACAGCCTACAGGAACCTAGTGGGCTATGCACAAAGTCTATGGGGATTTCAAAATGTGGCACAGCACTGATTTAACAGCATATTGTAGTGATATGACGAGAAGTAGTTGCTTTAAAACCCCATGCCTCTGGGAGCCTGGTGTGCTGTGAACAAAGTCTATGGGGATTTCAGAAACTTGAAGGGAATGGGTTAACCACTTGCCTATGGTTAACCCCATGCATACAGGGAAAAGGGGTTTATGTACAAAGTTTCTGGGAATTTCAGAAACTTGAAGGGAATGGGTTAACTCACCTTCTCTCACTTTGAGTACCAAGTCATCCGGAGATTTCATCAAAGCTGTCACAACTGCAAGGAAGAAATCAAGAAAAAAGAATAGTTTTGTTAAAATCATGAGTACATTTGTGTTAGTTGACAAAATTGAAAATGAATCACTGCAAAATTTGAATAGAAACCTAAATAAAACCAGATAACATTTGTTCAAGAAATATATAAATTTGAAAGATATCAGAAATGAATCATTATTAAATCACATGTTTTGTAGACTATCGTTGACAATTAAAATGTTGTAAATTTTAATACATTTCTCATGTAATCACACTTACCCTCATAATTATATCACTACCTACACAACAATTCCTTTCAACAACAAAATGTATTTCCGATTGTGAAGTGTCGACTCACAAAATTTCAATCCTTTCTTTTTGTCAATCGAAACAATCTTTCCAGTCTACTCCTCAGATAGGACAATCAGTAACTTCTCAGATTACAAAACTAGTTTTACTCTCAAATTACAATAATGCCATGCAAGCCGAAACAAGATAAAGGAAAACCAAATTCAGCAACTGCCAACAGTCATGAGCGGCTAACCAACAAAGGTTACAATGCGTACAATGTGGAAAAAATATTCCTGAATTCTTTTCCATACACTGTTCTTACTCAGGAATGACAAGTCAAGTCAGTACAATATGTGTATACAAATGTATTAGGTTTACATGTAATATATTGCAACATTATAAATATATGCCTGAGTCACACGGTCACACCCCGTGCAGAAATGTGCCGCTAATAAAGCTCGTGCACAGTAGCCCATGGTCAGGCAATCAGGACAGCGGCTAGCCAAAATCAATCCAATAATTAGCCGAGGTCTCCGATTACATCACAGCCTGAGTGACAGAAACAATTCGCCAGCTGAGCCGGCCAGGAAACGGGCCTAATGGATTGGACAATCATGACACACATACAGGCAGACAGACACACAAACATACGCACTTGTAAAAACACACTGTCACCTATTAAACATTAATATGTACATATATTTTCAACTATGATGCTTTAGTCGAGTCAGCTGCATAGAGAAGTGCGATACAGATTTGACAATCATGACACACATACAGGCAGACAGACACACGAACATATGCACTTGTAAAAACACAGTGCCACATCTATAGACATTAATATGTATATATCACATTTTCACCTACAATGCTCAAGTCAAGTCAACTATTCAGAGAAGGGCAATAAAGGATTGAACACATATGACATACATACGGACAGACAGACACACACAGTGACACACACTTTGTTAACACCCACTGTCACATAAACATTAATCCACATGTATGCATCATTAAATCACATACATGCACACGGTTAAAATATTGTCCGCTCAGTTATTGATGAAAGGTGTTTAATTGATTTTAACAATAACAGCACACACAACAAAAAATACCTCTAGTTACTAAATTAATTGCAAGCAGAGTCATCTGAGTCATCAATTAGGGCTTATCTGTAATTCATGGAACAACAAATTTTAGCATGCACACGCAAACACAAACACACATAATCTGTATCTCGGTTTGAATCCATGAAACAATCCCCATCAGAGTCAGCTTGGGATGAAACCCAATTCATACAAAATTAGGAACCACTCACAAACAGAAGCATAGAATTTCTTTTCTGCACATATAACACACATCATACACTCATACCCACACCCACCAAAAACCAGAACGTCAATGACGTAGCGCTCATCCGCCATCTCGCAACATCAAATATCGCAAATTTCATGTGGTACACTTTTCAACTGGTCGAAAAATAAAAATTTGATGCCCTGGAAGGGACATAAAAAATAAAAATAAATTTAAAAAATAATAAAATAAATAAATAAAAAAATAAATTTAAAAAAAATAATAAATTTAAAAAAATAATAATAAATACATTTTTAAAAAATATATTAAAAAATATAAAAAAATTAAAAAAAATAATTAAAAAAAAAATAATTAAATAAATAAATAAATAAATAAATAAATAAATAAATAAATAAAAAATTACCATAATTAATTAATGGAGAAAAATTTCAAAATTCTGTGTAGAAGTTTAGTGTACCAAAGTTAGCTCTACCAGATAAAGCAAACCAAATCAAAATCGGTCGAGAAATGAAGGAGAAGAAGCATTTTTTATGATTTCTGGAATAAATTTGCATAAATTACCATAATTAATTAATGGAGACAAATTTCAAAATTCTGTGTAGAAGTTTAGTGTACCAAAGTTAGCTCTACCAGATAAAGCAAACCAAATCAAAATCGGTCGAGAAATGAAGGAGAAGAAGCATTTTTTGTGATTTCGGGAATAAATTTGCATAAATTACCATAATTAATTAATGGAGAAAAATTTCAAAATTCTGTGTAGAAGTTTAGTGTACCAAAGTTAGCTCTACCAGATAAAGCAAACCAAATCAAAATCGGTCGAGAAATGAAGGAGAAGAAGCATTTTTTGTGATTTCTGGAATAAATTTGCATAAATTACCATAATGAATTAATGGAGAACAATTTCAAAATTCTGTGTAGAAGATTAGTGTACCAAAGTTAGCTCTACCAGATAAAGCAAACCAAATCAAAATCGGTCGAGAAATGAAGGAGAAGAAGCATTTTTTGTGATTTTGAATAAATTTGCATAAATTACCATAGATAATGAATTTCACGATTCTGTGTAGAAGTTTTAAATCCCCCTCCTAGCCCTATCTTATGAAACAATCAGAATCAAAATCGGTTGAAAAATAACGAAGAAGAAGCATTTTGAAAACTGTGGACGGACGGACGGAAGGACGGACGGACGGAAGGACGGACGGACGGACGGACGCCACGCCATGGCATAAGCTCATCGGGCCCTTCGGGCCGGATGAGCTAAAAACACACCTACACACAAATATCGGTAATCAATTTGAATCCTTGAAATAATCAATCCCCACCTGAGTCACCTGGGATGGAACATAATTCAGAACAATTATCCACAATTATCCACAATATCCGCAATCAAACAGAAACATAGAATTCACTGTATTCACAATATCCACACAAAAACACACACACACACATACACATACACACATACATACATATGCATGCACAAACACACACACACATGCACAAACACACACATACATCTCACATACATGTACATGCACATACATACATATATGCATGCACAAACACACACACACATGCACACACACACATACATACACACACAAATCCAACGACAAGTATACATGCACACACACACAAATCCAATGACACAAAGCACTCACACATACACACATGCACAGGCACACTGACAAACAACATACAAATATACACATCGTGACATATATATACACACACACAAACAAACACTCTCACAAATCCAACGACGACGCAAAGCTACCCCGACAAACACATATAGATACACATCTTGTCTGAGTCCCTGGAGCAGAACAATTTCCAACAGACTCAGCTGGGACTGAAACGTAATTCATAACAATTAGGGCCTACATACAAACAGAAACATTAACCTTTACACACACACACATAAGTCAAACTTCCACACAAACATACAGAGAAATAAAACATGTACATGAACTTCTGTAGTCCCTGAAATAATCATCAGTCGATTCAACTAGGGATAGGACCTAATTCTTGGAATTACAAACACGACCAACATACAAACAGAAGTACAGATCTATGCACATGTACACATACACACCCACCCAGTGCCCACAGATATATACACTGACACAAACATACATTTATGTCCCTGAAACAATCACACGTAAATTCAACTAGGGACACTTTAACCTGATTCATGGAATTACAAATAGGACAAATACACAAACAAAATACAGATGCACACATAAATACACAACACAAACAATTAGCCAAATTATTGACAGTTGAACGCTGTCTAATACACTACATGTTTTTATGCACATACACACGAGCACCCAACATCTTTCACCACTCTTCTCTCTTAACCCCTTCAAGACTGATCGACTTAGGTATAGCATGTATTCTCCATAGACCCTAGCCCAGGTATATTCAGGACCAGTCGTACATGGGTCAATACATTAATTTAGTTAAAGGGACTTAGTAACATTGTCCAAATCCTCAAAATAAAATTTTAATTCTAGCGGTTCCCTTATACCTTGTTGTATTCATATTAACAATAAAATCACGGGACAGGTTTCGGTTTTTCAAATTTCCCTTTCGTTACAAAGATATGTATGATTGAAGTATTCCGTGTACAAAGTGAGTGCAGTGAGTTACTGAATATCACTTTGCATTTTCGCTCATTACTTGGCCATACAATGTCCATTTGACTTGAAATTTTCACACAATACCCTGTGGACATATGAGATAACAACAATATTGCATCAACCATTTATCACTTTTTGCACATGTCAACAAAGTTACTAGATCCCTTTAAAGGGTATCATCACCCAAAAATAATATTCTTATAAATGAAAGGTAACATCTTTAGTAGTCCATTACATCAACAAGTTCAAAAAAATATGTTTCCAGGAAAAATATATATATATTTAGAAAACGCATCATTCTAAAGCATGCGTTCATGGGTCTGCATGTACGAGACTACTTTGTCCAGAGTGAACGAATCGTCCGGGATTCTATTGTCTCCAAACGTACGCGTGAATAGCATTGGCGCACTCGCAAATGTTTGGCCCATACGGAACCAGGAAATAATAGTGGTTCCGTAACTGGTGGTAATTAATTGCTTTGTTTATGAATTACACAACCCTTTGCGAAATGTTGGGTATCTATTTGATATTACAAAACATACTTACCAAAACATATAATTATGTGTTGTTATTTGCCTTTGGTCCCCTTTAAGTCATTCATAGCACAATGGTCTCCTTAAAGAAATCTAGTAACTTTATTGACAGGTGGAAAATCTGATGAATGGTTGATAAAATGTGTATTTTGGTGATGTGTGAAAATTCCACAGGCAAATGAATGTCACATGACCTCTGAATATTTTATGTTGGAAATTGGCAATAAAATGCTTTCCTTAATTTTGCATTCTCACTGACCCTTCTTCTTAAATCATCTTTCACTTTATCACTCTTCTACCTCCCCACTCTTTAGAAGAAAACAAAAATACAAGGCCATGTATATTAAATGTTGCTTGTAAGTATCGGTTTCCATGGTGGTGCATATAATACGTGTGGTTTGCGGTTGCACCATGTGAGAGGGGAGGATTGGTGAGTCCTGAAAAGGACTATGGTAGTCCTAGAAAGGACTGTTGGTAGTCCTAGAAAGGACTGTTGGTAGTCCTAGAAAGGACTGTTGGTGTAGTCCTGAAAAGGACTGTTGGTATTCTTTCTAGGAGAGTCCTAAATGTATATTATGCTCTGCATGAATCCTGAAATGTTAATCACTAAAGTAATGAACATATCATGGCCATAGCTGCCAACATTTTGAATGTTAAATTAGTAACATTTAAGCAAAACTGAACATCACGTGCTCAAAGTCCCTTTAGCCGGGGTCCAGGGCCCGCTTTAGGGCCCTGGAGCGTGAAGCGCAAGTCCATTGCGGCCGGCGTCCATGGCCCTATTTTTCATCCTTTTTGCACAATTACTAGGTATGATTTGGTCAGATTTACGTTTAAAGGGATCTAGTAACTTTGTTGACATGTGCAAAAAGTGATGAATGGTTGATGCAATGTATATTGTTGTTATCTCATATGTCCACAGGGTATTGTGTGAAAATTTCAAGTCAAATGGACATTGTATGGCCAAGTAATGAGCGAAAATGCAAAGTGATATTCAGTAACTCACTGCACTCACTTTGTACACGGAAGAAAAACTCGCCCGGAGTTTTTCTTATCTGAATACTTCAATCATACATATCTTTGTAACGAAAGAGAAATTTGAAAAACCGAAACCTGTCCCATGATTTTATTGTTAATACGAATACAACAAGGTATAAGGGAACCGCTAGAATTACAATTTTATTTTGAGGATTTGGACAATGTTACTAAGTCCCTTTAAACGTTGTCTCTATACGTTTAAAAACATGAAAACGAAAATATATATATATTTTTTCCTTTATTTTTTATTCGTAATTATAGAAGGAGTATTCGTAATTTCGTAAAGAGGGTGGGAAATTCGTAACATTTACAAATTTTTCTTAACAGTTGGCAGCTATGCATGGCCCACTAGTTTCATTCTTCTTATGAACTTGCCTAAACTGAGAGAAAAAAATTGTTAAACTCTTTAGCAATAAAAAAACAAACAGTGTTAAATCACACTAAACCACAAATGTATTTACATTAAACACTGGTGATTTTTATATCATGGTTTCTTACAGCGTATGTCAATGCTATACTATCCCTATTATCACTATCGCTCGGCAGTTAAACCCTTTGGAAAAATAAGATATTTAGGAATTTTGCTGGATATTCCAGGGATATTTTTGGCATTCTAAGAGCTTAATTGCCCAAGCCTCCCATATACATACTTTGCGTGCATATACTCTGTCCCTTTCTTCCCAAACTATGATTTACCCAAGATCCCAGAGGTCTTGAGTGAAATCCCCGAGATCATGTTCTAATTTCCCTCTCATCTATCATGCACGTTTCCTCAATAAATACTTGTAGGTTTTATGTATAATATAATGTACACACTTATCACTCTAATATCACCATGATTCTCATGAGCATGTATAAGCCCCAGTTAATTCCTCATTTCCCCTACGGTGTCCATCTTGATATTTTTTTAATCACTCGAACCGTCTGTGACACTAGAGCGATCCTCACTCATACACGTTTGTCTCTCATTTCTCCTTCTTTAACCCCTGACATACTGAATGTATCAAATCACACAGTGGGTCTGAGGCATGATTGGAAAGGCATATATTATCATGGAGATCAGGGTTCAAAACTTGATCTCAATTTTTTGTTATCACTCAAACTTCCTATGAAACTAGAGCGATCCTCACTCATACACGTTTGTCTCTCATTTCTCCTTCTTTAACCCCTAATATACTGAATATGTATCAAATTACACAGCCATCTGAGGCACGATTGGAAATGCATGGTCTTTTATTTTGGGGACCAGGGTTCAAATCCGATCTACATTTTTGTTTTAATCACTCAAACTGTCGAGATGAAACTAGAGCGATCCTCACTCATACAAGTTTGTCTCTCATTTCTCCTTCTTTAACCCCCAATATACTGAATGTATCAAATTACACAGCGGTCTTGAGGCACGATTGGAAAGGAACGTGGTCTCTTATTATGGGGACCAGGGTTCGAAACTGATATCAATTTTTGTTTTAATCACTCAAACTGTCTATAAAGACTAGAGCGATCCTCACTGAATACAAGTTTGTCTCTCATTTCTCCTTCTTTAACCCCCAATATACTGAATGTATGAAATTACACAGCGGTCTTGAGTCACGAATGGAAAGGAACATGGTCTCTTATTATGGGGACCAGGGTTCGAAACTGATCTCAATTTTTTGTTTATCACTCAAACTTCCTATGAAACTCGGCCTAAATCTCACTCACACACGTTTGACTCTCATTTCTCCTTCTTAACCCCTCACATACTGAATGTATCAAATTACACAGCAGGTCTGAGGCACGATTGGAAAGGCATACATGGTCTATTGTGAGGACTGGGCTCATATTCATAAAACCCTGCTAGCTAAGTTCCATGCTAAGTGCATTTCAATTGTGTATTTCATGAGTAAACTTTTTACTATTCAAAATATCACTCTTTCCAGATCAAACATGTGATTATAGATGAAGCATAACATGGAAGAAAACAAGATTGTTCTCATTTTGTCAATGTCGGGTTGAAAATCTGCTTGCCCAATTGGGCCACCAAAATATGACTTTTATACATTTTTGCTGGCCCAAAGTGCAATTTCACTGGCCCCGGGCCAGCGGGCCAGTGCAAGTGACGAGCCCTGCATATATATATATATATTCATGACTGGATACTCATCACAAGCAGGATATGACAAGATAACAACTTTAACATCTTTACCATTTTGGATCAGCATGCCAAGTTTGGACTGTTCTAGTGGTGCACAATCACAACTTTTCAATCAATCAGAAGTCATAAGAGATGACATCATACATGTAGTTCATGCTGGTGTGAATTCATGAATAACTGAGCTCGGACCTGTCTGTAAACATAACATGTCCTGCACCATTTCTGGTTGTGGAATCTTTTCAATAAAGACAAATAAGAACAGTGTTCACCTAACAACAACAAAAGTGAAAATTGATGTCAGAATTGATTCCTGCTTGTTCGCGCGAAGTACCCAAATTCTGATACCATGGTCAATCAAAATATCAACATTCTGACACTTTTGGTTACAATTGGGAAGCGTTCCAAGAAGCTTTTCTAGTCATTCTTCTAATAATATCTCCATAATTAGGGTGACATTTGATCAAAAATCAAAACCCTTTTCATTCTTTTGTTACCATATATGCCAAACAACAAGGTACTACAAAAGAAGTGTGAAAGCTGTAAGTGATTTTGGATGAATTCGACAAAAGTGAATGGATCACTCTAAAGTATAACATTCCAATATTAACGTCAAGTCATGGTGTACACGTACAACAAACCTGTTATAAATTCTGCTGCCTACACTACAGACTCGGTAGTCAGCCAGTCAGTTGAAAGAGCAGTCATCTCACAACTTCAGCCAAATATGTACTCGAACATCCTCTGGATCACTTTCTACCACAATGTAGTTACTGATGTTTCTCTGCACAGTGTTGTGTAATACAGGGAGTGTCTATTGGCTGAATTGCACCGCTATTTTGTCAACAAGAATTCACAGACTATTTGTGAGATAGGGGGGACCCATAACTTTAGGTAGAATGGCTTCTATTCATTAAACAGTCCTCCGTGTCATATACAATTCATTTAAATCAATTTCACGCTTCTGAGTTTTGGAGTGTCCAGGCAAACCCCCTCTTTTGTGTCACGGTGCGGCTTGGGTTTGTGTGAGTGCACTCAGGTGAAAGGGGGATGGAAGGGATGAAAAGCTGTGTTAGAGGGGGGGGGGGGTGGGGGTTGGGGTGATGTAAAGCGCTTAGATATGATTCTCAATCATATTATGTGATATAGATTGAAACATCACTATTATTCAGGAGACAAATTAATGTTTTTTTAAATTTCAGAGGCTACTTTACAAACAGTTTGGTATGAAGTAGTTTGCATTGAAGTCTAGATGTACATTTATGAGGCTTTTTTAAGATTTGGGTGGGCAATCATTGGGTATTTAGGGGACTAAATCGCCCTAAGGCTAAGTCCCCCTGTCATTTTTTCACTGGGGTGGTTGGGGTTTGAGGATGAATGGTTGAAGCAGTGGTGGGGGTGTAAGAAGCAAATGGATGGGTGCCATGGATGGGTGCCATGGAAGATTGCCATGGCAGATTGAACAATTTTCAGCATCGATTTATATTTCAGCCATATCTGTAGGATTCTGATCAATCAAGCAAACACTTGTTTTGTTATAAAATTTAAGTGCTCTTGCAATTTCTACACTCAAGTTTTCCTCTTCCTTGCAAATGAATTATTTTTGAAGCACCCTCTATACCAGAACAAATTATTATCCTTTTAAGTAGTACTATCTGGATTGTGTTTGAACACTGAAAACATGGCAGAATTGCTTCCAGTAGTAAATCAAATTTTAAAAACACCAGCACTCGGATAATGCTATTTGTTGATAAGAAAATATAAAATCATGGTGAAAATAGGGTACTAGTTCAGTCCGGTTGGGGGCGACATGTTACCATTTTGGCAGAGGTCGAAATTAGCACTGTCCCACTGGCCCAGGGCCACTACAAAATTAGCTCCTGGCCACCAACATTTTATCAATCAAAATGTTACTTGCATGAATGGGCAACCATACATAACATACATTTTAATGTTTTTCTTTGTTTTCGGCCATCAGATTCAGGTTCTGGGCAATTGAAATGTGAGAAATCTTGATTTTACTTGCCCAACGAGACCATAGTGAAACAAAATTAATTTCTACCATTTGTTTTGAGAAATAACCCAAATAGTATAGTACAGCACTCTAGTGCAGACAAAAGGTGTGTGTGTGTGGGTGGGGGTGATTCATGGCCGTGTCTAGCATATAGTTTCACAACACAGGTTTTCTGCCACGATAGATCCTGCTCGTCTTTCACACCTTGCGCTATCAGGAGTTCAATCACTAATCAAGACCCATTGAGCATCCTGAAGTAAAAAATACAAAGTGACTCAACCCCCCAATCATCACCCATCACTAGTCAATCTAAAAACCAGGGGGTAGGGGGCACGAAATGCCCTGCTTTCTCACATGGCGCTATCAGGAGTTGATTACAGATCGTCATGTGTGGGGATGCTACATGGCAGATCGCTATTTTAAACTCTAGGGCTAAATTGTGCGCACTGCAAAACAATAAACCAGTGTGTATTACGCACCGAAGAAGAGCATCCCGACATAAAAATATAAAGCGACTCAACCCCCCAATCATCACCCATCACTAGTCAATCTAAAAACCAGGGGGTAGGGGGCACGAAATGCCCTGCTTTCTCACATTGCGCTATCAGGAGTTAATTAAAGACCGCCATGAAGATCGCTATTTTGCAATAGGCTAGTTTGTGCCATAAATACGAGAGAGCAATAATGGCTTGCACACATACTTTTGAAAACTGTAATCGAAGGCAGACATGAAGGGAAAAGTCCAAGAGGAAGGAAGCGTAAAATTCTCCATGACTCAGTGACACAAGGGTCATACATGCAAATTTTAAAGAACAATCACTCAGGAGAGAAGTTTGATTATGATGAGTTTAAACCTGCCTAGATGGGCTGACTACGTGAAGAAAAAGTTTGTGCCCACTGCAAAACACTGAGCCAGTGTGTATTACGCACCGTTCATACCATATTGAGCATCATGTTGTTAAAAATAAAAAGTGACTCAGGTCCCAATCATTACACCTCAACCACTATAAAGACCAGGGGGTAGGGGACACAAAATCACAGACTTGAAAACAACAACACACGTACATTGTACGTCATATCTGGTGTTCCCAGAATTATGAATGGATTTTAATAAGCATTCATATTTTTATTGAAGCAGAGAAAATACCCTCATGCAGCCATATTTCTTTCTCAGCACACAGACCATGGTTGAGTTGGCTACAATGTTTCTATTGACCCATTCCCTTTGAGTTTCTGAAATCCCCATAGACTCTGTACATAACCCACCAAATTCTAGTAGGCAAAGGGTTAAAAATCAGTAGCCAGTTGTGCTGGGCCACTGTGACCAATTTATGTATTACATCACCTTGGTAGTTGCACTGGGCCAGTTTTGAGCCCTCGGGCCCCCAGGAACATGATAATGGGAGGGTGAGAATGATTTGTCAGAAGGATGCATTCACCTTAGCCCCCCCCCCCTGTCCCTTTCAGCGAGTTCATAATAAAAAAAATGTACACCTAGTGCGTCATGATATGTTCATTACTTTAGTGATTCACTTTTACAGTTTCAGGATTCGTGCAAAGCATTATGGTATACACCATGGCCCTTCGGCCTTAACTTGACTTGACTGCATTCCTTGTTTCTTATGTCATGATTTGTAAATTTATATAAATGTCATCAAATTTGTTTCAATGGGGGGAGTGTCATGGTAAGGAACAATTTCCCCTTAACCCCCCCCCCCCCCCCCCCCCCCTCTTGCTAAGCTAATGTTGATGGAAGCAACATTAGCTTGAGTAGACTGCATTTCTTGTGTTCACTAAAGGGGGGGGGGGGGGGGGGGGTGACATGGTGGGCGCAATTGCTCCCTATACTCACCCCCTCCCCCCCCCCCCCCCCCCCCAGCTACGCTAATGTTGATGAAAGCAACACTAGCTTGACTAGACTGCACTTCGTCTAACATTCATTTTTGCACCTGCAGAGCATGGAATTCAAATGACAGGGTGCGCCTGTGGGAGATTGAACGAACGAACGGAAACAAAAGACTTTCTTAGTTGTTACCGTGGAAACCCGACATGATATTCCTGGCTTTCAGGTGACGGTGAATTTCTTTTTTTATCAGATGCGCTGATCGGCAGACATTGAGGGGATATCTATAAGAATTTTAATACCCCAAACACTATTCCGTAATATTGATATCTATTGATATTGATATACATGTACATGTGTATGCATGTACAATGGTATATATTGTGCTTACTGTACGTAGAAATACTAAAACAGCACCATTCAATGTACATGTAAAATACAAATAGTTGACACAATTTTCTCCAGTCCAGGATATACTTTTAATTGTAAGATTTGTAGGAATTTTAATAATGGAATAAACAAGTTGCATAGTTTGCAAATATTACAAGGCAATAAAACTGTTTCCAGGAATTTTAATTGATAGGGACACGGATGTGCATCCAGCAATGCTGCACTGTGTACAAGCACAACGCATACATGTATAGAACACACTGGTGTGAATCCCACTACACAAAGACAATGCGGATCTGTGCACTTTTTCTCCGCAGGGGTCAAAGACGTACTGGTCCATTATGTCCGTCCACCAGTCACCAGCATACATGTGTATGCATGTGCATACATATTTATTGATCCGTGCCATATGCTTTCTAAATCACTCTCCGCTATGAATCCATTTGCTCGTACTGCATTAATTGAGCAACCCCATCGAGTTACATTAATACAGTAGCCACTAGGTTCCCGTTGACAATGAGTTAAAGTATATGTGTGTGTAGTGGAAAAAAGGAAACTTATTTAACTGGAGCAATGATCATTATTGCTGTGGTAACGAAATGGAGCCAGACTAAATGACGACGGACCAATTCATTCACTTCTGACAATAATACATTTAGTACTTAGTAGTCTGCAGAACAATCAAAGCAATGAGTCTCCATTCATTTAATTTCACCTTAATGGTTGTGTGATTGGTACTGCTACCTACTTCATGCAAGGCAAGCATTGTATGCACAAAGAAGAAAAACAAATCACTAAGAAATCACTGTTTATAAGTTCTATATAAATTAGGATTTTGAAAATATGTATTCTTTTGTACATTAGCATCTGACAAACAAACAAAATAGTACTGGAACTTTATGGAATTTAAACTCTAATTATAATCTAAGGCAATGAAAAATAAATGGTTGGATTGGCGTAACCCGCCCGCCCCTAAAAATACCGACGCTAATGCACGCCGACCCTAGAGGTTTTTTCTGAATTTTATTTTTAAAAATAAATAAATAAATAAATGAATAAATAAATAAAAAATTGCACTAGAATTTGCAATTGCGATGTGTTATGTGTGTGTTTTTGTGTATTTGTGCGAAAAAGAAAAAAAAAAGAAAGAAAAAAAAAAAGAAGAAAAAATCCCTACCGACCTACCCTAATTGGTTGCCCGTTACGCCAATCAAACAAATTTTTTTTTTTTGCCTAATAGTATTTTTTTCAATCATTGTCGTCATCATCATCATCATCATCAACATCATCATCATTATCATCATCATCATCATCATCATCGTCGACTTCATTATCATTAAATGTTTTCCTATAAATTGTTACCTGATATTCAAAAGGACAAGTAATTCATCGATGCACACGCATGTTTCGACATTTTCTCATGACATCACTACTCCCTACATGTTTTCCATTTTACATGAGATAGAAATTTAACATAACATAACATGGCCCAGAAAATATGTTCCCACCACCACCATTAGTGCCCTTCTCACTGCTGGCAGTGCTGGATTTCACGTGCCGGTACCCACGGAGCAAACACCCATCAGTGTTACTTCAGCTTCGCGAGACTAAGAGCATGAGATGATCGGATGTGATGCAAGCAGGGAGAGCAGTGGGTTGTGATCTTTGGCGTATGAGCACAATTTTCCCAGGGGGGGGGGGGGGGGGGGGGGGTGGTGGGAGGGTAGTTCGTTATAAAGCCAAATATCAGCATTGGAAAGGTTACCCAAAACATCAATGTTGGCCAATCTAATTGATCAATATTGTTGCAATAGTATAAAAAAAAGGGCTTATGTGATAAAATCAAAAATTTAGCTTAGTATCATTAAATGCCAAAATATCAGTTGAAAGTTCCATGTGTGCTGCTGAGATTGCGGCCTGAATTTCACTGCCTGTTCACCCTTCTCCCCCAGGCTGAGTACCTCCCCCAGGCTGAGTACCTGTAGCCTAATGCACAAACAACTCGCATGCCACGTGGCTGCAGCTTTTGCACGCAGCGTACATGCTGTTGATTTGAAGCGTAGCTGCTAGATTTGTTTTCTTTCTTATTACTCAAATACTAGTACTAGTCCATTTCAAAGCAATTTTTTGTAAAATCTTGACATTTAACAGATAGTTATGATTACATTCTTTCACATGGTAGGTGATAAAAGCGTATTTCAATTTTTGTTGTGGGGTGTTTTCCAATACTGTTATTTAGCTTGAATGTCATGTCTTTGTAAACAAAATAATTAGCTAATTTTGCACGAAAACGGGCCTGAAAATCCGGGGGGATTTTGTCAAATAAAATGCACGTACATTTTGTCCCACAAAATAGCTCAGGTTTGCCTAAAAATTAGATGATTTTCCCCTGAATGTGTGATTTTCTTCCCAAATATATGAGGGTGTTTTTAATGTGTTTTTTTAACTAATTTTTTTGTGAGGGGGGGGGGGGGTGCAGCCCCCTTAGCATTTTGAGAAGTCTTGTGAGAAGACTACGTATAATGAGAAGGTTGTATGGGAGTACGAGTAGAAAGAATCAAATCATGCTTCAAGTTTTAGTTTTAGGTCTGAAATCTAGTAAAGTGTGACCATTCATGATACAATTTCCTTGGATGGTGAGATAGCTGGAGGAAGAGCAATGATGAGAAAGAATAAAATTATCCTTCCAGTTTCAGTTTCAGTTTTAGATTTAGATCTGAAATCTTGTAATAGGTGACCAATCATTACACAAATTCCTTGGACTGTGAGATATTCAATGTTGCGAGGGAATTTGGATTTAATCAGTTACGCATCTTGTCTTGTAAAAGTCCTTGTACTTTAAAGGGATCTAGTAACTTTGTTGACATGTGCAAAAAGTGATGAATGGTTGATGCAATGTATATTATTGTTATCTCATATGTCCACAAGGTATTGTGTGAAAATTTCAAGTCAAATGGACATTGCATGGCCAAGTAGTGAGCGAAAATGCAAAGTGATATAATATTCAATAACTCACTGCACTCACTTTGTACACAGAAGAAAAACTCGCCCGGAGTTTTTCTTATCTGAATACTTTGATCGTACATATCTTTGTAACGAACGGGAAATTTGAAAAACCAAAACCTGTCCCATGATTTTATTGTTAATACGAATACAACAAGGTATGAGGGAACCGCTAGAATGAAAAATTTATTTTGAGGATTTGGACAATGTTACTAAGTCCCTTTAAGACAGCTAGGTATGATGTTCCCGATCTGATGTGAGGAATACAATTATGAGCATTCCAATTTTAGTTTTAGGTCTGAAATCTGGCGTTTCATTCATGACCATTCATTACTTGTACAGTGTGTTTTTACATAAAGCGAAGGATTTAATCAACGCATCTAGCCTTGTGAAAAGGCTAGGTATAATAATGATGTGTAGTCATGTATGTAGGAGTGAACCGAGCCGGAAGAATACAATTATGCTTCCAATTTTAGTTTAGGTCTGAAATCTGGTGTTTGATTCATGACAGACCATTCATTACTTGTACAGTGTGATATTTACAGAAAACGAAGGATTTAATCAACTTATCTTGCCTTGGGAGAAGGCTAGGTATAATGAGAAGGAGTATGTAGGAGTGAATGAAGCAGGAGGAAGAGCAGTGATGTGAAAGAATACAATTATGCTTCCAATTTTAGTTTAGTTCTGAAATCTGGCGTTTCATTCATGACCATTCATTACTTGTACCGTGTGATATGTACAGAAAGCGAAGGATTTAATCAACGCGTTTTGCCTTGGGAGAAGGCTAGGCTAATGAGAAGGAGTATGTAGGAGTGAACGAAGCAGGAGGAAGAGCAGTGATGTGAAAGAATACAATTATGCTTCCAATTTTAGTTTAGGTCTGAAATCTGGTGTTTCATTCATGACCATTCATTACTTGTACCGTGTGATATGTACAGAAAGCGGAGGATTTTATCAACGCGTTTTGCCTTGGGAGAAGGCTAGGCTAATGAGAAGGAGTATGTGGGAGTGAACGGAGCAGGGGGAAGAGCAGTGATGTGAAAGAATACACATGCTTTCAGGTTTGGAATTACGCGCTTTACAAAAATATATGCCATCCCCCTCCAGCCTTGGGAGATATGGGTGGAGATAAACATGTGTAGTGAGAGATTGTGTTTATGTGTGTATATTGCATGGACCCTAGGGGTAGTAGGGTCCATGGTATATATATATGCTTGATGTTTGTGTACTGTTCAGTACTGAAAGCTAAATAACAGTATTGGAAAATGCCCCACACACAAAATTAAAATATACACTTGCATCACCTACAATATGAAAGAATATTATAAGAATATAATATAAACAAGAATTATAACTTATCTGTTATGATATACTTGCAAATAAACATGCTGTACAGCCTTGGATACGAGAAAATATTGCTTACAGATTAAAAGATCATAGTTTCATATTTCGGTCTTAATATTAGTCAAAAATAAGTCAAAAATAAAAGTAAAAATCAAGATGAAATGATAACTGGGGCAGCGAGAGGACCACTGCCATTCAGCCCTTTCCTAACCAGACTGTCCCTGGTCTATTTCGCTGGATCACTGCATGTTCTATGCCTCGAACGGCCGTGGCTGCGGCTGAACATCGTCTGACCCGACGATGAGGATGAAAGTATTTTTTTAATCACAATTTCACAAGAATGCGAACACTTGGAGGGAAGTAATTCTTATTCAGATGTCCTGACTAAGTTTCCTCTCAAGTGGATTTAAATCGAAAATGTCCTTACTTTGGACAAGCAAACTTTAAATATTCATGATTTTACTTGCCCGAATGGGCAAGTAAAAAAAACAATTTAATGTGCAGGGCTTGCATTGATACTGACCTTCCTTGGTTGATTTGTTCTCCATAGACTCATCGTTGATTTCCAGAATCACATCCCCAACTTGCATCTGTACGGGATATTGGAGGAAGAGAAAGAAAACCAATATAATATTAAAGATCTTAAATATTTTCAATTTTAACTAATTATTCTTTATTCAAATTACATGTACATGTATTTGAGAATTCATAACCAGATTCACGGCTTGCCCTTAGTAGTGGCCCGGGGACAAAAAAAATAATTTGGCCACTAGTAACTTGTGCATAGTGGCTACCAACAGATTAGGAATTAGGATCTTCACCAAATCTGTGGTAGGAGTCTATCAGATGTGTCATTCTGGCCATCTGAAAGAAAAGCTTAAAGGGATCTAGTAACTTTGTTGACATGTGCAAAAGTGATGCATATTTGTGATCTGATACGTCCACAAAGTAATGTGTGAAAATGTCACGATATGGCCGAAGAATGAGCGAAAATGCCAAGCCAAGTGACATTTGCAGACTCATTGCACTAACTTTGTACACAGTAATAACTTTCCAGTGGATAATTAAAAATCCAAACACTTCAATTGTAAATATCTTTTTACTGAAAGGGAAATTTGAAAAACCAAAACCTGTTCAGGGAAAAAAATACATGGGGGCGGCGGGCGAATTCGCCCCCGAAATGCCTATTTTTCTGCATGATCGGAAATCGGCATTCATCCAATCGTGATCCAATGCTGATCTGATGATCACTTACAGCATAAGAGCTTAAAAGCCCCTGAAATTCGAAAAAAGAGGCCCGGAAATTTGTAGCCCCAAAAAGTTGGAAAAGTAGCCCTCGAAAACTTCCATAAAATTAGATTGGGAGCCCACGAAATAAAAAATATTAATTTTTTCCCTGAACCTGTTGCATGCTTCTATTGTTAATACGAATACAAGAAGGTATATGAGAACCACTAGAGTTTCAAGTAAGATTTGTGGATGTGGACAATGCTACTAGGGAGAGCCGTGATATTTTAAATGTAACATCATGATGTACTGTTTATGGTAGACTTTATACTGCAGAGTAACACCCTAGGAACTGGTCCCCAAATACTCATGCTGGGGTCTATTGAGAATGTATGTGATATAACAGGGCTCGCTGGCCCGGGGCCAGTGAAAATGTATAAAAGTCATATTTTGGTGGCCCGATCGGGCAGGCAGATTTTTTAACCCGACATTGACAAAATTAGAAAAATCTCATTTTCTTCTATGTCATGCTTCATCTATAACCACATGTTTTGATCAGGAAAGAGTGATATTTTGAAAAGTTAAAAGTTTACTCATGAAATAACAATTTTGGGCCAGTCAATATTTCTTTTGAGCCATCAGAAAAGGGGAAGAAATTATTTCACTGGCCCGACCGGGCCACTGATAAAAAGTGTGAGTGTGGAGCCCTGGATATAAAATAAAGTAGTCTTGAATGCGTTTACAAAAATGGCTTGCCCTGTGCTGGAAAAAAGAACCCAAATGATGTCAAGTGATTAACACTTTTATTCAATTAAGCAGGGCTTGACACTAGCACTTGCATATTGCCCAGGGCAAGTAAAAATTGATGATGGGCAAGTAAAATGTCTTAAATGGTCTAGTTTGGTTGCCTGATCGGGCAACTAGTTTCTGTTCAACTATGAAAGGAAATGTAATTACTTCCCAAGTTACCAGTTCCATGTAAATCTTAGAACTAGAAATAAATTTGGCGCCAAGCAGATCAAGCTACATGTACCTAGCACAATTAATATTTTTCCTTTTTCACATTGTTTTTGTTCACATATGCCCACCCCTTTAATCAATTTATTTAGCTAAGTACAGAATATAAAGCCACAGTACATCCAGTCAAGCTACAGATGTAACCGGAACGGCGCACAGCATGCTGCATGGGTAAGGCACTCTCTCCACTCGCAAGTCCATGGTACAGCTAGCGGCATGGCTGCTCGCTAAGTTCCGCTAACTTTCCATTTTACTGACTGCAAGTGCGGTTTTTATGGTGCCGCGGCGCATCCATATCCATCGATTAAAGTCATCAAAAATGGCGCAAACTTAGACAAAATATTGCGACCGACCCTCGAGGGATAAAAAAACAGTTATGTGCTTGATACAAACCAATTTTGTTGAGTTTACAGTGATTTAAGACGTGGAGTACGAAATTGCAATAGCGCCCTTATTTGAATCGTGTTATTATTTCAGTTTGAAGAAATCGTGAATTTAATGAAGAAAAACGTGTCATTTGTGTTTGTGTGTTTGGGCAAAGCGTGCCCATGACTAAAAGAACCAATCATGCTCTACAGAAATTGCATAGAGCATCAGTTCTTTTGGTCATGTGTGCCAAGTCGTGGGCACGCTTTAGTCCGAAATGCTGTGTGTGTTTTGAGATGCGATTCGACTTTCGTACTGCATGCTGCCGCTGCGACAGAACACTCTTACTGTCTTCACATTTAGATATTCATACCACTCTTTCTCACATGCAACTTCAAGTGCATGCAGAAAATTATAAGAAAGTTTACCACTAATTTATGCATAATAATAGTACTAATCTAATCGCCCATTCATTCATACAAATACACACACCCACAGTGCACGACACCCAATGCACAGCACGCTGCAGAGCTGAGCAGCTTCGGCACACACGGAACGTCAGTGCCTTTTGTCGGGGCCGCGCTGGGTTAGTGGATGCACGACAAACCGAACATGGATCAATTTCAAGGTCTGATTTACTACTCACCCCTTGACATTCTGATGCCGGAGAATCGCTTAAAATATCACATATCACTGGTGGAAATCCAGTTCCCCTGCCTCCCATTAAAGAAAATCCAAATCCACCCGAAAGAGCTCTCTGTAGACTGAGAATTTTTGGGGTGGCCCCGTTGGTGCCTCCTCCCCTATCCATAGCGAACCCATTTACTAGTGAGTTGTGTATGTTAATTGTATGTACGTTCGCTGATCTTACGTGGATGTCAGTTTGTGGAACCAAGGTCGAGCAAAATTGCAATTCAACAAAATTCCGTGGGTCAGCGAATCGCTTCATCATCGTTATATCATGCTGCTGCCAATCAATATTTTTATTGTGATACTGACATAGCATAAATTCATGTCACTAATGTGTAACCAGGGAAAAGGAAACTGTGTTATATTATCTGTTGGTGGGTTTGGGCCATCCTTGGGTAAACACAATTTTAATTTATTTGGTACCTTACCTGCCCCTGGGAAACCAATATGACCCCCCCCCCCCCCCCACCCCGCCCCCAAGCCAACCTTTCTCTTGGATGACCCGGTTGGCTACACAATTGTGTGTACATTGCACTCAACGTATTATATGGTAGGTGATTGAATATTTTAAATAATTTGTTATTACGACTTGAATCAATTATCCAAGTTGAATTTTGAATGAACCACAACCCTGACAAAAAAAGGAATGATATTAGCTAGGGATGCTAGATTTGGTCTTCGAGTTCAAGGGTTAAAAAGCCCCATCAACTACAGTATACAGTATAAGCGGGGACGTGCACTATATTTTAGGGAGAAGAGGGCGGGGGGAGGGGGGGGGGGGGGGGGGGGGTCTACCCGGCATTACCTCAATGTAAGCCAAAGTCAATTCGGGAGTCCTGCCGAACCAAATATTCTGTAAAATGTATGCCAAACAAGGGCCTAGTAAAATGGAAGCCATATCTTCATCATCATCCTCCTCGGCTCCTCATCCTCATCCTCCTCATCATCATGATCATCATCATCATATCATCATCATCCTCATGATCCTCATCATGATCAATCATTGATCATCATCTTAATTCATCCTGCTCCTCATCCTCCTCATCATCATCATCATCATCATCATCATCATCACCAGCATCCTTATCATCCTCATCATCCCCATCATCTTCATCCTCCTCCACATCCTCTTCATTATCCTCATCCTCATCCTCATCATCATCATCATCGTCATCATATGATCATCTTCATCATTATCATCATCATCATCATCATCATCATCATCATCATCATCATCATCATCATCATCATCATCATCACTATCATATAATAACCATCATCATTTTCACCATCGCTATCACCATTTTTTGTCATCATCATAATCATCTTCATCATCATCATCATCATCATCATCATCATCATCATCGTCGTCGTCCTCCTCATCATCATTAACAGGAATAGCATCATCGTCCTCCTAGCACTCACGTATCGCTAACATCATTTCACTATCATCACCATCACGACCATCACTATCACTATCTTCATTACCAGCTCCCCATACACATGATTGTGAAAATTGTATAAATATTATGCGGATTATTTCAGCTGTTTATATTCGGTCTCATTAGTATATATATTCGTAGGGTTTTTGTTTTTGTTTTGTTCATGTCTTATATTGTTCGTAATCCATTGACTAGTGAGGAGGGCCGTTTACAGGAACTTTAGTCCTTTTTGGCCATCCTCAGGCACTTTAATATAGTCGATGGGATTTCTTCTTTTGTCATCATGCGTTTATGTCATTGTTATTATTTTCCTGGAAAGAAAATAAATAAATAAATAAATAAATAAATAAATACCGTCGTCAGTCCGTCGATATATAAACACTAAATCGATGTTCTATGCTCTGATGCGTTCATCTACTTACTCAACATCAGAACGGGTAATATTATTAGCTCTGCTCAACAACATGCTATATAGCGCCATCTTGGATTATTTCCTATACAGGTTTGCATTATTTTCTTTCCTCTTGCTCTTGCGATAAATATAATTCTCGGTTGATTTATTTCAGTAAAGTGTTGCATTTTAGTTTGAGAATCACTCTATTGAAGTTTAATAGTGCAAGGGAAATGGGAAAAGATACTCTTAGTCGTATATTAAACATAATTCATACTCAATGAGATCACCAGTAATCCAAAGATCTGATACCATCTTTAAATAAATGTACCGACACCAAAATATAAAAAACATTCAAAAATAATGTAAGCACAAATCGAATTAGTCTAAATCCCATACATCTCATCCCTGTAAGCATGGACATATTATGGGATTACCATACAAAACATGGACCACGGGATCGGGGTGGGGTGGGCCGCAGTCCCTCCGCCAGCCAAAAACTTGTTAAAGCTGGGTTCCCACTGCCGATCAGATCAACTCGATCAAGCCCGATCAGGCTATTTTGGCATATTTTTGCCTGTTCGGGCTCGCTCGGCAAGGGCGATCGGGGTCGATCTACCTTGATCGGCATGGTCCCGCTCCCTACACGAATATTTTTGACAGTCAAAAATATTCGTGTAGGGGTCGAGAAGGCAAGCGATCGAACAGCGATCGTGTATTGATCGAGTGGGAGGTCTAGCTGGTCGGGAAACGATCGTATAGAGATCTAGTTTGGTCTGGATGGATTTTTTCCACCGATCATCTCGATCTATACTCGACTACGACACGATTGGTTCCCGATCAACTCGATCATGGTTCGATCTGTTTTTATGAACAACTCGACCGCTACACGAGCGCTACGCGACTTCCTTAAACCGCTACTCTCATTTTTTGACTGCTACTCGAGCGCACTCGATCACATCCCGAGCACGAAGAGCTAAATG